>KZ505664.1:940919-980750 GCA_002844005.1 Limosa lapponica baueri | reverse complement strand
TTAAAATCTTGTGTTTGTGACTACTAGAAATTCTGTGTTGTGATCAAGTGGTCATCATTTGAGGCTGTAGTGTAATGTTAATTTGCATCTTCATGGAGACGGGGTGGTTGGTTTTGAGGAGCGTTGCCAGGGAAGTCACACACGCCGCACTGGGAGGAAACACTGGAAAGTCTCCTTCTGGAGTTGTGGTCTCGGATCCGCTGCGCTGGTCGGGGGGTGCTGGTGATGGATAAACAGTGGGAGAGATGGTGGAAGGCAGCTCGTGAAAATGGTAGTGCTCTGCTGTTAACTAACTGTAACGTGCAGAAGAGACCTTCCTCTTTTCTCCCTTCCCTCCTCTTCCTCCCCTCTTCCTCTGCTGTGCCAGCTGCGTGTGCTGGCAGGTTGGCACCTTCAGTCCCTCCTTTGCTTCCTGAAGGATTTAGCCCATCGAGATCAGTACTTTTCCGTATTGTTTTCCTCTGCCTCTTTTCTCCTACATGTTTGTGCATAGTGGATGGATGTTTTTACTTGGTTTTGTTTGTTGTTTGTTTTGGTGGTTTGTTGTGTTTTGTTTTTTTTAAAAAAAAAAAGGTTTTCAGTCTTCAAATTGTATTCTCAATGAAAATAGTAGTATAGCAAAATATAGCAGCTACTGAAATACTGGACTTGAGGGTCACAAACAAGTCTGTGCTTGTCCTTCCACTGTACAGACAAATATAAATATAGTGTGTGATGTAGGCCTCGAGCGGGACAATGAGTTATTCATTATCTCAACTCATACTTAATTTATTCTGTTTATTAAATTAAAATGTAGTTTGACAAAAGTAGTTCAAGTAATTGTGAACATGTGGAGTCCCTTAAAGTGAAACAATAGGTTAAGTCCTGCTGGTTAAAATTGCAGGCACAGTCAATGTATGTACTGAAGACTTAAAAATGTACTTGCTTGGACTCCAGCATGATTTTGGGGAGGGTGGTTGTTTTTTTTTGCATATGAAGTGACCATTTGTTTGGACTGAGGAGGGGAAGATAAAGAATTATTTAGCTGTGATTAAAAACTAATCAGGAAGTATTTATTTTCATCACAGCATCACATACAGGTATTTAATTGCAGTTTGGTTACAATAAATAAAGTTCATCACTGTCTGACTGTATTTTTTTATTTTTCCTGTCTGCCCCACTTGAACATATCCAGCAAAGGAGTATCCGTTTTTGTGTTGTGTTGCAGATGCGAGTTGCTGAGGCAGTTGGATGTGTTCTTGCGGTGTGGCTGAAAGGGGCAGAAATAATATTAGATGTCTTTTCCCATTGCCGGATTAGAAGTCTAGACGGGGAGAACATGTCTTTGGGAGCCCAGCCTGGCTGATTAGTGTCGGGTTGGGCGGGTTAGTAAAGTGCCCTGGCCTTTGCTGGACACTGGGCCTTAATCTGCCTGGTTTTATTTCCCTTTAGATTCATTAAAGCTTTCATATTTATTAATAGCTTTTTGTCCAGACGTTAGAGCCGGAGGCGGGAAAACCTCCCTTAGTCAGCTGTCTGAGCATATAGACTAATGGGGTTTCAGTTGTTTTCTTTGGGTGAGGGTACTTTATTACCGAGTGTGTGTTATTTGTATGTGATGTTTCTGTACCCAGACATATGGTGGTGAAGACAGTCTACTTGATATTACATTAGGTTGCCAAAGAATATCCTGTAGCTGGGGACAGCCAGGGGTGTATGTGTGTAAAAGCAGTGTGGCACAAGGATTGGGATGCGGGGATGGCCAAGGGAAGAAGGTGTTGGCTGAGGGTCTGCTCTCGCTGGCGTGGAAGAAAAAGACCAACAGTTTTAGGCAATTTAATCCCTACGCTCACTGTATTAATATAAAATCCAGTCTGTAGCTGCGAACATTGAAGGAACGGACGGGTTTGTTTTCTTGTTCACTGTTGCGAATAACTGGCGATGATTCCTCAATGAGTGCTTGTTTACTGTTGTAAATAGTAATCTGCTGCTTGCATCTGTGCATGGGTTGGCCCCAGCTTCTTTCACCTTGCCTCCATCTCAGCTTTTTTTGTCCTAAAGGCATCTGTTAGGATTTGAATATAATAATTCTGCTTGAGAGATTAATTTCTTTCCTCCCCCTCTCCGATATCTCATGTGTAAACCTAGCTGAGGACCAGCGGCATGGAGTGGCAAACACAAAGCATTGCTTTTGCAGCCATTTCAGTTGGATGTGGGTGTGGGTTTCAGAACCATAATCTTTGTCCTCAAATCGCTCTTCTAGCTAGAAATTGTATTGGAAAACCACATGAGCTAGGCCGGGCAGTGCCAAAATTATATGTCCTAAGGCCCAGTTTGTCTCATGTTGAAGGGGGTGTAGGAGGTGAATTGTGCCCTTGTTAGTTTTGGACTCTTGGTATGCTGCTAGAAAACCAGATTAGCTGATCGTAACACCAATATTTTCTAATCTTTGGAAGGGTCTGTACTTTCTTAAAACTTACATCATTCCTGCTCCCTCCTGCAATTCATCCATCACTCCTCATTAGGCATTGTCAGCAAGCATGGATCATCGCTTAGCTGTTGGCAGAGCAAATGTTCTGCAATTTGGGAAATGCCATTGAGATTTTTCATAATAGGAATTGCTACTTATTTGTATGGTTAGGTCAGCAGAAAAAAATGATTGACAGTCTTGATATTTTTAATAAAGCACCTGGCAATTCAGCAGGAAGCTCAAGGGGTACGTGTTTCAGGCTCTTTGCAAATGCAGGTGCAAACAGCTTTTTGGTAGTTTTCTTGTGCAGTTGAAATTACTATAGCACCCTTTATGTATTTTTTCAAAACATGGATTTCTTGAGTCGGGTTGGATAAATCTGTAGAGCAGTCCATCTGCATTTACTCTTTCAGTTTTGTGTAGCTTGGGAGAAGGAGGCAGGGAATAAAAGCAAAAAAAAAACCCCAAACCCAACCCTCTATATTTTGCTAAATGGTCTGTCAAAACTGAGTGGAGAACTTAAAATTTCCTGTAACTGATTACGGACTTTTTGTGGTTATTCTGTACCCCCAGCCCAAAATGCACCAGCCACTGTTCCCTCCTTCGTCCTGGTTGATTCATTGTTGGAGATGGGAAACAAAATTTAAAATTCTTCGATAAAAGATTGCTAACTACTGTGAGGAGGAGCTAATAATTGTCACTGACAGGCGCACAGGCTGCACTCGCTTTGCTAAATCTATGTAACATCAGAAGTGTGTTTATACCTCCTTTGAAAAAGTACTTTGAGCCCCGCAGCTAAGACATGCTGTGTGAAACTGCAAAAATTTCTCGTCACTAACCCAGTTTTCCCTGGGTTTATGGTTCCATTGTTTACAGATGATGGTGAATCCTGAATGTATTTCCCAATATGGTGTATAAGCAGTCAAATACACAGGAAAAAATTGAGTTGTGGACTATTTTAGAATAGTTCTTGGTGATTTCAGGGAAGGTCAGCCTTCCTTGGGCAAAGCATTTAGCAGCATGTCATTCTCCTTCACACTCTGCTTCCCCAAATGGATAGGAACAGCAAGTGGAATTTGTTTCGTTTGACTCCATCTGTTTCTGCACAAGTTGGTCAAGGTAAGCTCCCTTGTAGCCATTGTGGAGAAAAATGCACTTCTGAGATGAGGACCATCTCCAAGGGAAGGTGTTTCTGTAAAACAATCCATCTGATCACTTTATATGCCTATTTCTCTTTGACTCTAAACAAATTTTAAACTGTGTGCCAGGGTGAACCCATCTGTGGTGCAGATCTCTTGAACAGGGCAAAATAAATCCTAGATCATTTGTCACTTCTTCAACGTGACTTCTTTTCCTGGAGGATGGCTGCTCCATCTCCTACATGGGTGGTTTTGGAGATCTTCCATTCCCTTGAACAAGATCTAAGTACACCCTTTACCTATGACCACGTTTTCCTGTATGGAGGAAACCTTCCCTTTTGGGGGGAAGCACGCACAGAAGAATTCCTCCTCCCCAAAGCGGCTTAAAAAAGCGTTTACTATTTTCTGCTGAAATGCATCCCCTTGCTATTGGGAAAGCCTTCTCTGTGCTGCCTCCTGCCAGGAGCAGGCAGGTCAGCGGCGTGCCGCCGTCCGTGCCAGATCGGCGTGGGAGGAGAAGCAACTTTCCAAAATGGGGCACGGCCACCACGGTGGTGGAGTTTCTAGGTCAGCAGGTGTGGAAGCCAATTTGGTCTGCAGGCATTTTTACAAGGTTAGAAAATAAACCTGAATAAAATGAATGCTGACCTTTATGTAACCTTTTGAGAATGGAGTTGAGGTTTTATTGAATATCCTGGCTGGGAGTTGGACGGAATAGCTTTGCAGAAAAAAGATCTTTGTAAATCTGCTTTTAGGAAGAGTGGATTTTTCACTCTTGGTTGTGTGTTTTGTTTGTCTTTGTTTCTTGAAACAATAGGTTCTAATAAAGTATATGGGGGAAAAAAACAGTATTCAAGTAATAAAAGATTTGGCTAAGTTTTACTGCTGTTCATTTAAAATGCATAGGAGTGCATTAAATTGTTGACTTCACAGCATCAAACATATGCAATCCCTTGTTTCATAAACATTTTGCTTTCCACTGCAGGAGTTCCCTTCGGTGAAGTAAGTCAGACGGTGTGACATTGTGATTCAGAGCAGCATTTCTAACAAGTTCTTAATAAGCACAGAACTGCAGGATTGTCATCCCAGGCCTCCCTAGCTGGGTTGCTTGCCGTTTGGGGCAGCTCTGATTTGCATGTGTCTGTACGCCATTGGCGAGGAAGAATCCAAATCTCTGTCTGAAAAGCACACTTAAAAACCCCTCCTAAAATTTTCTGAATGCCATATAAATTAATTGGAAAAAAGACTGTAACTGGGTGAGATGACAGTAGTGCTCAGTTTTGGGTGATCAGATTTATACTGGAGCTCTGATTAATCTTTTAATTGGGGTTTGGGTTGGTTTTGTTAGTCTTTTTGTGTGTGTAGTTTTGAGAGCAGGGGTTGAGCTTAATGTTTTTATACAGATCCTGTAACTTATGTATGTTGCCTTCTCTTGTTACTCCACTCTGCCGCTTGCCAAACAGAAGTATTTGGAGAAGGGCCAGAGCTGCAAAATTCAGATCAGGATCCAAATTTGGATTTTTGGTTCAAGCCTTTCTAATATCTAATATTACAAAGCCTCATATATAAATAAGGAACTCCTCATTTTTAAACTGTGAAGATGAGGAGATGGAAGTGGCTTTCTGTCTTGCCTCTGGAGCAGTCCAGGTAGAACACTGGACTGTACATTTGAAAAGTTATTGGCAGGCGATTCAAAAGATAAATGAAATAGACGGAAATGCTGTGCTCTGTCACCCAGGAAGAGCCCAACCAGAAGGCCAGCACAAATGGGTACTTTTAAGCCAGTGAGAAGAATCCCCTAAATACATCTAAAAATTCTGAAAGTGCTGGGTGTTTTGTTGTGTTCCCTCAGATCTTTGGGAATTTTGAGGGTTTGTTTTGTTCTAAATGGAGTTAGCCAGTATCTCAATTTTAATGCTTTCTTGATTTAATGGAAAAAGGATTATCTGTCATCAAGTAGGATGCTCGTTATCGGCTGCTGTGCCATCAACAGGCTTTCAGTAAGCTGCCAAGTGTTTTCTGTTGTTGAATGTTTAATCATTAAGACAGTGGAAAAAAACATTCAAAACTTCACGAATATTTTCCCTGTTGCTTGCTTTTAATTGCTTGTGGTTGCTGCAGTGACATTGTGCCAGTCAAAGGCTGGGGAGGACGGGTGTCGCTGCAGGCGGAACTGGGGGTGGGAATGGTCTCTGTGGGGGGGACCTGGTGGAGGGTCCTCCCGTGGGTGGCAGATCCGCCAAGCTCTCCTCACCCAGCCAGTGGTCTAGTCTTCATGTATTGCTCAGGCTGCCTCGGCTGGTACCTTTTCTAGTTAGAACCCATAAACACACTGCATGGTGCTGTGCGTGGCGGTTGCGGAGGTTGGGGATGTGCCTATGGACGTGGGATTCTTGGGGCGTTCCTGTGCTTTTCCGGAGTGATGGGTCCTGCTTCACTTTTCCCTGGAGCTGGCTGGGGATGGTATCGCTTTACCAATTGTCAGGTACTTCAAGTTTGGGAAGAAAATCTTGTTCCTGGGAAGAACTCGTTTATTAAATGAGGCATCTTTGTATCTCCCCCTGAGAGGAAATTTGTGGTTAAATGTCAAGGTCTGTGATTTATGGCTGTCCTTCTTGATGGATGGTCTCACAGGCATGGAGGCAATCTGTATTTCTTAGTCAGAGATTCCTAAGTGCCATTATAAGGTTGTTGGGACTCCTGCCAGTGAAAAAGTTGGATTGCACTGGACAGCAGGAGTTACAGTTCATTACTTTGGTTCACTATAAAGCAGTGAATTCAATTATTTTTAAAGCTGTCAGCAATACAAACAGACTGTTGAAACTTTATCGTAGTATGATGTTGCCTGGTAGTGTCTGCCTTGGACAAATGAGAATTAGCAAGGTGTGCTGGGCAGTAGGATGGGCAATTTGTTCTGCTGCATCTTCCACACCTTCTTCTTGCCCTTCTTTAGAAGTCACCTGAAAATACTTGGAGTAGTCTTTGTGACTTCAGTGAAAATAGTCTTGTGTGCTTTCTCCCTTCCTCTTCAGAACTGTTACCATATTAAAATACAGACTTAAAAGAGTTACTCAGTACCACAAGTGGTAACCGGTTGAAGGCCTGTAAATGGAAAAGATTTAATATTTTTTGTGTATGGAATTTTAAGTCCTTTTTTAATCCACTTTGAAAAATAGTGACAACTCCCTCCTCCAGAACCACATGCTAGTTTTATTGCTAATTCAGTGGAGAAAAGTACTCGAGTGCTTACTAAGCCGGGGGAAGAACTGGGCAAGGTGGTGCTGGATGCCGTGGGAGTGCTGTGTCTGGAGGCAACCTGAAACTGGGACTCGAGGTTTCTACATCAGGACTGGACATCCTCTGGCAGGACCAGTGTATTGTCAGTGCTGGTGGGGTGCAGGCAGTGGTTTCTCTGGAAGAGCACACAGGCAGCAGATGTCCCTGCTGCACCCTGTCGAGATGGGTGCCCTGCCGAAGGGAGCTGAACTGTTTGGTACTGACACAGCATCGTCCACCTGCAGCTGCCATCTCCCACATTATGGTCAGACGCTTTGTGCTTCTCAAAGTGTTACTCAATGAAAGGTGAATGATCGCTCTGTGATCCTTGTGCCAATTATACGGAATTCGGTAGCTGTGGGTGAGGCAGCTCTGGCAAAGTATGGTGTTCCTTTCATTAACGGTACATAAAAAGTTTGCCTATTTTCTTTGCAGTTTGATTTTTTTTAATTTTATTTTTTTTTATTAGGCCTCTCAGCATTTTAAATGACAAGCTGTATTAGGGCCTACAGTTGCTATTAGTGGTCATGCAAACTAAATAAATTAGTTGATATTTAAAAGGCAGTCAGATTACTCACTGGCAGTAATCACAAGCTGCACACCTGGGACCGCAGTGCACTGAAGAGCTTTTGGCTCTGGGAGCCTGTTCTGCAGAATTGCCTTCATTATGCTTGATTCCAGTGGTATAGTTCAATGATTAACTCGTAAAAAGTTGAGAAATGAATCGGCAGCTGAGAGAAAAGTGTATTGCTGCTTCTGTTCAACAAGTGAATGAAGTGGGATTGACAGATCTAGTTCTAAAAATGTGGAAAGGGATACTTTGGACAGAAACCATCAGTTGTATTTAACAACTGGAGGTAGCTTACTGAGTCAAAAAAATCCCAGGTAATCAACAAATGTGTTGAAGACTTAAGAAAAAGCACTTTTTTTCCTTTTTACAGCAATTTTGAAATGCTAGTTTGTGTGTGTTTAATTACATCAGACAAAAGTTTGTCTAAATGGAGTTTATAGTGACATTTCAGTTAAAAATTAATCTTGTAAATTATCATTTTATTGTGCAAAAAAAATGCTAAAATGCTGCCCCTGAAGATTTGGTAACCTATATAACTGAGTCCCTGATCCGTGAAGATATTGAATATCTCTTATTCAACTATCTCTTACTGATTACTTCCAAGTAGAAGGTGGGTGTCCAATTACCCTGTAGATACATGCCTGAACTTACGCTATGAATAGTCAGTTTCCGTGATTAATAACGGACAAGGAAATGGTAATACTATTGATCTCTCAGGCTGAGAATAAAAATGAAAAACAAGGTAATTTTTTTGTTTTGTTTAGTACCAGTAAATTTAAGCAGTCCCCATTAAGCTTTCATTCCACATATCCCCATGGATATGTGCATCTTTTTCTTGCTAGAAGCTTGCTTCTCTTGGAGGGATTAAGAACGTGAGGTTCATGTACCATCAGGGTTTATATGTTCAAGTTGGTGAAACCCATAGCTGAAAACCAAAAGTTAGATGGTGTGTAGGGTGGTGGAGCGTGTGGAAGGGCTCTCTGTGAACAACGAGACACACGTCTATGTACTGGGATGTTGTCCATCAACAGCTCCAGATGTTGAGGGTGAAAATATTTCTAACGCATGTTTGCATTGCAGAACCTAATAATTATTTGTCACTTCATAGGGATTCTTGTCACTTCAGAAAAGTTCCTAGTTACCACCGAATACTTAAAATGCCAGTAGCTTTGTGGCAAGTTAGGCTCAATGTAGAATCAGGAGGTGGCTCAAGTACCTTGTATTTTTCTGGAAGAGATGGTCCTTCCTAAATTCATCCAACTCAGGTGAGCTGCAGTTTTGGCTTGATTATTAGTTCAGCTGCTCAGTAAGGGAGTGGCAAAGCAGCATATAGTTCACCTTGAAAATTGAAATCTAACTGTGTTAATAATCAGGGAAAGACATTTTTGTTCCCTCAATGCAGATGTCTGCACTGGCATGTTTATGCATGGTGTGGTTCACAGGAATGAAAATCCAGGACGATCAATTCTGTAGCAGTCTTAGACAATGTCTCCTTCTGAGAGACCCATCAGACAAGTATTTGGGGGTAACACTAGTGCAAGACTTTTATGCAAGCATAGTTCAGTAAATTGTTAGATGCTGAAAGATGTTAGCCAGTTACGTGCTGCAGCCTACAGGTGAATGTCAACAGTGCGGTTATCTCAGTGAATATTGCTATAGTAGCTTTCTGTCTACATGCATCTTAAATATAATTCTCTGGTACTATGATTTTGGGTAAGGCAGAAGCTTGATGCAGTTTTTCTGAAATCTGTTCTAGATTTAATCAAGGACAACCTTTTCTGTTTCTGACTATTTTAGTACGTAAGTTGTGGTGTGACTTTGCAGTTCCCTGGGATGTTTGAAATGGACATATTATGAATTATGAATCCAGGCAGGTGTTCTGCAAATTGTGCTAATAGGGTGTTAAACTCAGTGACCTGTGTGGCTGTGGCTTCAGTACTTTCTACCAGGGCAGGGCAGTTTTTAAAAGAAAACAGTGACAATATGAAAGCTTTTAAAATAGATATCAAAATGTTTATGGGCAATATCGTGTCTGCAAAGCAGGTGTGTTACTTAAGAAAATGGCCAAGTTCTCAGTGTTTTGGTTCCCATCTCCACCCAGTTGCCTACAGAACTAGGATGGGGTGGCAGAGCCAAGTGTAATGCAGCCTGCCTGCATATGTCATCCTCTGCTATGAGGAGAGCACTGAACCCTACCGTTGTGGGGCATTAAGTACTGGTCAGATGCCTGCTGTTCATAATTTCCATTCATAAATGAGATTTCAGAGGAAAGAAAGACTCTGATGGACTTGGTGGTTCATTGGTCACGGCTGCAGAAGCAGCCCGGTCCTGAAGGAGGCAGTGGGTGGAGGGAAGGTGATGGAGGGAATGATGCTCCTCTGCCCTACTTGTCTTTTATGCAGCGCTGGCAGTGGAGTCATCTCTCCTGGCGACCGTGAAGCTGCACAGGCCTGAGGGTGCCTCAGCCCGAGACCTGATAAACCTCATCTTGGGTTGGAGCAGCCGGTCCCGCAGTGCAGGCTCGTGCGAGATGCTCGTTTGACACAGTGAAGCTGCCACCTAGGAGGGAGTGCAGCTGTGTTCCAGCTCAGCTTTGTAGGTGCAAACTGACATAGATGCGTGCAGGTATGAACTTACACAGCTTTAACTTAATTAAATTTTGTGCAGCTTTAATTTTAATCAAGTGCAGCTTACAGGTTTAGACAAGCTGTTGAGTCTGCAAGCAAACTAAAGTTCAGCTGGGTTGCAGGCTAGGGGAACTCAAACTTTCCAGACTAAATCCTTGAGAATTGGAGTAGCATGTGTTTGTAACTTTTCTGAAGATTCTAGTTTTGGGGTTAAAGCAATTTTAAAAGATGCCATTAGGATTATTTTTTTTATCCCCAGAAACAGAGGGTGGAAAACTTCAGTTTTATACTGCTTTAGTATTCAGTGAACTGGCCTTTGAGGAGGCAAGAGACTTCTGGCTACTTGTAGCTTTTTATTTGCAGAGACCAGACAGTCTCTGTGCCTGGAGCAGGTCAAAGCTGGTAAGCAGAGGTGAGTGAGAAATGCCACAGGGTGCAGGTGCAAGGCTGGAGGATAGAGGCCAGAAAAAACATGTGGCAGCTGAACAAGAAGGAGGAATTCTTTGAGATGGGAGGTTGCGTGGCTGTCACTATCAGGCCAGCAGTGCCATGTTCATCCCACATACATTCAGCTCTTGAAACTTCACCTCTACAAAAAAGTTGAGGATGGGAGTAGGATTGTGGGATGTGCCAGTGAGCAGCGTGGCACAGGTCAGGGAAAGAAGTTGCCTTTCCTGTGGCAGTGAAACTCTGCCCATCTAGCACGAAAGAAGTGACTCTTTTAGTAGGCAGATGCTTGGAGAGTGCTTGGAGATACTCAGGGCATTACTCAGCACAGGGAAACCTAAGAGGTTGCAAGGATTGCATTCCCTGGGAGTTACCAAGGTCAGCACTTGGGGACAGGTTCCTCCTTCAGTGGAAAAAAGGATGCAGAGGAGCTGTGTGGTGGACAGCCATGGGAGGAAAGGGAGCGACGAGGAGGAGGAATGCAGACATCCAGAGACTGGGGCAGAAGCAGAGGTAATAGGATATTGCAGGCAACATTGAGAGGAGGGGGCTGGATAAAAGCTGTATTTGTTTGCAGAAAGACAGGCTGATGCCTATGGGTGAGCTGTTCAATGCGGAGGGGAGAGATGGATGTCTGTGGCATGGAGAAGGGACAAAGCGTGTGTCAGGAAAGCTCTGTGGGTTGAGCTAAACCTCCCCAGCGCGCTGCCTGTGAAGGGCTAACCAGCCCCACTGCACCCTCAGAATGCTTCTCTGCTGCCTAGGCTGTGTAGCACTGAGATGGCAGCATGGGGTAATGGCTCGGGCTCCTCTCCAGGCTGCCGTCGGGACACCTGCGGCTGTTGACCCTGCAGATTCTGGAGAGGGGCTGGCTGCCAGGGCTGTCCGCGTGCTGGCTCATCTTGGTGGGACTCAAGCAGTGCATGGGGCTCAGTGCTGGGCTTGGCAGCCTGGGAGGGACTGGTCTGCTCCACATGCTGGCACTCGCTCAGGGTAAAGCCACAAAAGAGCTTGGATGGGACTGGGTTATGGCACTGCTAACCAGGTGATACCTCCCTGGGTCCCAAACAAATAGGGTCATGAAGAGGTACAACCAGTAGCACACCTGTTTGTTAACAGAAAGTAACTAGGATAGCTGTGGGTCATGGAAATGTTGAAGGGAATAATGAGAAATAAAGAAGAAGAAAAGTGTCTTTTATCAGCAGGCTTAAATCTGCCGTCCAGGCACCTGCACCAGCGCTGGGAAACGCGTGTGGAAGGAGAGCACTGCTGTAGAGCTGCTAACACTGGAAGCTTTTACACTGGATTCAGCTAAGCTTTGTGTAACCATGTACAATGAATGTAGCCCTATGCAGATTTGTACATTTATGGGTGTGTACTAACCGTAAGCAGAGTGTAGAACCATTCCTACTTTCTCGTGAGCATTGTTTCACTTCACTGCCAGCCATCCGTGGCCACCACTTCTCCAGGGAAAGGCAGTGCAGGACCAGGTCTGTGTCCTGTGGCAGGCTGCCATGTACAGTGAGGCACTGCCTTCCTCTTCTTCCTCCTCCTCCTGTTGGCTCTGCAGGCATGGAAGTGAAATGATTTTGTGCACATGTGTTTTGTAGGTGTGCTTTTTTCTCTTTTTTTTTTTTTTTTTTTCCCCTCTTGTTAAGTGCTGCTGAGGAATGTCACCCCTTCAGTTTCACTAAGCATCCTTCCTTAGAGCTGTCTGGGACAAAGGCTTGAGAAAAATCTCATCATGCTTTACCCCATCTCCAGTTTAGACCCCTTAGAAATAGTAGCATTAAGTAATAACCTTGTGAATAGGCTTCTGCCGACCATGGCTGAAAATACCACAGCAGATCTTTTAGCTATCTATAGACTGAATTCAGAAGCAACCAAAGATTGATTTGTTTTGTCATAATTAGTTTTAAAAACAGAAGTTTTCATTGTGAAATATGTGAGCCGTTGGGATGGATGATTGCCGTTTAGCCACAAACCTGCCTATCTGGTGACTATATCCATTCTTTCTGCTTTTAGTGGGGCATACTTTAGATTAAGTTCCTACTCAAGCAGTCTTTTTTCATGTAGCTTTATTGAGATCACCCTGTGCTTTTTGTATTTAGCCTTTCTAGGCAATTGATCCTTGCAGACTGATCTTAGAACACTGCCCTGCAGTGCCCCTTGTTTATTGTTAGTAATAAATACAGGATGCAGCTCCTCTGAAGTCATATTATCTTCCCACATAATGTACAGAGGGCATTGCATCCTTGGAATAGAGAGTCCTGCCTGAATATAACAATATGCACTGATTTTAATTCAGAGTAATGCTGAAAGAACCAGGGTGAGAGCTGTGTAAAAGCTCTCTCTTAAGAGTTCATTAAAGTACCTTGTGGCAAAATACTGTATTTAAATAAATGTAGAAAAACCCCAGGAACTTAAATTACTGTCTTGTTGCTGGAATAGAGCACCTGGCAGTGTGCGGTTTTTGCTAGCTCTTCCCAGTTATTCTAAGAATTGTGGAACAAGCCGTTAGCATTGAATACAGCTAGATTTCTTTGGAGAGCTCAAAGAGATGTTTACAGACCTATATTTCAGACATAGGTATTCTGATGTCTGCTGGCTAATTATTTCTTGGCAGTTCATTACAATGGGCTACATTTGAGACTTGGGCAGCCTTATCTTCCTTCTTTGTTCAGCTGTTTGTATAGTTGGCATTATTTAATACTCATAAAATGATCATAGTGTCAGAAATGGTGAAGAGATTAAATTTTTATCCTATATGAAATATTTTAACTGCATTTATTTTAGTAATAAGAGTTGAAGTCATGCGTTAGTGCAGGTTAAAATTGGTCAAACTTAAAATGTCGTGCCATGCTGAACTACTGCTTTTTTCAGCCCTGTGATGCAGCGTTGCTTCTCGTGTCTGATGGGAAACTGGTCTGGCTTATTCTCTTGGGCGAGTGGAAAGGGGTAGATTAGGTTACAGGGAAGATGAAATGGTTGCAGCTCACCCCTGTTGCACTGTTTTATCGGCTTGCTGCGCTTGTTGCTTCCTTATTTTGCTGACTTGGACTGAGGAGGAGTCTGCCTGAAAGTCAAGCTGAAAGAGCCAATATTTACAAAGTGGTGAATACTTGCTTTGTTTACTTTCTGATGCCTGAGAGTTGGACGCTTTTCTACATTTCCAGTGGACACAACTCTGTGGCTATTTTTATGCTTCAGGGAAATAACAATAGTTCATGTACTTCCAAGAT
This sequence comes from Limosa lapponica baueri, assembly GCA_002844005.1. NCBI lineage: Eukaryota > Metazoa > Chordata > Aves > Charadriiformes > Scolopacidae > Limosa > Limosa lapponica. The sequence goes on along the minus strand of KZ505664.1, from coordinate 966,999 downwards.
GCAGTTATGATCCCTGTAGCTTTTATCTGGAGTAAGAATGTATCTGCGTTTGAATACTGGAAGATTTAATTTGTCTTGTCTTCAATATTTTGCTTCTGTTTGCTTGTGTTTGTGCTAGGTTCAAGTGGCTTGTCTGTAAGGCGTGACATTAAATTATCCCCCGGGGAGAGAGAAGTGCAGGCAGGGAGGGAGCCCCTAGGTGGCATCAGAAGCCATCCGATTTTTGGGTCCTGCATGCGGGGGGCAAGCAGTGCAGGTGGCAGGGAGCCCTGGGTGACTTGGGGACCTGGCTGGTTTGGGGGTGCTTTCGCTTCTCAGTAACCTCTGCTGGCAAAAGCTCCCACTCCATTAGCTGAGCGGTATATACAGTCGTCATTTCACTAATTCAAACATGTTTCAACCTTTTGCAGCTCTGCTTTCTAAATATTTAATTGAAATGCTTTTACAGCCATTTTACTTCTTTATCAACGTGAGCCAAGCCAGACAATGTAACATGGCATATGTTAAGATGTTAATTGAGTAGCAGCACACATAGGCGGCTGTTTCATAATTTTCTCCTTAGATGATCCTTGGCTCCAGTTTAACATTTCTTTGTGCTTCTGAATGGAAGGTTATATAAAGGTATATTTAGAGCTGTTAGTCTGAGAAAGAGAAGCATTAATTCAGTAAGATTAAGAATTAAGGGCTGAATCCTGCAGGCACCGCTGGGACACAGCGCTTGTCGTGGCAAGGATGTGATAATAGTACCTTTCTGATAGTACCACTTACTGTAATAGGGGTGGTAATCCTTCTGTTGAGTGGTTTCTCACAGCATGCAGAGTAAATAGATATATATTTTTTTTTAATGTCACCTGATGTCATCAGAGTTGTGGAAGAGATATCAAATCTTTCCAAAAGGATGTGTGGTCAGTTTAATAATGCCCCTCTCTAGTGTGGCTTTCAGAAAGATGACTTTGCCAAAACTGTCCCTGTTGGTATTTCGTAGCAGAGTCAACTTGCTTTCCTTGGGAGCTAGCTTAGTTTTTACAGGAGACAGAGAGGCAGTAGGACACTGGTCAGGAGAAGGAGCTCCTGGGTGCTGCCAGCACCCAAACACCTGCCTGGCAAATGCTGCTCATGTGGTTTTGCTCCCCATAGAAAAAGCCTTTCAAGATTACCCGTGGACCCTCTTGTGAAGTAGGTTGACAAGCAACCCTCAGAGATGGTAAGGGGAAACGACCGATGCAGTGGAAGATGGAGGCTTTTCAGAGCTGAATAATTTTTGAAAGGCCGTGTGGCCAAAATAATTCTTCCCTGGCAGACAGCTCGGACTGCTGTCTCGGGTATCCTTCTCACAGGGAAGGCTTGCTTTCAGATAGCTGAGTAAAAATACTGGGGCAGCCCTGTGTTAGGGCTGGGAGGGTTTCTGAGCAGCCCCTGCGCTGGTTCCTCCACCAGAGCTGCTGCTGAATGCTCAAGAGAGAAAACTTACAGGTTTTTTGGTTTTGTTTTGTTTTTTCCCCTTCTCCAAAGAAAGCTTATTTTAGAACTTTTTATAAACCTCCTCTCTCTCTCTGTTACTTGCCTGAGAGGGTAGGTGGTTTAGTTTCTGAGGTGGTAACTAGTTAACACTGCTGGTGATACCTAACTACACACTGGGGTTTTCTATTCTAGTTGCAACTTTTCTTACTGTGTCCAGTCTATAGGGTAATAATGTAACATCATTTATGGATACTGCAAACTGGGAGCCCTGGTGGTCGGGTCAGGAGTTTGTCCTATCTTCGTGATGCATGGCATGGCCTGATGGAAAGTGGGTCCTTTTCAGAAATTGCATTAGGGTTTGGCAGAAATGGACAAAAAAGTGGTTTGGCTTTTTCCCTAGGCTGTCCAAAATGGACCAAGCACACGAAACACAGCTACAGAGGCGGTTTTGGGGAAGGGTGTTTCCATTTATGCAAATGTTTGCAGTCGTGGGCTGAAGAGGATACAGAGTATCTGTGGCAACTTCACTGATGGGGTGAAATGTCCTAATGAAAAAATCACTCTTGGCTTCCTGGCTTTGACTGCCTGGTCAAACCATTATGATATTTTGCACAATGAATTGTGGCTCCGCTTGTCCCCCAGATATTGTCGAACTGGACTTGTTGTTACCGTCGTCTTCCTCCACTCGAGGACTGAGTGCTGGTGCCTGAGTGATGAGAGCCACATCCCCTGTGACTTTGGGGGCTGGGAAGTCACTGCTGGAGCAGAACTGCGGTGCCCTGGAGGTGCTGCTGTCCTGATCCTGCCAGGGACACGGTTGGGAGCCACTTTGCCAGCATCCTCCCCTGCACAGTGTGTCCCAGGACAAGAGCTGTGCTTCAGTGGATGATGTTCACTGTGCAGGTGCTCCCCAGTATGTGATACGCTGCCGGCTTTCATGGGGGGTGAGTGATCTGCAGTTGGAAAGCTGTTAAGGGTTAGTTTCAGTGGCTGTGCAGGCTTTGACAAGGCTTAGAGTTAACTAGGCAGTAGCTAATAAGTTTGAGGGCTTTCTTTTATCCCTCCCAACCACCTTCCTCTTTCTGATCTCACAGGCAGAAGGCTTCTCGTCTCCCTTGTGGTTATATGGCTTCTACTCTTTGCAGCATTAAAGAAATACTCGGTGTGCTCAGAGCAACTGAATTCTGCCACCTCTTGTAATATGATAGTCCCATATTGCTCAGCATAGTCCAGCTACCTATTCCTGAAAGTAAAGTGTTGCTTAATTAGAGGAAGGTTGGCAGCATCTGGTTTTATGCCACTTCGAAAAAAACTACATCTCCTTGCCTTCTTCCCTGGCCTTTTCCCATCCATCTCTCCCTCAGTGCAAAGTAAACCCAGCTGCACACCTGGGGAGAGAACACACTCCTCATTCTGCCCGTGCCAAGTCAGGGCTGCTAAAATGGGGCTGTTTTCAGTAGAAATACATAAATAGGTCAGGGAAAGCAGACATGCATACTTTGGCATAAGATAGAAGAGCAGTTTGAGGAAATGCTTTAGTCTGATTTCCCACCTCCCCAAGATACTTTCAGGAGTTTGTCAACGTGGCTTCAGCCTTTAGGAGATTAAATTACTGCAGTCTTTGAAAGTTACTTTCAAGATTCTTTCAAAGGTCTTGGGTCTAAAGGTTAAGTCAAGAGCTGGGGCTGTTAAGACGGGCTGGAGACTTTCCAGTAAGGCTTTCTGCTGCAGACCCAGAGCAGCCAACGTGTTCCCTGTGCAGATGTAGGGCTGGGGGTCTCCTTCATGGCAGGGAGCCACCCTGCTGTGCTTCTCTAAACCACGGGCTAAGAAACCCCCTTTTTACTGCTGTTTTACTGAATAGTAGAAGCTGGGCTCTTGTTTTTCAGTGGCTGATGGTAGTTCTTCAGATGCAAGCAGGGTGATCTAGACTGTTGGTGTTCAGGCCTCCAGCGTTTGAGGAGCATTGCTGTAGACAGTAGAACAGGAGTATGTCCCTCTTAGTTACTCAGTGTACCTTAACTTTTAAACAGTCTGCACTGGTGATATCCACTGAGCAAAAGTTTCATCATTGGTTGTGATATAGCATCACTGATTTTTTTTATTATTTTTCAAATTTTTGATATGTAGTTTTATGCTCCCAGGTTCTTGCGGTGGGTCAGTATCTGGTACAGGCTGGTGAATCCAAAGCAGCTGTAAAAGCAACCACCTTTCTTACCACTAGTAGGAGACAGCTACCCCCAGAATTAGAAAACATGCCTTCTTGTCCTGGATGAAACTACTTGAAGTAGCCTGAATTAAGTTTTAGATCAAGTAAGTGGACTAGTTTAAGTTCAGGGAGGCTGTCGGCATCAAGAGCTATAGAAGGGAGAGTAACATCCTCTGTCCTTCTGGCTGGGGGTGAGTCCCAGCAAGCCCCCTGGAGCAGCTCTCCAGGAGGAGCAACGCTGGCTCTTGGCTCACGGTGCAGTTTCTAAGTTTAGTTTTCCAATGGACTCAAGTCCCTAATAGGTTCAAATGGTTATTTTCATTAGTGAGAACATCCATTGCTCCCGCTCTCTCCTGTAGCAGTTCCTAGATGTGTAGCAAAGCGTGTGGGTAGCAGCCTCCAAACATTAGGAACGGATGGCTCTGTGTATCGGTGCTGCAGGAGAAGAGGTCACAACTGGAAGAGCCTGAACTAAATTTGAGAGTTTACGTTTACTGACTCAGAGTGATACTTGGAGATAAAAGGACAGCTCTAGGGATCTCCTGCCCAGCTGCCTCCTGGCAACTTGCCTCTTTCTCTTTGCAAGAAGAAAATACTAATGCAAATAGGCGTGCTGATGTGCAGTTTGGCAAAACCTAGCAGGATGGGAAACTGTGCTGGCTGAAGCATGTTCTCTTGAGAAGCCTGGTGGACAGTGTCCTCTGGAAGTCTGCAGAGTAGAAGCTGTATTTGGGCTAAGTTTGATCTGCTTGTCCTCTGCATCCCCTTATCCTCCATGCTCCTTTTCTGCATTAAGCTATCGTGAGAAACCATAGAAGAGGTTTAGGTACAAAAATGGGCACATGTACCTGAGCCCTGTTGCCTGCTGCCACGAGCTCTGCTTTGTCGGAGAGGCTGTGGATCTGTAGCAGCACCGGGATTGTGAGACTCTGCGAGGGGCAGGAGGCAGTGGGGCGAGGTGGGGTCCAGGGTGAAAGATGTGTTACTGGAGCAGCCGTCTGTGTCAGTGTGACTTTGGTCAGCATACCTTGGTCAGCTTTCGGTCAGATGCAGTGATAACTCTTCACAGGAGGTTCCCACGCTTGGAGTCCTTTGACTTTTCTTGTGAGACAGTGGTTTTTGAAGAGTGAGATGATATTTGGGTTCCCTTCTTCAGTTGCTATGGTAGATGTGAGCGTCTTCCTCAAGGCAAGGAAAAAGCTCCCATTTTACTGTCATTAGCATTCGCTGTTCTCACAAATCCTCAACAGCTCTGCTTTTTTCCCTCCTTGGTGTTCCTGAGTGTCCACCCGTCTGATTGTCTTCTACGCAAAGTCACCTGAAGTGGGTGTCTGCTGATGTATCTGCTTCAGTGGACTTACCATATATTCTTCCTGTCGAAATATTCTATTGTATTCTGTCACTATAGCATATGCAGTTCTTGTATGGGAAGGGGCATCAGTATTAGCAGTTCATGCAGATTTTTGACCATCTGGTTTCAAAATGAGGTGTTGTAACAAGCAGGACAACCGAGCTCCTGCCTCTTTCTGCATCTGATACAACGGTAGGTGCTGGTTCAGTAGCTTTGTTTCTTATCACCACCAGACACTAGAGCCATTTGTTTTGCTTGTTTGTTACTTACGTTTTTAGTGTATCCATCAGATACCTTACTTGGTCTTTCTTTGTATGTGGTAGCACCTGTACAAAAGTAAAATAACTGGAAATTAGATGTTTTGTTGTGTTAACGGGAGATGGAATTATGTTTTATCACAGTAGGAAAATAATTGCTCCCTGAACTCTGAAAACAGTTGTTCAGTGCTTGTTCAGTAAGTGTCCACTGGACTATTGTTGTTTGAATGTTAAAGCTCCTGCTCCTCTTCAGACCAATGATAAAATGCCTTCAACTTGGTCAAACCAAGCACGTGGAATACAGCACCCTTAAGAAACCACGAAAGCTGCTTATGGGTGTGTTTATGTGAAGTATAATAAGTTCCGTACCGTTTGCACTCCTTGGCACGTGTACTGATGTCATTTATGGTATACTTCAATTCAGTCCCCACCCAATGTCATCTTAATAAGCCAACTGGGAGGTAGTGAGACTAACGTGGAAACCTCGTAAGTTGCCAGTGGGATACCAATTGTCTGCTTTGTAGCACCTCTTTGGAAAGCTAGAAATAATTGCCTTGAAGTGGTGGGATTTACTGAAGCCCAGGGAGAAGGGGGTGTTAATTGTGTTTACAGATGAACAAGTAAAATGTATCTGAATTGTGGAAGAGCTTACAATAAAAGTAGTGACATCCATCTTGGCTGCTTTGCAACTTGGGATAATAGCTCCCAGTTGCAATGATATTTCATTAAAAAAAAATACAGATCCTGTATAAAAGAACAAAACAGAAGAATTCTAACAAACAGTTAAATTTGGGTTGACTTTCTACAAAAAAATTGCTGGATGAATATTCTTCCATAGACTAGCAGGATATTTCACAGCAGGAGATTAAGCCTGTGGTACAGTAATAGAAGTTCTAATATGTAATATTTTTGTCATTGCTGTTTGGATTAATTCAAGATTTCTATTCTCTCTTTCTTCCCTCACATCTAGCAAAACTGTACAATCTAAAGTGGACTGCATTTTGGTAAGTACAACTCCAGAATGCTTTTTAATATTTAATGAACTGCAAGACCAAAATAGATGGCTCTGAAGACTGACAGCTATTACGAAGGCCTTCCGTAGCAGTGCTTTAAGCTACTACCACTAAATGTGATCAGAATTAGTTCCCATTGCCAAAAAAATACATGATGTGGTTTTGGTGTTTTTTTTCTGTGGAAGTATTGACCTCTCATTGCCAGCAGCAAGTGGCTGTGATTGCCACTTGTAGAACTGGCATTATAGATACAGCACAAAAAGGTGACTTTAAGTCAAACTTTAAGTTTGTTGGTGTGATTTTAGTAAATGCAAGATTGTATTGCACAGATGAGAGTATGCAAGAAGCTAATTGTGCCTTCAAGTTCCATTGCTCTTTAAGCCTTTAGTGACAGTGGTTATTGCTTTTGTTGTTGTTTCTTTGAAGCAGTTATTTCATGTCCAGTATTATGTTTTGAAGAAGGAACTATACTGAACTGCATGTTTGCACAAAACCTGGCAGACTAATGTCCTGGTCTGTGAAAATCTTGCAGGCATCATAGTTATCAGATTTTTGGTTTGCTTTTTTTAAAATCTTGCTAACCTCAAAACTTGCACACTGTCTCAGGTACCTTCCCAGAAATGTGCAACACTGGAGGTCCTGTTAGCTCTGCTGTACTATTTCGACAGAGAGACAATATCATTTTTTGAAGAAGGAAAGCCCTTGAAATGCATAAATGTCATCTTCCTTTGTGCATTAAAATAACAAGATCTAGACAGTGATAAGAGATTATTTCTGGGAAGCAAATATCTAGCACTAACTCAGAAAGGGGTTTTATTTGTTTGTTTTTAATAGTGAGCAGGCTGTGAGTTTCTTTAAATCAGAGTCTGCGTTCATAAATCTTAAGACTGGAAGGGACTGCTTATTCTGACTTTCTACCTTCGGCATTTCATCCAGAAGTACCAGCGGGTAAGATAGAAAGATGACACAGACAACCATCTGGATACTATCAAACAGAATCTGTTCAGCTGTATGGCTGAGCTAAATAATACTCCTTAAAGTCACATTTTCAAAGGCTAATTCAGATAGCACTCAATTCTCTTTCCTTAAAATGTTCTCTTAATTTATTGTGGTAAGAGATTTAAAGCAAGCTGTATTGTCGTATTGCAAACAAACTTTGGACCTAATTTTGCCTATGCTTAAAATTTCTTGGGTGCGTCCAACTAAAACAGCAATGCAAAATGTCACTTTTGTTCACTTTACTCATCATTGACATTTGTGAGCACAAAGCAGGTGTCTTATGATCTTAATTTTTTTGTGTGTGAGTCTTCAGTGGCAAAAGGGCAAATTGCACTTGTAAAACTCCTTTAACACCAGATTTTTCTGTGGTGAAAAATGGGAAGTGGGGTGGGTGTTCCTAAGTAGCATTAGAGAGGAAGTAAGTAGGAGGTTAACTGATCATCTGCTTCTTGGAAATCTGTTTTAAGAAAATGGAATTACACTAGGAGTACTCTTGCATTGAATTCGGCAGATTGGCAGACCTAGGGTACTGAGGTGGGGGTTATCAGTTTGTATGAGCCCGTTCATTTGTGTAGGTCTCGCCCATTGGATGGGCAGGCTATTTTTCTGACTAGTGCTCTTGGATGCAAAGCTGTGTCCACGGCTTGACTTGGAACAGAGCAGCAGTGACCTGATGGTCTAATTTTCTGTTCCAGATGCTTCCTCGTCTGTCTTGCTGATGAGTTCAGAGGAGTCCTGTCAACAGTGGAAAGGCCACTCTAGGTTAGCAAAGGTAGATCTAATGCTGTTCAGGTAGTTTAAAAAAGAGAAAACCAAGATCAGAATAGTTTCAGGAAATAAGAATTACTGGCAAAATGGTTTCTGCGTTTTTACATGCTTTTGGAAAGCTGTGAGCTGCAAGGCAGAACCTAAAAGTATGTTAAACTAGAAGGCCATGCCTGTATAGCTCTAAACAACTTGTTTGGAGCTTCCTTGTAGTGTCCTGCAGGAGGTAGATGAGCAGGTTGCCTCTCTGGTGGAACGTCTGTGGGTTTGTCAGAGCAGCCCTGTGATGGGGGTACCAGCTGCCTGCAGAGAGTCCTACTCCAGGCTTACAGGCAGGTCAGAACTTTCCCTTAACGTGCATGTTCTTACATGCTAGGTTGAGATAGAAACCTGTGCAGAGCCTTCTAATCAGTCTCATGAAGCACAAAGGGACAATGTCTGTACCTCATCTCCCTTCTTACTAAGGAGGAGATTTGGGACTAGCTTTCAGCTATATTGGGAGGTGCTGATAATACCTTAAAGCAATTAAACTTGATCAGTTTGCTAGCAATCTTAAAAGAAAAAATGCCAATAGACAAAAATCTGACTATGCTTGTTGCCATTTGTGTTTGGTAGGACCAGGCAGGGCCACACACAAATGCTCTTTGGCACGTAGACTGCCTAGTTCAACACTGGATAGCAAGAAAGAGAGGAAGAAGAAGCTGAGGTGAGGTTGTTGGGGAGGTAGCTAGCGGCTGAGGACTGTGGAAAACAGCTAGTATAAGGGCACTGGGGCTGCAACTACTCATACAAGAGACCAAAGTTATCTGCTTTTTACTTGTTATACTGCACCACTTATATTCTGACATAATGTCAGTTTCTGGAAGATCATAAGAAAATCATTGTATGCTGTGCAATCCAAAAAAGATAATTAGCAAGAATTGTGGTGTAAACAGCCATTAAAAATTCATTATAACATCTTTTTAACTGTAGTAAACATGTCTAGCAGTAGATTCTCTTATGACTTCACTTCTTCTATTTGTTGCCACATACTAAGTGAACTCTTGAACCTGGTTTTTTAAATGATATGCTCCATATAATCTCTCAGCAAGAAGGTTAAGGTTTCTTTGTGTGATCCTCTGAAAAGAGGTCAGTGCTGGTGAGAGAGTGCTGGATCGATGGTGCCGAGGGCTGGAGCAGTTACAGTGTGGGCAGCAGCAGCGTGCAAGGTCTGTTGGAGCAGTGTGCCTTGGTCCTGCTGCAGAGAAGGTGGTGGCTTGTCACTTGTCTCTTTGGCCTGACAGGAGGTGGGCAGAAGCTCCATGAAGCTTTGGCAGCTGCACTTGGACACTGTCAGGATAAAGCTGCCATGTGTTTTTAGGGCTTGTTTGGAATATTTAGCACCTGAAATATGTTTCTGCTTCTATTCAGATAAAGAATATCAAATGTATTTATTGGCAGCTTTATAGAATAATAGGTTCTCTTTCGAGTGTTAGCTGTTTTTTCTCTTGATCATATTTTCATCAAACCGTCTGACCTTGAGCAAATTATTTAAACTCTGCTTCTTGTTTCTCGGCTCACAGAGTGGGGAGGTGATTGCTTGACTACTTTGCTATTCTTAGCCTGGTTGTTAAATAATAGATGATTGTTCTGCTGAAGTATGACAAGTTTTAGAACCAGCACGCCAGTAGGTGCAAGCTACATTGCCATTGGCATAGCGTTTTTTACTTCGATTAGAGTATACTTATCTTTAAATACTCAAAATGTGGAAAGAAATATTAAGATCAATCTACGCTCTCAAAAATAGTAGTCTTGCAAAAGGCTTGCAGCGGAGCCCCCAGCCTTCAGCTCCTCTTCACCAGAACTCACGGACAGAAATAACCTGTAATTCTGCCTTCACTGTGGAAATACAAAGTAGTTCACATTTGAATGCCACTTTTCTGCTGTGTTCATTGCAGAAGTTGTAACTCTGCTAATTGTTCCTTAGTATATTCTTCCTCTGTCTTAAATTTTGGCCTGACTAAATGTTTTCTTCTTTAAAACAATTCAGAAAAAGCATATTCCCAGGAGTTTCCCCACAGTAATGTCTTTCGGTTCTCTGGTTCAAGCAGGAACACGGAATAAACTAATGTTTCCTACAACACAGATTAAGTCCTTAACCACATTCTGTATTGAACTGATCTTTGTCTCTTTGTGTTGTGAAAAGTTTCAGTGTCTAGTTAACTAGTGTCTCTTGGAATGGAACCAAATGTTAAAACCTGCTATTTTCATTTTAAAAAAAACCTAACCCACAACATTTTCACCATTCTGGTTTATTTCACAGCTGTTTGTTTGCTCAGTCAAAATGCCTGTTAGAATGAAAAAGAAAGTTGCTTCTGTTCCTAGGAGATCCTTTTTCTGTGTCTGTCTTAGGCAGCGAAAGGACAGATTCATTTGGGGCAGACCTATGTGGCCACTAATAACGCAAATATAAATGGGTCTCTGGTTTAATTTGTTTGCTACATATTTTGTGCATTTCTTTAGTGAACTATCTATATTTGGTATCTGTCAAAACAAAAACGTCAGAGATTTCTGCTTCTTTATTACTGAAAGTCTTTGCTTAGCTGAGACTTTAGGTTTCGGATTCTTTGTCCTCAGTTTTTCTGTCTCGGAATATAAGATCACTCAAATACTTTGAGTACTTGGCTTCAATTTAGCCAAAAATGTATCAAGTTGTGAAAATAAGTATGAACAGTGCTTGCTCCCCATCTTCACTGGATCTTCCTTTGTTTAATGCAGTTCCAATTACTGGAGACAAATATAATGTGTGAAGAGCAAGAGAAACAGAGGTGGTGCTTTGTGATGGCTTTACCCCTCAGCCCTGCAAGCAGTTTAGCATTTTCATGCATTTTTCTAATGCAGCTTCAAGAAATATGGTTTATAAATAGCCTTTGGAGAATTAGACAATCTTCGTCTGATTTGATAGAACCAGTCAATCAAGGTCAGGAAACGTCAAGCAAAATTTTTACTTAGGTCATTTTAAGGAGCAGAAAAGGATTCCCCAGACATTTTACATCCTGTATGGGTTTTAAAACTGCTGTAGCATAAGCTTTAATGGGCTACGCAAAGGGGAATTTGTCCAAGATGATGCCAGCATCGCAGTCTTCCTTTTGATGCTGCAACTCTTTTCCACTCTATTGACTTATTTTTTCTCCACACTATTGACCTATTTGGGGGATGGCGGTGGAGAAAATTTATAGTGTATTTTGTGTTCTTACTTCTTTTTATTCATTTCCATATGCATCCACATTAGCACAGAAAAACTCAGGATGAATGAATCTTTTCCTTCTTAGTCAGTAGCCCAGCTGAAATGTTCCCCCACTTTCCCAAATTCTTTTCTGATTGCATTAAGAAATTCAAAAGTGTTTGATACTCTGAACAGTTGCTGTAACAGAGTTGTTGTCAGACCTTTAGCACTGAAAACTGGTGGATGTCAGCTGAGAAGGGATTGTACTTACAGAGGTTGTAAACTAAGTTTTGAGAGTTTTAGAAATGTTTTTATTGCAAACAGCCTAAACAAAACATAACGTTAAACAAATCTTTAAACTAAACAAAACATGATGTTTCCTGAATCTGCTTGCAGTGACTGTTACACTCCATCCCGTGGCTGCCACTTCTTTAGTTTTAAGATGATTTTCTCTAAATAGATTCAGTCTCATCTAATAAGCTTAGGTTTATCTAATTATCACCCACGTAGGATTACCTCTGTGAACTGCCTGTGACTCCTGGCTGTGTGCTAACTCTTGTTTCGAGGAGGTCCTGCCTCCCCGGGGCTTCCCCACAGCCTTCCCTGGAAGCCGGAGAAGTTGTGCAGAAAGTGCTGCCTGGGGCCAGGCGCGGAGCGGAGCAGGGTTTGAGCGTAGACAGTGAGAGGATATCACCGTCCAGCTGCTGCTGCTGAAGATGTGAGAAAGCCACAATCCTCAGTTTTGCTGATGAGAGAGTCACTGGCTCGCTTGCATCCTCTGGAAAAGTCTCTGCTAGCATAGTTCCAGTCAATCTTTTTCTCTACTCATAGATCATTTAGGGGTTTTGTTGTTTTTAGTTTTTAGTTTTTTTTTTTAATTAGGGGGTTTGGTGGATGGGACCTGCAGAGCCTCCATGGCTCAGGCCCTTCCATGCAGCCTCTTCCTTCTGCCAGGAACCCACAGAAGTTCCTCCAACTGCAGTGAGCACTGAGATGACTTCAGTGGTTTTTGATGAAAGGTTTAATGTTTCTTCTAAAATACCACCGTTTGTATCGCACTCTGGCACGTTAAGTTTGGAAGTGAGAGGTTGTCTTCTACCTCAGTGTTGGAGTCATTGGGGGTTTTTTGGTTTGCCTGGGTTGCTTTTGCCACGTGGATTAGTGCTTCCCATGCAAGGTAATCTCACCCAAAACGTGTCCTTTGGGGTGCTGCTTTGGCATTTGTCCTTCAAAACAAAAAGCAGCTCACTTCCTCGAAGAGGAGGAGATCTAATAAACAAGTGCAAATTTTCTTGCAGTTGTTAGATTTCTATCTTTTCATAAATAAATGCTAGATTTTCTGTAAACTCTTTCTTTGAAGAGTGTTCCTCTTTTCAATAGTGGGTTTGATAAAGGAAAATCCACTAGTCCAAACGCTGTGATTTATGCAGGAAAGGAAGAACAGAGAATTTGACAAAATGCACCCACTAAGAAATACCTCTCTGGATATTTGGTGGTCTGAGCACCACTGCTGTGTAAGCTGCTGTAGAGCCACGCAGAAACCTGTGTCAGCAAATTGCAGAAGTTTGTCAGGGGAAAAAAAGCAACACCCAAACGTTGTGGTTTGCTGCAGCTTATAAAAGCAGCAAACCCAGCGTCTGTTACCTGGCTGCTGCTGGAAGTGTTTCTCTTGGCTGTGAGGGCACCTGTCACGTTGCCGGTGGCCCGGTCCTGTGGGGCAGTTCTGCGGTGGGGTTTAGCGAGCCACAGCGCCCGTTCCCTGGTTGTCGTGTCCCTCTGGGCCTGTTGCCCAGAGTCCGGGGTCGGGGAGGGACCCCTGTGTTGTCCCCAGCAGAGGGGAAGTGGGAGCTCACCTCTCTCTAGCGCTGCTGTTAATTGTGTACCAGCTGAAGTGAGGTGGATCTGGAGGTGACAGGGGCAGGTAGGGAGCCCAGGTTTGAAGTGAAGTTTAGGTTTTTAGCTTCCCTACTCTCTGTCCTGCTCATTGCTGAACTGAACAGCCAGGAGCTGTTGATCCCTCTCTCTTCTTTTCCTTTTGGAAAAGGTTACACTGGCAGTAAGACACCAATAAAGGAAAAGAGAATTAACTGTAATCCAGAAGCTACATTCTGACTTAAAAAGGGATCATATGAGCCTTTCACTCTGCGCTGATGGTGCACCCCTCATACCTTGCTTCTGCAGCGTTCTCCTGAAGGAGAACCCATTTGCTCCCTGCTGCATAGCTTTACTTGCGCTGCTGCTGAGCAGGCCTGAGCACACTACCACAACCAATCTTCCTAGGACTTCTAAGTCCCTGCAGCTGTTTCCAGATGACCAAAAGCTATTTTGTAGGTAGCAATCACTGTTTGCATACACCAGGTAAAACTCTCCCTTGTATCTGATGCTCAGCTGGTATCCTCTGGAGGAGGAGTCCAACATCACTGAGATTCACGTTAACTGAATGGCTTGTCTTCGCTACCTGTGCAATAACTCTGATTTCCAAAGGAAACAAAAAAATACATATGTATGTAGATAGATTTTTAAAATGTCTTCATTGACGTATCTTACGCTTAACTATCAGTATATAGTGGATCACAGGATCAGGTCTGACATCCCTTGTTATTACAGCGTGGTTGTTTTTTGATGCTGTTTTCTCAGAGGTGCTTCATGTGTGCTCTGAGAAGATAAAGTTTTCATATTACGTGTCTGGTCACAGCAGTGATCTCTTATTGACATTTTTCCTGATTCTGCTTTTGTTGCATGTGAATTTTGTAATGGTGACCAGTGCTTTCTAGTGTGTGATCGTGTGCAAATAATACAGAAAGTCATGTTTCTAGTCCCAGAGTGCTCAGTCACATTCTTTCACATAAGTAAATACTGTCTTGTTTAAAATTATGTTATTTAGGAATACTCTGTCAAGATGACAGTTTTTAGCTGTCAAGCTCAACTCTTATTGTTTGCTTTTTCTCCCCTGCCTCCCCTCACCTTTTTTTTTTTTTTTTTTTTTTAACCAAAACACCTTTGTTATCTAGCAAGAAGTTGAGAAGTTTACAGACCTAGAGAAACTCTACCTCTACCTTCAGCTGCCTTCGGGTCCCAACAATGGAGACAAAAGGTATGTGTGGGAGTGTGTAAACGTGGGCAGCTAATACTGAAAACTTACTTTCTGTGGCACTTGTCTGCTGAGCAACCATTCACATGATGTGTTTGGTAGCAGAAGGAGCCTTTATTAAACATTGACTCTTCTTTTCCTGAAGATTGTTTTGTTGCCTTTTTTTTAACTTTGGAATCTTTAGTGCATTGATAGCTTGTAAATATAAACCTCCTAAAATGCAAGAGTCATCAGAGAAAGTGTTTTGCAGCCTAAGTGTGATTGTTCCTTCGTTCCTTCACTTTTTATGTAGGAAGTGATAATACAGCAACACAAATAGGGGGGGAGGGCAAGAGGGAGGAGAAGGAACTAAATGGTATTTCTGGTAACATTTGTTTGACTAAAGAATGGTCTAGAAACACTAATTTTGGGATCTGCAGGTTGGTTATGTTCCCAGTAGGATGGTTATAGGCAGGCAGGTGCCTACAGGAAGCACTCTGAGCATCTGCTGGGAAAGTTGGATGTTTCCAAAGGGCAGCTGGCAAACTGAGTGGGCAAAAGCTTAGACATGGTCAGTAAGGAACAACAAATTTAAGAGGGAAATAGGTGAGCTCTCAGCCATCGCTGTCTACTCACAGCTGTGTATCAGCCAGGAACTGGAGCGTGGAGTCTCTTTGTTAAATTGTGGATGAAAGAGGGAGGTTACTGCTGCCCACACCTCAAGGAGTAGCTAAATGTCTGAGGTACTGGCCTACGTTGTCTCTGGTGTCTTTCCACCTGTGTATGCAGACAATTACTAAGTCTTGTAACTGAGGAGGAGCTATGGAGCAAAGTGTTCATCGGCACTGCTTCTTCTTTCACTAGCGATCAGATCTCCATGTCGTCCAGCCGTGCCCAGCAGATGCACGCCTTCTCATGGATACGGAACACCTTGGAAGAGCATCCTGAGACATCCCTTCCCAAGCAGGAGGTTTATGATGAATACAAGTGAGTGCTTCCAAAACTGGACCCATACGCATGGCTTTAGTGAGCATAGATAGTTCGGTGACACTGGTTCTACAGGTTTTCCCCTGATGTGCATGTAGAGGTGCATAGAGCAGAACCAGGCCATAGGTACTGCTGTACCTGAGAACGTACTAGCTACAGTGAGGCAAACTGTGTTCATTATTTCTGCCACTGAAGATAAGACTGTGATGTTTAGATTGTGCATTACATATGCTGAAGGAAAGGTACAAGTATTTCTTAACAAGTAACTATCTGTATGAATATTGTTTCTGTTTTGTAGAGAGAGCAGCACAGGTAAAAAGCACGTTACTACCCTACAGTACATTTTAGCTGCTTGTATATACATACATATGTGGCAGCCTTAACAAGGATGAGGGGTTGAATAGCTGGACATACAGCTATTTTGCACATAAGATCTAGTCCATCACACCTTTCTTTCCAGAATAATGCATAAATATCAGACCTTCCTGCAGCAAACCTGACTTCTACAGAGGCACAATATATCTGAATATGTATGAAACCAGTAACCAAGGCCACTGTGTTGTCAAGTCTCAAAGCTACCATGTAACGAGAAAGCGATTAGAAGCAAGGGAGAGGGAGCTGTCTGACGGAAGTTGGATTTGAATTCATTTACAGAACATTCCCCATGGGGCGATGGGGGGGAAATCATCCTCAGCCCAGTTGCCTGAAGATGAATAACAGATTTATGATCTAGTATGAATATTTCCATAATCTGAACGATTACAGTAATTTGCAGCGAGCTGAATCCCTTCACCTCCTAAGTGCCTACAGGATTCAGCCCTTAGTAATTGTTGTTGCAGGGCTGCCTTCTGCAAATACCTCCTTTTAATTAACTCTCTCTGGTCAAGTTTTTTACTCTGAGCTGAAACATGATGGCGTTCGCTTGCCTGGGGTTGATAAACATGCACACACCTATTTCTGAAATCTCGCCGTCGACTGGAGCGGTGACGCAGCCTGGAAATATAGCCAATGGCACAGACGTGCCGGGGTGGCCAATCCCCGCGCAGCAGCCGCTCGCGCAGACACAGCAACAGCGGCAGCTGCTGTGCGGGAGAGAGATGGAAGCGTTATTCTTAAATATATTTCTTATTAAATAATTTATGGCCTGCTTCAGCAACAAATCTGCTTGGCTTCCATGCTGTGCCAAGCTGCAGATGCCCGGAAAAATCATCATCTACAGATTGTGGAGTGTGAAATTTGGATGGCTTTTGTATGTAGCTGCATCAAGTATTTGTGTATTGTATTTTTTTCCTAACAAAATAAGGGTGGTAAGCAAATATTCAGGAAAATATCAAATGTTTGGAATCTGTTCTCCTTTGAAAGCATCTGTTCTGTTTTTAAAACATTCAGTTTCTTTGAATATTTTCATGAGTTATTCTTGCACACCAAAGGAGAAGTAGTCTTGGAGTGGGAGGTGGGGAACAGGCATATAAATAGACAAGAGAGTTAGTTTTGATAAGTCATTTTTCTTTACCTAAGGGTGTTAAGACCTCTCGAAACTCACTTCTGTCATATTAACAAGTTAGCATTTCCCTCCTCAGTGTGCAAAGATAGATGTTGCATGTGCTCACAGTGAGTGAGCTTATGCACTCCGCATGTATAAATCAAAGTTACAGGGCTTCAGAGAGTGCTGCGTCATACCAGCATCTCAATTCCTTCTGTAAATTTTGGTCAAAATAAATCTTGCAAAACTAGTCGGCTTCTGTGTCACCTTTCATGGGTTTTTGTGTTTGTTTTTTTTCCTATGAAAAGGGAAAGACAGAAGCTCGCACTCCACACAGGTCCACCATTGGCAAGTGTTGATGGTGTTTCCAGCTCCTCCACGTTTCAGTAGCCTCTTCTCGCTGAGCTTATTCAATACAGTGACTCTTCCTTCTGTTTTCTTACTCTTCCATTTAATTGTGAGTTCACGTCTCAAACCAGATAAAAGTGAGTGGCTTCATCTCGCTTTTGAAAAGGATAAAATAAATGAAAAATGCATCATAATATAAAGCAGTAGCACATGGGAAGATTGAGGACTTGCAGCTGAATTTCTGAGAGGAGGCAGCTGAGAGCTAGTTCACCTCTCTTGTTGGTGCTGTGATGGCACTTGCGCTGACCGAATAGATCGGGCTGCAAGAAGCTGTGCTTCTGCTGGGCACACATGGTTCTTCCACCAGCATCCTCTGGCAGCTGTGGGGGAATAGAGCCTGGAAAATAATACGAGAACTCATAGGGAGCTGCCTGATGTGTTATCGAGCCTGCAGAGAATGGGTGCTGCTTGCCATCAAATCCTTTCAGGGTTTTCTTATAAGTCAGTTTTACTTGGGTGTCTTCTCCCCATTAGTAAATGCCCTTCTGGAGGCAGCTAGATGTAGGCTTAGCTGAGTGTAGAGAGTTAGGATTTTGAGTTAAGTGCAGTCCTGCAGTACTTATGCAGACAAAATCCCTGTTTGCCCACAAAATGATTTGTTGAGCCTTCAGTAAACACTTGGGTCCTCTTATCTTGCTTCTACTGCAGTGACGCAAGCAAAGAAAGTAATTCATATTTAAGTTTGGTGCCCTGAAGATTCGCTTGAATATGCTTAATATGAAGTAGGAGGTCTTTGAGTCATTCTGTATCTCTTCCCTTCAGTCTGTAAATCATTAATCATTGCTTCAGTGGTTGCTGGGCCACCTTGATGCCACCTGACACATAGATTATGTGCACAAAGTGTTAAGAATGTTAACCAACAAGTTAGAAGAAGAACATTCAGAAGCTATCACGGAAGTGGGTGCTAGGTATAGGAATACCATGTCTGTTAAACAAATAAAAGACACAAGATACATACTAATCTTGTTTGATAGCATGTAACCAGTGTTTTTATATAAAGCTCCCTGATCGGAACAGGATGGGGCCTATTGTGTTTTAAAGTCCAGTCCTCTGTCATAAGCAGCTACCTCCATATTCCTTTTAAAAGCTGATCAAACTCCATCTAAGGCAGTTGTTTCCCACCTTTGCTGCTGCTTTTGGGAGTCTGACGTTTAATTTCATTTCTCTAACGGTTTTCAGACATCTGGTTTCCATCCTACTTGATTTTTAAGACTCATTTCTGTGCCGGCATTGTTCATCAGCTTACTGAGAGCCTACCTCTTCCTAAGGTTCTTCACACTAACCCATTTTTAGAGACCAGGGGTTTTGCTGGATTGGATAAGCCAAGGTCTTTGTTTCATTTCATGCAATAGATTCTTTGTCATTTGCTATTCATAATGGTTTTTCTGCCCAGAAAGCTATGTAAGCTGAGCTGCAGAGCCTGGCTCTCTCCATTGGCTTTTTGGTTAATCTTATCTGTAGTTTAATTCAGGTGCACTCCCAGTATATTTTATGACTTGAGTACATTTAATTTGAAGGTCTTACCCTCCCCCCAAAAAAGACCTTTTCTGCTTCTTGTGTGTGGGATCTCTGCACAAAGGAACATGAGCGACCGCGTGTCCGTTGTCATTGCTGTCTCAGCATAGACCTTCCCTCCCCCCATCTGTCTCCCACCCACCCTTCAAACAAGCAAAACAGCTCCTGGGCTCAGCGACGTGCCAAGAGTGCAAGTAGCAGAGAGAAGAGCTTCAGGGAAGAGACTCCTGGTATGTGTTGTCAAGTCAATGAGAGACCACAGATGGACATGGAGGGTTCTCAGCTGAGCCAGGAGGAGGAGGGGCCCCATGAGATGATCTGTCTGAAAACTGAAATTACACGATAATAATAATAGCTCAGAAGTCACAAGCTTGCAGGAGCTGCCAGTGTGGATACGGGAGGACCATGTAACTGTATGTTTTGCTGCTAGCAAGTAATTGTCTTGAAACAGATGTGCTAGACTTGAGGAACAGTTTTTTTTCCCCTGTTTTATTTATTTATTTTCTCCTAGAGAGGGAATAATTTTAACTTTAAAGTTGATTGATTGGTAGGTCTTTCTATAGTATAGATCTACAGTTTGCAGAGAAGACATTTTGACTGGCCTACTTGGATGCAAGTGCCATTGCTAATTGTTACTGGTTTTACTGGGTGATGCTGGGAATTAAACAACTGTTTCAGGAGCGCTGCTTTTTCTGTCTTTCTTCCTTTACGAGCAGCGATCTGTTTGTACCTGATAGAGTAGCAGGCAACGTGGTGCATGAGGGTATTGTTCTCCTGCTGTCCTGCCGATGCCCACACAGGATCACGTACAGTCACCTCTTCTTTTCAGGGGCGGGGTGTTTGCATGTTCTGCTGTTTCTGGGAAAGGAGGTCATTGCTGTCTGGTGCTGACTCTGTGACTGTAGGAAATCTGAATGAGAATATTTTAACGATATGTTTTGGGCCTCAGCACATTAACATCTGGGCTTCTGAACAAAAGGCAACGTGGCACTCATGTCTTTGTGCCGCCTTAAGTACTTGCTGTGTAGGTAAACCTTCCAGAGCACTTCCCGGTTTCCTCCTCTGCTTTCACACCTTTCTGATTTTCCAGAACATTCACATTTTGCAGCGAAATCAACGATTCTTGTTCTCTGCCTCAAGGAGATATTTTTTAAATATCTCAGATGTTGAAACATCTGAATAGATGTTGAAACAAAATTCCTGCTGCTGTTTTTGAGAACTGAAGACAGATAACAATCCCCATTTTACTGGAGTAAGTAAACTTAGCAAAATAATTAACCTTCTGTTGCTTTATTCCCCTATATCATCGGGACGCACAAAGATCTGCATTTCCAGAGGCAGTTGAAATCTCTGTTAATTTAGGGCTGTTAATGAATATAAGGATGTCTGTAATTAAGCAGCTGTCATAGTTCAGTGGTGGTGCAGCGGTAAGAGGGCTGGGTCCTCAGTACATGTTTATGTTACACCTATAAAGATGAAGTTGGTTCTCTGGGAAGACACATTTAATTAAATTAAGTTCTGTTAAACTCTCTTAAATGGAGATTGTGTAGGCAGAACCTTTCTCTGGACACTGAGAAATCTCTTTCATACTGCTTTTTGAATATTCCTGCAGGACTTCAGGCCTCACCACACTCAAGCTATACTTCTGGCTAGAACAAGGTCTCTGCTTTTATTATGTCCTCAAATAAGTGAATTGAACCATATGCTTCAAACTAAGTTGTGGAGTAAATCTTAACTGTGCTCTAGATAACGCCACTACTTGTTATGTCTCCACATGACTTGTCTTTGAACTCAGTAGAGAACAAGGCAAAAACTATGGTATTAATAGCTCTGTTTATACATTTTTAATGCATTCAATTCGTTGTGGATAGCTTCATTAATGTTAAATGTGGTTCTAAATATGGATGGGTGTAAGTGTTTTGAAAACCTTTGATGGAGTCTAGCATGCAGGCTGGCCTCTGGTATAAACTTTGATTCCATTGACGCTTTCTTTCTCTCTGTTGCAGGAGCTATTGTGACAATCTTGGCTACCACCCATTAAGTGCTGCTGACTTTGGAAAGATCATGAAAAATGTCTTTCCGAATATGAAGGCCCGTCGTCTAGGCACAAGAGGCAAATCAAAATATCCTTTGCTAGAACACTTCTCAGTACTTCTGCATGTGCCTGGAGAACATCTGTCGTTATGGCTTAACTACCCGCTAAATGTAGAAGTAACGTTAAATAAAAAATACAGACACTTTCCCAATGTTCTGTAGAAATTATTAATTGTGGTAGTGTTAGGTTGTAAGATACAACTTTGGAAACAAGGACTTAAATTTGGGTTCTGACGCTTAGTTGTCACAGCAGCGAGGAATCAAAGCAGCTTTATCATTTAGTGCAAAGGAAGATATTGTAATAAAAGAACTTGCCTTATATGTGCAGTAACTAATATTTTATTGGTAGTACAGCTCAGAAATACCAGAATAACATTTCTTGGGTTTATTTTATACTTATATACACCAGTAATTTAAAAATCAGTTGTAAAGCCAAAGATGGCAAACCACTGGTGGTTCTGCTGTTTCAGTGTAGGGGGCAAGAAGCTCTGCTAGGAAAGAAATGCAATAATCAAGTCTAAAGGCTACAAGGATGTGAATTTTTCTCAGGCTTCTCTGAGACTGAGCTGCAGTTTGTCTAGTCTTTAGTACATTGAGTTGTTCCATGAAAAAACACAAAGTTATTGATTTTCAAAGTAAATAGTTTTTTTTTATCAGCAAGAATTTTGTCTTTTTCAAAGTTGACAGTTAAACCTTCCCTTGAGAATCCTTACAAACTATCATGAAGTGATACAATACCTGCTGCATCCCCCAGGGTCGACTCTTGCTCTGTTCTGAGGTGCTGGGTAGGCTCAGCCGCTGCAGTAAGCAAGGGCGGGAGAGCATTAAAAGGCCAAAAGGCATCAAAGTGCTTGTAGGTTCTAATTAAAAACCAGTCAAAAGAACTAGCAGTAATGGTATGGATGTGCTGTAATACTTGCCTTTGCCAAGGTTTCACTTGAAGCATGTACCTACAGAGAGAACTAAATGCTAGTGGGCAGCCCGAAATTGTGTGTCTTCCATAGAGGGGAAAAAACCTTCCCTGTAAATAGGAAATTATGTGTCAGTTAAATTGTTTCATAAAATACAGTGTTGGATTATTTGGCAGTGGAGTCTGAGACTTAGTAGTGATGTTCTGGATACAGCTAGAGAAGTTTAAAGGAAGAAATCTTATAATGTAATTGTAGCTTGACCCAGGGGATCTCTTTCAGTTCCGTTCCCTGAGTTTCTAATTCAGAATTATTAAAATGTGACCTTATCTCACACTTAGCTTAATACCTAACCTCCTTACATTTACTTACTGTAATTATGCTCCATCCAGGTTAATGCAAGCAAATGCCAACTTCATGGTCTAGGAAAGAGAAATACAGACATATTTACAGAATGTGAAAAATTAGTGATCCTGAAAAGGGTTTGTCTGTCGCAGAGAAGAGACGCTGTATGTGAACTCCCAAAGTAATGCTGTGGAGAGGAAAAAAGGCTGATTTGATTTTTAGACCTATAAACAAGTGAGTAAGAGTAGTGGAGGGAGTATTTTTTTGTGTACTGATCTGATGAGATCAATGTAAAAACAAATCTGGGTATTTGTATCCTTGTTTTTACAGAAGAGTTATCAGGGGTGGAGAGAGAGCCACAAAAATGGTGTGAAATCTTAGGAAGAAATGTTCTCACCAGTCACTTTATCTTGTCATTGGAAACTTCTCCAGTTTGTGGAAGTCCCTTAGGAGAAGGAAATGTCAGGACATTTAGCAAAAAGAGGCCAAAAAGAACAACTCATAATAAAGTAAAACCTGAATTTGGGAACACATTTTTTAATAGTGTTTAACTTTTGGAAATGCGTTCTCCATCTCGTTTTAGGCCTGGTTTAGGAAGGGAATTTGGTCCAGATTTATGTTAATGATTTAAATATTGAGTAGTTAATTGAAATACTCAGCATGATTTATTGGTTCTTCTAAGTCATCAAATGAAATTCATCACACCCAGCATCACTTGCTTCTCTGCGTAGATGGAGAAGCCCAATGACCTGCCCGAGTGCAGCTGTGTATAGGCTGTTGACTCTGGCTGACTGTGAGACCACGGTAATGACAGTAGTTCTTACATCTCTTTGAGTTTGCTTATAAAGCTTGAGGGGTATCAGAGGAATTACTGCCCTTCCCTCCCATCCCCCAGCCAACAAGCAGAGACGATTCAGACCTTAATTCTTGTTCACATATTGCTACAGCGGACTGAGGAAGAAGGCTTTTGTGCATATGCCAACACTGCCCAACCTTGACTTTCATAAAACTGGAGATGGGGTATGAAATATACTTGCTTATTTATATATATTTCTGCAAATTAACATTTATTATGTTGGTTTTCTGTCTGAAGTTTTCAAAATAAAGTGAAGAGCTGTCTAGTTTTTTAAGCTTTTTATTGACAATACTTACATTCTGAATCATTCTTTGATATTTTTCTATAAAGTTCAGAACAAATTGCAGTGCTATTGAAAAAACTAATTTAGGAGGTGAAGCAGACTTTCACAGTGTTGCCACCCACAAACTGTGTCTTTTTAACTCTGATTCTGTTTTGGTTTTACTGTTTTTGTTTTTTTTTTAAAAAAGTCAATGCTAGGGAAGAGGAACCCCAGTGAAAGCAGCAGTTCCTGGGTAACAGCGGCTGCTGAGTTGGCAAGACTCTGGATGCAGGGAGCATCAGTTCTTGGTGGTCCAGATATGAGGGTTCTCTCTGTAGTTTTCTTCCAGAAATGCTAGCTCCATATAATGCATTTGGAAACAACCAGTAGATTAATGTTAAGACACTTCATTTTGAATGATACTGGTGTTGTGATCTCATTCTCCCAATTTCATGAAAAGCTGTGAACATACTTAATTTTTTGTGTGTTTCTGATCATTATTTGCTCTTTTTTGTTTTCATGCCTAAATGACCCTTAATAATTAAAGTAACCTTTCCTCCTTTGTTTGTTTGTTTTAGTTGGATGGGGCAGAGCCGTCTGGGCAGCTGCAAAGTGCTGATGAGGAAGTTGTCTCTGCGGCGTGCCGGCTTGTTTGTGAATGGGCCCAGAAAGTGCTGAGCCAGCCTTTTGATACAGTCTTAGAATTGGCTCGTTTCCTTGTAAAAAGTCACTATATCGGTACCAAGTCGATGGCAGCTTTAACTGTAATG
This sequence comes from Limosa lapponica baueri, assembly GCA_002844005.1. Lineage (NCBI taxonomy): Eukaryota > Metazoa > Chordata > Aves > Charadriiformes > Scolopacidae > Limosa > Limosa lapponica. The sequence goes on along the minus strand of KZ505664.1, from coordinate 943,041 downwards.
GCAGGGGCACCAGCAGGTAATGAGATAACTTAATGCTGAATCGATGAAATAGGGGATTTTTTTTTTTTTTAGAGCAATAACGTCTTGGTTTGAAGAAGCACTTCTCTTCAGGGCAAACTTCAAACACTGAGTTTGAGCGTTGAACATGCGTTTACATGATTTTTAGTCCACATTGCTGCAGATTACTTTTCTTGTTGGTAGGCTGGGTAAAGAGATCTGAAAATAAGCGGTGGTATCAGGTTTAGTTTGTGACTTTCCCGTTCCTCTGGTGAGGACCCTGGTCTTTTAAAGCACTTCAGGGCATAGGAGTAATTGTGCTGAATTTATGTACTTTGCTAGATCAGGAGTTTGGTGCCAGTACAGTGCTGGTTTGTAGACAAACTGCTGGTGTAGCTGTGTTTCCGTCTGATAACTTGTCCTAATTTGGAAACAATTGTCTGCCTTAATTTTCTCTCAAGAGCAGATTTTCTTACAGGCATTTCTGGTATGTCAGATGCAAGTTTTCTTGAGATATTTGATCAGTGTCAGGTAGTACGAGCACGTCAGCTGCTGTTGGTATTGATCACGTTAGAAATAAGGGGTTGAGGGGCATTGAGAGGGACAGGAGAGCCTTCTCTGGGGGCAGTTATGTGCCTGAGATTCCAGCACTTGATTTCAAATCTTCGTTAAACGTTGAGGTAAAGAGAAGAATTATTTTGTATTTTGCTACATCAGATGAATTCCTGTTCTATTCAGTCTCTGGGAAAGCTTACGTTCAATGTGGTTGGTTGTATATCTACTTTCATGTTATGTGTTTCCCTCTTCATGCTCAAAATCAGTCAATCATTTAAAGTGGTTTTTTTTTTGTGGCTGTGGATGAAGTCAATTACAAAAATGAAGGATGAGGAGGGAAGTGCAGGTGCACAACATGCCCCCAAGACTTCCCTCTAGGAAGTTCTCCCTAGGCCCATCAAACAAAACGTGTTTGGATCAAGGCAAATCTCTTGACTTGAGACAGGCTATTTGAAATGCAAACCGGTGGTCGGGGCTGTAGGTTGGGATGATCCCCTCCTGGATCATGTGTTCTCCTTCCAGCTCTCTTTCCTTTATTGCAACTTGGAACTGATGGGTGGCAGTAGCAGGTTTTGCTGCCTTTATGCTCCTTTTTTACCTGTCATTGCTCTGTTGGTTCTGCTTGCCGTGCTGCTAGAAGGAGCGCTAGGTGTATGTGCAGCTCTCGTGTAGCGTCTCTCCCTTACTTCCTTCAAGAGAAGACGGTTTCCTCCAAGGAAAAGGGCAGCTATTTCCGGTGCATGCCTCTGGGGCTTGGATAGTCATTTCATGAGAGGTTCTTTCTAGAATGGCAAATAAAATATTCCCATTCCTCTTTATTGCAAGGAACTACGGCGTCTCTGTGCGTTAATGGAAGAAAAAGCAAACTTTTACCCTTAAAGAAAAATTTGCTGATTTTTTTTTCTGATAAATGTTACTTGCCTTCAGTATTCAGCCCGCATAGATGACTTGTTTTCCAGTACTTGCAATACATTTGGGCATTTTGCTGCTCTGTGAAGAAAGAATTGTGAAAGTGGAGGCCATGTTGTGTGTTCAAGCTCTCATGGTACATGCAGACTGCTGCTGAGAGGGTGGGCTCCCAGACCAGAGCTCCTAAGCATGTACTGGGTGTCTAAAACCAGATACTTGCCCTAAAATGGTGTCAATTCATCTATATTTAAGAGTTATTTTGAAAACTCTGAAACCTGCGAAGTGTAAATGAAATGGTGTTAAAGCATTTTTTTAGAAGGGCAGTTCAATGGGGTTAGTTGGTCACTGAGAGAGCACGGTAATCCTCCTGGCTGTTAGTAAACAAAAGATCATAAATGTGATGTGATTTTGTAAGGAAAACTGGTAGCAGCTGTGCAGGTGAGACTAACTCCCTGTTGTTCTCCCTGGAAGCACCACTTGCTTGCTTGTGATCAGCAAAGGCATTGTCTCCAGAAAAAATGTTATTCTATTCTAATTTTTATAGGTTTTTTCACGTTTTCTTTCTTTCTTTCTTTCTTTTTTTTCCCTGGACGCTTCTCGCCCTTCTTTCACCATTATCCCCGATCACACACAGGTTGTGATCTGTTCTGGTATTAGATGC
>KZ505664.1:921593-937268 GCA_002844005.1 Limosa lapponica baueri | reverse complement strand
ACTCCAACACCCACCTCTGAAATGATTGCTGGGTCTCAGAACATGTCCCGAGAGAGCCCGTGTTCGAGGCTGGCTCAGACGACTCCCGTAGACAGTGCTCTAGGAAGCAGCCGGCACACGCCCATCGGCACCCCGCATTCGAACTGCAGCAGCAGTGTCCCTCCAAGTCCTGTGGAATGCCGAAACCCGTTTGCATTCACTCCCATCAGCTCCAGTATGGCGTACCACGATGCCAGCATTATATCAAGTAGCCCCGTGAAGCCAATGCAGCGGCCTATGGCTACCCATCCTGACAAAACCAAGCTTGAGTGGATGAATAACGGCTACAGCGGCGTTAGCAACTCGTCGGTTGCAAACCACGGCATCCTTACGAGCTATCAGGAGCTGGTGGAAGACCGCTTCAGGAAACCTCACGCTTTCGCCGTTCCTGGCCAGTCATACCAATCTCAGCCGCGCCACCATGATACTCACTTCGGTCGAGTGACTCCTGTTTCTCCCGTGCAGCACCAGGCAGCCCCGGTCAGTAGCGCCACCAAGCAAGAGGGCTTTGCTGTTCCTGCTCCTTTGGACAACAAAGGAACCAGTTCCTCTCTCAACAACAGTCTGAGATGCCGGAGTGTGAGCCCTGCTGTCCATCGCCAGCGTAATCTCAGTGGAAGCACCGTTTACCCTGTTTCAAATATACCACGCTCTAACCTGACACCTTTTGGAAGTCCAGTGACTCCCGAAGTTCACAATGTATTTGCTAATATCCATGCAGACACCAGTGCCAATAACATAGCGCAAAGAAGCCAGTCAGTCCCGTTGACTGTGATGATGCAGACGGCCTTCCCATCTCTTCAGAAACAAACAAACACTAAAAAAATAACCAATGTGTTGTTAAACAAACTTGATTCTGATAGCGATGATGCAGTGAGAGGTTTGGGAATGAACAACATGCCCTCAAATTACACAGCCAGGATGAATCTCACTCAGATTTTAGAGACATCCGCCGCTTTTCCTAGTGCCAACCCACAAAATATGATCAATTCCAGCACTTCAGTTTATGAATTCCAAACACCAAATTACCTCACAAAAAACAGCAGCACCGATCAGATCAGTTTTTCTTCTGGAGATAACCAAGCACAATCAGACATCGGAGAGCAGCAATTAGATTTTAGCAGCACTGTAAAAGACATTTTAGGGGAGGACAGTCTGCCAACAAACCAGCAGCTGGTGAATCCGGTGGCATCAGATCTCAATAACGTTGCATCTGTCTTTTCCAACGACATCAGGTTGTCTTCCGAGCTCTCAGGCAGCATTAACGATCTGAACACTTTAGACACAAATCTACTGTTTGATCCAGGTCGTCAGCAGGGACAAGACGATGATGCTACACTGGAGGAATTAAAAAATGACCCCTTGTTTCAACAAATCTGCAATGAATCCATTAACTCAATGACTACATCAGGTTTTGAGTGGATGGAGAGTAAGGATCATCCTGCTGTTGAAATGTTGGGTTAATCTTGTTTTATAATATGTATGTAGCACACTGTATCTAAAAGACAGACGTATTGTATTTGTCTTAATGGAAGTGCCTCCTGCAGCAGAAACACTTGCTATGTATTGTGGCATTTTTAAAAAAGTTTGCTGTACCGTTGCTCATTCTTCAGCAGGGAAAAAGCAGTCTTACCAATTTTAAACAAATCTCTGAAGGTGATGGGCTATCAAAGAGCCAGTATTAAAATTTGAAATTTATAGTGTTTCCCATTCAACATTTCTTATTGTAGTAAATAAAGAAGTGGTTAATAGCCAGCCAGCAGTGACAGCTATGGTTGCGGCTTTGGGAGGGTTTTAAGTCGAGCTCGTTAGTAGGCTTGCCGTACTTTGTATTGCTTGTTACTTCTTAATAGATGATCCTTACTGACCTTTGCTGTTCAGGTCTGAAACGCAGGGTGCCTGCAGATAGGTAGGTGGTGGGCAGCGGGTACAAGCGAACCGGGTGACGTGCAGGTGCCTGACCTTGAGCCCTGCTCAGCGGTGAACTGTGGGAAATCTCTGTAGCACTGGTGCCATCGCCATCTTCAGTAAAACGCAGAGGGAGGAAAAACTAACAGGGATGATCAAGGAAAAAGAAAGATGCACTAAATCTTTTATTTAAGAGAAATAAATCTATGTAGTTATTTTATCCATTAATATTCATTACGTACTTGATATTTTAGTTCTCACTTCTATGTTTTTATATTAGGTAAAATTAATGCAAAAAGATTTTGAGCACTGAGATTTAATCTAGGCATAACACCCTATTTTAAAGTGATAGGTACTGTTTAATTATTTATCAACGCTAGAGAAGGAACGTGGTATTTTCCCTCTTTTTTAAGTAAAGGAGCTGCTGGAGCTCATTAAAATACTATTTTTAAAGATTAATTTTTTTAAGTTTGCTCTTTCCTAAACTAGTTGAGGGTGTAGGAAGATGTTCTTTTCTCTGTATTTCAGTAGGTTGAACCTTTCTGTCTTTCTTGCTTGCTCTCTTTCTCTCAAACAAAAGATGACTAAAATATTAGAAAATGTGGTTGATCTAAAAATATTTCATATAGAGCCATAATACTGCCAGGCACTTTACAGATACACAGTAAGACGTGATCTTTCTTTAGGTAAAACTTCTTTTAAAAGTACTTACTGTTTTAGAAGCCTGAATTCCATTTTCATAAGTGATTTGACAGGACTGGTGAATCTAAAATTTATTTTTTTTTTTAGAAGTCCTTAGCTGCCCCTCTGGAAAATGAGGTTTACACTTCTGCCTCACTAGTTCACTCGCACCAAAAAATACTTTTTGTTTTTTCAGCATGGCATGGATCTCTCTAATGGTCAAAACAGAGAGGTACTGAACTGGTCATGGCCCTGATGCTAGAAAGAGGACTTGCAGAGGTGAGCTTTTCCAAAAGAAGTGATGTGCTGAGGATGCTACAATACCATCCCTTAAGCTTAGTATAAAATTGATTTTTTTCTCCTGTGAATTGACACTTACAAAACAGAAAATAGAGTGGAAAACATTTTCTTCTCTTGCATTATTTTTTTGAATGAGCAGTCATGGATTTTTGAAGGGGAAGGCACAATAAGCCTCCCTAGATTTACTAAGGGGAAGATGCTCAGATTTTTCAGGTGATTAGTGGTTTTTTTTGTTTAAGTGTCTTGGTGGTCTTCTGTTTCTTCAGTTTTTGCTAATGACTTGAGATGCCAGTACTGGTCAATGTTTTTGGCGGTGCTGACTCAACTTGTGCTGCTGCATTGGCACTTGAGGTGCTGGTGTACCACGGCTTCTCTTGCTCTTGCCCCAATTCATCGCCAGTCTGTGGCCTCTTCTGCAGGGACAAACAGCTGTGCCAAGCTATAGCACCTTATGGGGGCCTGGGGCCTGGTTTCACTGTGCTTGCTTCAGAAGTTTTGCCGCCTTATCAGGAACAAACTTGGAGAGTTGAGATCCCTCCTTGAAGCACGTGGATGTGCGATGGTGTGGTTTGCTTCATTAAAGACCAAGTGACCCTTTTAAGTTTTAAGGAAATGGGGAGGAGACTAAAAACTGCATGGTTGCCTTCTGCTTGTTACCTTGCCAGGTGTCTGTCAGTAAGGCTTGAACAATTTTTCTTGTAGACTAAAGTTGCTGAAGGCAGGGCTTGAGTTCTGTACCTGCCCGTGGCCTTTCGCTAGAGGTGTGTTGAACATCCTCTTACCTTGTTGACTTCACTGGGTCTGAGAGACACTCAGCACCTCTCTTTTTTTTCCCCTGACCCCGTGTGAAGTGCCAGCACTACTGTGAATAGGTGAAACCTGCCTTCCGACAGAGAGGCCCGGGGGAGGACGCGGGGGCCGGTGCTGCGGGGAGAAGCCACAGAGGTGCTGCAGCAGCCCCTGCGTTCGCGTGACGCGCTGCCTCGCCTCCAGGTCACTAACACGGAGACTGAGGTGGGCTTGGGGGAAAGACGTTTTTGCCTAACTCTGCTAGTAGTTTTTTAAGAACATTTCTCAGAAAAGCAAGAGTGGATTTAAAGCTGATGCGTTTGAAATTATGCAGCCGTCACCAAAGGTTTTTAAAAGTGTGTTTAAAATTATTTTTAAATACAAGCATTACATTGGGCCTAAAACATGTGACTTAATTAGTAGAAGTATTCTATAATCAGTGGAATTAAAGCAAATATATGTTTAATTTAAGAAGTGTTAAATTCGATAAGGATTGTTTCAGTAAAATCCAAGGCACAGGCACAGCTTTGTACATTGGTATGTATTATTTTAGAGGTGTTTGTGTGTTGGTGTTATAATTAATAATTTTAGGTCCCTACTCTTAGTGCTAGTTAGTTCTTTACGATACATTGAGACAGAGCACTACTGCACACCAAAGTATGCAATACCCAAAGGAAAATTCTGTGATTCTAACACGTGGAAGCCTGTCTGTGTCAGATACTCCAAAACTAAGAATTTGAGACAGTTCTGACCCCTTGTTTACATTATTGGCTTCCTACTAATATGAGAAATAAATTATTTTGATAGCAGTTTTTGCTTAAGTATACAAACTAGTGAATTTGTACCCTGTGTACAGTATTGCAGCAAACACTTTAAATTTGGTTGGTTGGTTAGTCCAGCAAACTTTCTGGGTTCATATATTGCACTAAAATTCTGTTGAACCTGTGGCAGGCACATTCCTTAGGATAAATGCAACAAATACGGCCCACAGATTAAAAAAAAAAAAGGAAAAACAAAAAAAAAACCTTTTTAATGTGTTTCATTATTAAAAGGCAAAATGTCATTAAAAGTGACAGGTGAAATTGTCTTATGTAGCAATGTGCATTGATCTCAATGAGATATTTCTATTTCTTATTCTCTTACATGAGAATATTACAGCAGGAAAAATTAAGTTTAGTTTGCTTCACCATGTTAATACATGATCACAAAACGTGCATGAGTGTTAATGACTTAATCTTGTACAGTACTAGATATATTCCTGTAACCACTTTTATTTTTTTTATTCTTTTGCTGTATGGAAACTGGTTCAGTGTTAACCAGGTGAGCATAGTTATTCACAAGTTATTTACTTTTTTATGTTAACTAATTCAGCTTAGTTATTGTTGAATATGTTCCTTTCTTGGATTATTTTTTATTGTTCTGGTGTTGAAAGACATTTTTGCATCATTTTATCATGATAAGAATTCATGAAGTAAATAATTTGCAAATAATTGCAATAAGCACTGACTTCTGAACTGAAAAGAAGGAAAGCGTTTCTTGTGCAGTGCATCTGAGGTTCATATAATAGTCTTGTACTATACTGTGCTTTATTTACTGCACCATAAGGAAAGAAAAACCCCTGTTCCACGTTTTCATTTAGTGCAGGAAATCCAGTTTCTCCCCTCTTCCTCAGTGTTTTGTTGTCTGTTGTACTGCTGAAACTACAGTAGTTGAATATTGCAGTAGCATTTCAGTTATTTTTTTTATTGAAAGTGCTCAAAAATTGTTTTTTAAATGTTTTCAAAAACAATAAAAACATTTTATATTAAAATGACTTCTGGAGTTTTTCTTTATATGGAAAATGTGTTAAAGTTGACCTAAAATACAGAGCTTTCTAGTTTTTGGGAAGACAGATCACAGCTGCCCAGTTGTAGGGGCTTGCAGCAGTTGTGGAGCCCAATCACACACTGGTGTAGCCATCCACAGTGGCAGTGCTTGGCTGGTTTTGCCTTTTGATACTAGTAAAGCACTCTTACAAGATAGTGTTATGATACAGCTTGACTTGCTGCCATAAAGGGGAAAATCATCTATGGAGTCCTTTATTTGGGATGTAAAATTGTATGTAAACCCAGCAGCGTTCCCAGCACAGTCTACGTGAACACGACGGAAAAGTATTGCCACAGAGCAGAAACTGGCTATGAAAAAATGAGGATGAGGATAAACATTGAGGTTTTCATGCAAAAAGATAGCACTGGTTAACAGAGTCCATCCCGGGTTACAGAGGTGCTGAGGTGAGCTGGCAAGTGGCAATTTGATGGTGGCACAAAGTCACTTAGGTTCCTCAAGAAAGAAAAAGAGTCATCAGGGAGATATAAATGAGACAACATGAATGAAAAAGCATCAAAAAGATTAATTTTAACGTGACATTGGAGGGAATGCTATTAATATATTGCACTGGATTCTAAATTAACGTACTCTGAAAAGAGTTCTCTTTTCTCTGAAACAATTCATGGATATGCTTTCTCCATGTTCCACAGCCATAAAAAAAGCCAATTAAAAATTCCAAGGAATGACATGGAATATAATGTATATTATATAAAGAGATATAAACGGCTATTTTAGAAATTGATAGTTCATCTGAAGTAATAATAGGTTTTAATCAGAACCTCTCACCTGTAGACTGGAAAGAATTGGCCTTAATAGAAGGTGTGATAAGAGCAAACAAATCTGTGAATGGAAATGGCCAAACAGGAAAGACTTAAGAAGGTGGAAATGTCGGAACTAAATGCATGATCAAAATAACTACCTCAAAATGTTGAAGTCGTGAGCTATGTAGGTTTCAAACAGACTAGATGTTTGTGTGTTTAATAAAGACATCCAGAGTAAATACTAAACAACTGCTTAGAAATATTTTTACATTTCCAGGAATATAAATCTGCATGGGTGATTGCAGCTGGTATTCTGGTAAACAGAATTCTCCCTCAAGTGTCATAAGGATTCTTGTGTCAAATCAGCCGGTGGTTCATGTAGTCTATACAATGTCTCTGGCAATTGATACCACCATCTTCTCCAGAGAAAGAAGCCCTGCATTATTACAAGGTCGCAAAATAAATTGTCCCTGTAAAAGCTGCTCTCCTGGACCCAAGGGCTAGAAGCTCAATCTGAACTCAATGCACTAGAGAAGGCAGGGGCGGACTAGGTGACCGCTGGAGCTTCCTTCCAACCTCTTTGTCAGTGTGTGCATCAAGGCTGGAGGGTTGAGTAATTAACCCAACTGGATCTGACAGTGCAGCGTGGCTGCTGTCACTCAGGTTAAGTTTAAGCATAATATTTGATGATTATCAAATTCATTTGACAGCAAACTTTTAATTATCTGGGCCTCCTCTGATGCATGTCAGAGATAACCAACGCTCGGATCTTGCCCCTCTCCTCCCCCTCTTACAAAGGGGAGTTAAGCTTGGACAAGGAGAGGAAATGCAAGAAAAATGTATAGTCAGGCTTACAGATTGTGGAGTAACTCTGGAAAGCGATTCCAAACTTAAGAAATGAGCAGTGACTTGCCTGTACACTTAAGATGTTTCTGAATAATGCTTATAAGGGAGTGCAATAAAACTTAGTGGTTCATGTAAAACTTTTAACCTGCGTAGCATTTCTAATAGTTACCTGTAATCATTTACACATCCAGGAGTTAGTGATCCACATAACGGTTAACCTGAGTATGCCCAGGCCTGTGCTGTGCTGTGCTGTCCCTGTGTTGTGCTGTGGGGTAAACCTTGGCTGCGGGGTAAGTTTGGCTGGGTAGCCGTAACAGAGGAGCCTGCAGGCAGCTCCCACTCGGTGCCGCCGATTACACCACCTGCGTGTCCTTGCCTTTATCTGAAAGTGCAGCAAGAAGTTCTCATGAGACCATCCTTTCTACTTGACAGGAGAAGTTAGAAACAGAGTTGTTTTCTTGTAAGAGAATCCTGTAATAGCTCAAATGACCAAAATAGGGTGACGTTTCCATAGGCAGGATCTGCATGTGGATTGCAGTCCTGTTCAGTGCTGCATCATAGCTCAGGGATCTGAAAGGCTGTAAGACCATCTATGCTGTTCTCTCTTTAGTGCTAGCTCTGGCAAATGGCATTTTAAGCAATACTTCACAGAATTTGAGCACCTTTTTTACTGCTATCATAACAAACCAGCACATCCTACAGCATAATTCATATGACCTAATGAAATTGCAAATCTTTTAGTCTCTTTTGCTTTTCCTGCTCGACTTGTTGAAAAAAAACCCATAAAATATAAACTAAGCAAGGCCAGATCAATTAAATCAAAAGTGAACTGAGGACATGGAGAAATTTGCTTAGAAAACATAGAGTGCTAAAAAAGACATCAGTTTCATTCTGCAGATTGCAGTGTTTAAGTACCCAAAATAGAAGACCAACTTGATATAATGCAGCATATATATCCGAGTGATTTTAGCTCCTGATAGATCATAAGATTTCTGCTATGTGCTTTGAGTATGTAGGAGATACCCTACTAGTGATGTAAATACTCGAGATGTCTTGCCTTGGAACATTTGCATATTTATTCTCCAACAGCTTTGTCATGGCTCCTCCCGAGTCTGTTCTTCCTGGGCCTGCCTACCCACTTTCTATATCTGGTAATGCCTCAATTTTGCAATCATTAAAAAGGTCCATTTTTGTCCCTGTGGCTCATCTTTCCTCTGTTGTCAGCTTCCTTTTAATAAACTGGATATGGATAATATATGGATTATGATAAGTTATGCATCATTGGAACTTGGCCTATCAACACTACCTAATTAGATGATGCTCATTAGAATAAAATTTTCAGTGGCTCTCAAGCTATTGTTTCAAATAATGTTCAAATAATGTTAGCAGTATGCTACTAATCTGGAGCATGTTCTGGTTTATATGTGGGGTGTTTTTGACACATATATTAAAATTGTACTTGAAAAATTGGCCCAAGGATGGAAATGAGTCTCAGGAGCTTGTGGAAAGGTTCCGTTTTAACCTACCTGTGCATAGCCACTTTTGGTAGAAAAGTTTTCATAGTAGTATAGAAATTCTACCAAATAATCTAAGGTTGTCTTTGAAGTCTTCATGTATCTTAAAGGCAGGAAAAAGGAGATGCATAGGAAGCTGAAAATATATCTCTGTTTGTTCAGGAGTTGATAGCCTTATGTCCAGTTATTAACTTAGTGCTAGAGGATTTTTATGAAGACTGAATTGAGCAGGGCACTACCTGGATGCTGCTGGGGCTGAGTCCCTCTGTAGCCTCCGGTTTTCTGAGTGCCATGTGGAGGAGGGTGGCTGCTAGCAATCAAGAGAAGTGACTGTCCCTGCAGCCTTCACCAGGTAGCTGACCTACCAATCACTAGAGATCTGTGCTTCTCAATGCACTTACTTTAGAGAGCTATTGGACTCCCTCTTCTCAAATACCCTTCTTTTGCTTTTAGTACAGAGGGGAAAACACAGCTGTATAACTGTATCACAGTTTAAACTAACTGATTAGGACTCACTCATCTCCTTTCCCTATGAAAAATATCCTTGGGTGTTCAATTTGCCTGCTCTATTATCAGTATTTCAACAGGACACTTGTTCCAAGGGCTGTGATAATCAATTTCCGAAGAGATCAAGCCCAGTTTCTCCTTGCTCTGAGACAAGAAGAGGCATTTTGAAATGTGCTGTTTAAAAAGCTGTGTATTAGCAATTGTTATTTCTGACTGGAACAAAATGCTATTTGATTCTATTTCAAACTGCTTTGAAAATCAGAACAATCTCTCCTGCTATGTATGCATAGATGAGAGGGGAGACGAAGTGCCCATATCCAGGAGGCCCCACTCAGAGGTTCTTGTGCTGATGGCATAACTAAAAAGCTACTCTGACAAGGATTACTTGTGGAAAGCAAAGCTAATGCTGGGGCCTCAAATGGCTGTCTCTGCAAGAACAAAATAGGAGACCTCAGTACTTACTAATAAGGAATTGTTGAAGACCTGTTATGCTGTACGTAGCTTCAGAATTATTTTGCTGCTTTAGGAATTATCGGAAGTTGCATTTTTTTATAAGTAAGACTTACAAAAGGTAGCTATGTAATACAGGAGGATATTTGCATTTCCCTTGTGTTTGGCAGAGGTCTTCTCACTAATAGGTATCCTTTCACGGCATGCACAAACCTCTACATCCTTCTCAGACATCCTGGGTTTAGGAGAACTTTCTTACGGGATTACTTTCTACGCCAGCCAGACTTGAAGATGTGTGGACACTTCTTGGATGGTGCGTTATTACATCTAGTTCAGCCTTATAAGTATTTAAGTCCCAGTGGCAACACATTCAAGTTCATTGGAAGCCAATCAGTGGACCAAGGACAACACATTGAAAATCTGTGTACCCAAAAGTAATTGAGCGCTAAAAAAACCTCAGAAGTAATTAAAACCAACTTAAAATGGCAATTACTTACTATTCCCATTTTCGTAATGGAATAAGGGAGAAACAATATAAGAAGGACCGTCTTGTGTGAAAACAAGAGAGGAGTGAAGATGGCAGCGCATGAGTGCTGCTCAGTCACGCACCCAGTCAGAACAGTAGCTTCCTCTGGCTTAGCAGTGTTTTAGGTACTGGCAAAAAGCATACAGCACGTACTACTTCATACACATATGCAGAATGATAACCTCAAGGTATTTAAAGAAGAAAAGCCCAAATACGTCATCTCTGTAAAGGTCTTCTGTCACATTGCGATGGGTGGAGCTGTTAGCAGAAATATCCACACTGACTGTTAACCATGGGATCACTGGTGGTGAATTAAGCTGGGAACAGTGTGACAGCAGCTGACTGGAGCTCAGCACCTCCGGGTTTCTGTTCTGGCAGCTCTCCTCCCCCTCAAGCTGGAAATAGGGAGAGAAAGATGACATCTGAGTGGTGGTGATTCAGACAAGTGTTTACCACTTCATTCAAATGCATATGCACAAAATGAGTGTTACTTTCCACCTCCACCGCAGTTGCTCTTCTTACTATGCAGGTTTGCTCATCAAGCCAGAGAGCTTTCCAAAAGAAATTGCTTGTAAACTGTTATACTAGTCACAGAAATCAGGAAAAACATTTCTTTCATCTTCCCCTTCTCACAGCCTTCTGCATGTGAGAGCTGGAGATCTCAGCAGCTTTTCTGGGGCACACGGGATCTCTGCAGGGGGGGAATGGAGGGAGCTGGTCCAGGGCAGGTGTTGTTAGTGCCTGGAGAACACAGATCCACGCTTCAAGAGCAATGTTAAATTTTGTCTGCAGGCTGCCCTAAAAAAGGAGCTACTTGAGTGGAGAATTTCTGGTTCACATCTGGTCTGTCCTTGGGTGACAGTAATGCCTTGCTGTCATCCCATAGGGACAAGTAGGGCTGTAGGGTTTGAGACAGCTGGAGGCAGTGACTTGGCAGCAGGCAACACAGAAAGCAGCACGTGTCCAAAGAGAAGATATGTTGCTTTTACGGGAAAGAAGAAAAGTTGAAAATAGAATTAGTGACTTCAGAGAACTGAGGATGAAAAGTAGCAGTAAGGGGCTGGTGAAAACCTGAGCGTGAGTTAACGGCAGTCGAGTTGCAATGCAACGCAGAGACAACAGTCAGTCCGGGATGACTTTCACCAGACTGAAGTTCTTGCTTACACAGTTTAGGCTTTCATCTTTGTATCAGTTTTGCATCTTGTTATCATGGTGTTTGAAATGTGAAAATGTACTGAAGGAGGCTACAGGAAAGACGAGGAGGGACTCTTTATCAGGGAATGTAGTGATAGGACGAAGGGTAATGGTTTTAAACTGAAAGAGGAGAGATTTAGATTAGATACTAGGAAGAAATCCTTTACTGTGAGGGTGTTGAGACACTGGAGCAGGTTGCCCAGAGAAGCTGTGGATGTCCCATCCCTGGAGGTGTTCAAAGCAAGGCTGGATGGGGCTTTGAGCAACCTGGTCTAGTGGGAGGTGTCCCTTCCCACGGCAGGGGGGTTGGAATTAGATGATCTTTAAGGTCCCTTCCAACCCAACCCATTCTATGATTCTATGAAATCTAGCATTAAGTGCCAGGGTCTAGCACGTAACTGTAGAGCCAAGAACAATGTTGAGTCTTGGGCTCCTAGCTGTATCTCTGGCATTGTCTCATTAGTGAGTCATTGCCATGGTAGTAGAGAAACTGAGATTACTAGGCTATCAATAGGTATTTACTTCTCTTAGTCATAGCAATGACTCACTAGCAATACAATTTTTTTCTATTAATTCCCTCTTGTGTGTAGTTTCCCATTTACCTGCCACTGTGACGTTGTGAGTGGTTCATCATAACATTTTCTATTGTGTGACTCAGTAGAACAAAAGACAATAGCAGAAAAATCTGTGTGTGTCATTTGCATCCAGATTTTTTGTTTAATTGCAGTTAAAATGACTTCTGATTCTTTTGGTTTAAAGGAAGAACAGTGAAGATAATTTATCCAATTTGATTTAAAATCCTCTGTAGCAAAAGTGTCGCCTATATTTAATAAGACAAAACATACTTTGATGTCATTTGATATCCTAGCTTTTGTAACTTAACCATGACTATAGTTAATATATATTCTTAAGCTAAAGCTTATTTTATTATGATAACCCTTTGGAACTGTGAAATAAATCTCCTTTTTCCACATTATTTCATTCTTTAAGAACAAACAGTGCTTTTTTCTTCAAATCAGTTCCGCATAAGAATGTATGGATTCTCTTAATCTTATAAAAACACTTACAATGAAGACAAACAGAAACCACGTATTGTAAACGTATATAAAATTCAGACCACAAATGGATCTATCAGGCTGAATGCCATCATCTAAGAGACAGAAAATATTTTTAAAGTTTGTAATTTTTCGATATTTTGTGGCACAGAAGGTTAATTTAGATGGCAAGAGAAGTCAAATTTCTTTGTTACCAGATGAGAACTCACTATTGGGATGGAGTAATGAGATAAAATATTAATATGTTTTTAATGGTCTTGATATACAGTTAAAGTGTTCTGCTGCACTCAGATGATCGAAATGCAGGTTATTCTCTGCAACTGACAATCAATTATTTGCAGAAAGAGGAAGAGCTCTCAGAAGAGCTGTCTTCCACTATTATCCTGTAATTGCATAAGACCATCAAATATTAAATGCTAGAGATATATATCTTACATAAAAACTCGATGTTTGTTAACAGGTCATGGTTTATTTTCCCTTGTTTTTAAGTAAAATAATACTTAAATTTAAAATTTTTCTATTTTGAGTGAACTGCTAGATGTCTTGCTGGAATATTGAAGATAACTCTTGATCCCACTGAAAATGCACATGGACCTTATCTTAGCAAATGGATGCCTCTGGGTACCAAACCCAGAAACACAAGCCTTGTTGATAGCAGGTCATCTACTTATAGATTTGGGATTTGACTGTGTTGTAACTCCTGTTCCCCTGTTCTGGACAATCAGTGGTCTTTCCACACAAAATATGAATCAGTGAGATCTTGGTTGAGGCTGCGTTACACTCTGCTACTTAAAAAATGTAATATAACATTGAGCATGCTAACGCCCTGTTGTAAATTTCAAAAGGGCATTATTTCAAATTTCAAAGTTATTAAAATGACACATTACTCAGAATATAATGTTTGAGTTTTGATGTCTTACAAAAAAGCCCAATAACAATGTGCTAATAAGATATTCAAAACCAAAACCTTTGTTAAATGGGACTTCAGGATGTTTGAGAGTGCTTCTTTTCAGCCTTCTAGTGCACAGAAAAGCTGAGACTGGAAAAACAGACAAACACAGTTCGGGCAAGGGACAGTAATGTTGCAGTAGGAGATTTATAGGGAGAAATAGACCAGTATCTTTTAATAGACTAACCGGTACAATTTTGAAAAAAAAAAAAAAAAAAGATAAGCTTTTGGGGTCTGATGCTTTCTGTCTGAGGTGGTTTGTACACTCTAGCAGAGCGTAAGAGGCAGCACTGCAAAACCAGGTATTCATGCTCGACAGCCACAAGCCCACATGCTATTTCTAGCAAGCTGTAAGCACTATTTACTAATCAACATTAGGTGCAATCCCAGAAACTAGTACTTCACAAAGTAACTGGCCGTGGAAATCATGCCTGCTGTAACTTAGGCAGGTTTTCCTTGCTTGGCTGTCAGCCAGGAACTTCCCACTTAAATTTGGACAAGCCTCTAAACTGGTGCTGGGAGAGTGCTGTAGGCAAGGCTGAGTGAAGGGAATTGGAGAGAAACGTTCGGTATCCAGACACTTGATCCGGACACAGAAGGGGGCTATTTCTTTTGAATTAACCAAAAACTTATCTGGGTCTTTTTTACAAACTTTATCAATTGGTCTAAGAAAACACATTGTTTCCCCATGTAAATCTATCCGTTCATATTCATAGAGGATCATGATTATGAAGACACTTGCCTGGATGCCACTTTGTTTCTCAAGACACTCACCTGATTTTTCATAGATAATACCCTGCATTGATTTTGGAACATGCACAAACTGATGTTGCTGTTGAGGTTGGCTTTCCTCGGAGCCTCCTGCTAGCCCTGGGAGAAGAGCACAAGAGTGTGTGATAACGGGCACAGGCTTGCCTGAGCCCTGCCATGGAGGTGTTGGTTACCTGAGTGTTTCATGATCTGCTTGGGGAACAGTCCAAAAAGCTGAGCCTGGGTCCCTGTTTGTATTGAAAAGGGTAGAGTTTCTCATCAGCTGATGAGAGAAGCAGGTCACCCAGGTCGTGAGGGTCCAGGTTGGATGAGCTGAAAGATGATGAAAGACACTGGTTCCCTGCCAGTAAAGGTGCTGGCTGCTACATTTGTTCGTTGTTAGCAACACACGTGATTTTCCACATGTTCATCCTAAGACAAAGGTACGTTCTCTGCACTCGCAGGCTGTGCAGCGCCAGGAGGAGTTTGGCTCAGGCTTGTAGAAAGGCTTACAGCTACAAAGTGCAGACTAAAACACTCTATTTATAGTTTTTTTAGCACAGCTCTTCCTGTTGTCCTCTGCCAGCTGGGAAGGCTGGTGGGCAGGGAGGGACTCACAAGTGATGCATGGGCAGCTGTTGAGGGCAGCATGAATTCAAGCCATTTACAAAACCACCATGGAACCAGGTCCTTCCAGCAGGAGCATGGGTGATGGCGGGGAAGCACCACTGAAAGGCGATTTAGGAATAACTTCAAGCTTTCAGATGAAATGCTGTCATGCTCCCTTACTATTGTCTTGCTGTACCACTTGTAAGTTTGAACACGAGGGGTGCAGATTTTTCTTTTGACAAAATGGAAAGTCTTTACAACGTCATTGCTTTGATTTCAGACAAGGCTTTTACAGTTTATCTTCTCCTCTCCTCTGGCATTCTCTTTGGGTGTCACGTCAGGTCAGCTCCTCATGAGGAGCTCCTCAAAGAGGAACTCCTCAAGGAGGACTTCCTTCCTCCTCCCAGTACCCTGCAAGGCAGCACTACCTCGTCCTGGCTGGCAAGGTCCTTTCTGCACACTGATGATTATTTTTTCCTCTCAGTTTTCTTCCAAATTTTTGCGATTCCAGAAGGCTCCCTTGGGTTTAGGCCAGAGCTCTCACAGCTTGTGCCCGGCCCTCAGGGATGCAGGAAAGACGCCGACGACGTAAACCACTGGGAAAATTTTTAGAAAAACGCTTTTACTTCCCCCATGACCTCGCTGAGGGCACCCCTCGGGGCGGGCAGGGGGAAGCCCCCCGCGGGCGGGCGGCAGGCCGGCGGGAGCCTCGGGTTGCCCTGAGGGGCGACGGAGCTGACAGAAGCCGCCCCTCCCCACTCTTCGCCTCGGGCTGCCCGCGCGGCGCGTGTTTCCGGGCGGGGCGCGGAGCTAGAGCCAATCGGAAGACGCCGCCACCTCCCTTGGTGGGCGGTGGCGCGGGCTTCTGCGCCAATCAGACAGGAGGGAGGGGGATAAGATGGGAGGAGGTGGGGCGCGCGCCCGCCGGGCT
>KZ505664.1:893865-912217 GCA_002844005.1 Limosa lapponica baueri | reverse complement strand
TAGAGGGTAGGAGAAATTTGCTTACTTTATTTTATTTAGTGGTTTGTTTTAAATTTTATCTTATTAGCCAGTAGTCTCTGTCTCAGGATTAGCATGCAATTCTCTGTTAGCTTTACGAACCCCTCCAATTGGTATTGGTTAGGGAGTTCAGCCCTGTGTTTATATGTGAAACCAATGATAAAGCAAACTTTCTGAGTACTTCCTATGTGTCTTATTTTGAAAGCACTTTCAATGATATGTGGAATTCAGGAAGGCCCCAGGGACCACATCTGCTGCTTCACCCATTGCTGTGGTATCTGTTTAACTCTTCAGCCACCTCGATTGGATCAGCTTTCCTCACAAGCATCTCTGACTAGCCATTGCCTACAAACAGTCCTTCATCTGCAGAGCTTTTTGCTTTCCAGGGAAACAGTGCTCATTTGTCCTCTTCCTCTGACATGGTCACAGCTGTTGGGATTTTTTTTTTTCCCCTGTCTTGAATTCAGTAGTTTATCAGATGAGCCATGTAAGACTGCACAGCTACGTTAATTAACAGGAGGAGTGCAGTCACTTATGTCACTCTTGTGAAGCTGTAATTTGAATAATGTGTAACTGCAGTAGTTTTTGGTTTTAAAAAAATCTTATACTCTGTTGACAATGTCATTTCAGAAATTCCAGTATTTTGGGCATGGTCTCTGTGCTGTGAAAAAAAAGATGCAAGAATTCTTTATTCTTGCCTTTTTTTGAGAGTTCTTTACTGCTTTATTAATCTGTTCTGATGAATTTGATACCCTTTTTATTGCCCCCAGGAAATCTGATGAATGCTGAGATACCATTAGGTAAAAATTTGCTCAGTCCATATGCATTTATCTGTTAAACGCAACTCGCTTGAACGGCTAGTGAGATGTAAATGGCAGCCCATTCCTTGTGTCCTAACAGGTCATGTCCATGTGCACCAAAAATTGTTATGCTGTTCAGAGCATGTTCTCACAAAGGTCCTTGCCTACTCTGTACAAAAGATGGCTAAGATTTGCCCACTGAGAAGCATGGGAATTTCTGTGGAAACTGTTCCCATGTGCTCTTGTTCCTGCAAGCAGTACAAGTCACTGGGCTGTATGGTTGGTGGCAATAGCAGCTTGCTTTTACCATTGCCCCAGGAGAAGATCTTCATGTGTGTGCTATGCAGTATGTGCATACTGCATCCAATCTGATACAGATGTACTGCAAGGCTCGCTGGGGAAAATGGTGATGGCTGCTGCCAGAACAATTTGTCATTTGGGAAAGAAGGCTGGCAGAACAGTTGTATGCTTGGTTCTGTGGGATTAAGCACCCTAACTCAAACCAAAATCCCATTCCTTTAGAACGCTGAGATATAAAATAAAATTAATTAAAAAAACCTCAAACCCTACTGTACTGACTTACCCTGTGTTTTTTTTTAATTCTGTGTCTACCATTGTATGTGGATATAATGGTGATAAGGCTTTAAAAGGAGTAAAGGTAGAATAAATTTGCTACTGAAATTTAAAACTGTTTCTGTCAGACAAAGGAACTGCGTTACCTAGTCTATAGTTTTCAGTGTAAATTCAAAATTATGCCCATAATTGCTTTTAGCTTTATAAATTAAAAATAGAGCTGAAAAATAAATCTGAATGCGTCTTGAATATGTTACTTTGTATTTTAGGAGAACACACGGATTGTCAGGGTGAAGGTTATAGCTGGAATTGGCCTGGCCAAGAAGGATATCTTAGGAGCCAGGTAAGAGTATGTGTCTTTAATGTATTATGGGACAACTGTTTCTTTATTTTCTTTCCACAGCTGTTTAGATCTTAGAAAATCCTGCTGTGCCTCTTTCCAAAAACATCAGAACTGTTTTAACTGGTAATCTTATAAAATGATCAGAGACTATATAAACATGAAGATATCTGTTTTCTTGCCCAGGAGTCACTTGGACAGATCTTATGCATCGGCAAAATAATGTGTGAGAAGGCTTAATTCTCTGCATGGTAGCATACTCCTGCCATGAAGGATTGATACATGTATACATTTTACTTCAGGTAGACTGCAGCTACAATAGCAATAGTTGGGTTACAATCAAAATTGTCTCATCTGACCTTTAAAGACTTGGAATGAGCACAACACTAAACACTGGTAGCAACAAGACTATTTCAACTTCAAATTATATGCAGAGGAACAGCATCCACCAATTCTATAGATGTGGTAAACCCGTGCCAGTGGCTGCAGGCTCTGGGTATGTACAGATTTAACAGTTAACAGTCTGTATAAGGGAAGAAACAATCAAAGTGGCTTAACATTTACCACAGGAAAGATTAGGCTTTGTAATTGAAATGCTCTGTAGGATCTTGTAGAATTGGCAAGTGGCAGCATGTAGTTTGTACTAAAGCTACTTTTTCTTCTGGCCCATGTACAGAGGGTCTAGAAAAGTACTGATCGTTTTAGTACTAATTCTGCTGTCAGCTGCTTTGGCATATGTGCAGGAATGCTGTTATTTTAGCACTAGCAAAATTGTTATGGGTGACATCAGTTTAGCATTAGAAAAAATTCTCTTGTGATATTCATATTTTCCCTAAAGCCAGACAGTCTCTCTCTCTTTTTTTTTCCACATACAGTTTTTTCTCTTTAAATAAAAAAAGGGCAGCTTTTCTCATCATAACTTAAATATGTGGAAATCGTATGCTCTTTTGCCTTATGGCAGACAGTCTTGGTCACCTTTTGTTACTAGTCTCTTTGAGCAATTTAATGCTTTGACTCTGTTTATAAAAAGCAGACATTCATATAATCTGTTGTTTATTGTACCACAGGAAGGAAAAAAAAATATCTGAGGCATTAGGTCATTTTAAGCAACCATGTTAGGACACCTTCATTTACAGAAAAACTCGGGTTAAACTCAAACTCTGTGAAACTGATAGAACATGTTGCATGTTCAAGGGAAGTACCTCAAATTCCAGGTGTTTTAAATTGTTAAAACCAGGAGATTTAATACTTCAAGCTTTGTTAATCACAGCTGATTTTTTTTTTCATGTGTCTCTTGAAATGCGTGGGGATTTAATAAATCTGTTCTCATGAAATACGACCTGTGAAAGAGGAGAGATAATCAAATTGTAGTGATACACAGAATATAAAATGGCATGGCTAGTATGGTCATAATCAGTAACAGTGTTCAGATTAGTATTATCTCTGAAACTATTTAGAAAATGATTGTAAGTACAAATGTGTATGGTGTTCATAAAGTAATTGTAACTTCTACCTTCATAGCCTCTATTAATGTAAGCCTTTTAAAACTCAACTGCTAATAATGCTGACAAAAAAGGATATATAGCAGCATGCTTATCTTTTTCTTTACCCCTCCCAGTGACCCGTATGTGAAAGTGACAGTGTATGACCCAGTGAATGGAGTCCTTACCAGTGTTCAGACAAAAACAATTAAAAAGGTTAGCCTTCTTATCTTTGTGTGTGTGATGGTTTTGTTTGGGTTTTTTTTTGATAAAACTAGAGGAAAAGTTACTACTACAGGAAATATGAGAATTAATATGTCACTTCAGTAAATGGATATGGGGAAAGGAGTATTCCATGACCTACTCTGTTTCTCTGTTCATGGCATTATTTTGGTATTTTCCCTTCAATAATGTTACTGAAAGGCAGAGAAACACTACGGAATATAAGTTGAGTATGGATTCAAAACGACATCATTCATGGAAATACTGGATTGTTCTGATTTTCTGAGATCTTTAATGATATAAGAATTTCTCTGTCTTGCTGCACAACTTTTATCTTTTTTTATGTTTGAAACACAAACACAATTTGTTGTATTTCAACATCAAATTGCACAGTTCACCTGAATCATGATAATACTTATTTCTCTAGAATACCTGTGGGTAAAAGTCAGTGTTAATGCTGGTAAGTTATGTTAGATCAACTAAAAATGAAAAATTGTATATGTGAGAGGGAAAGTACTCTTCACTGTTCTCAGATAGTGGCTGTACTTTAAGTGGGTTGTTACACAGGATGAAACAGATGTAAAACATCAAAAAAGATACCAATATAGAATTGTTACTATAACTGGTGCTATTTTCTTTTTTTTTTTTTTCCTTCTCCCCCTCCCCTCCCATATAGTCCTTAAATCCAAAGTGGAATGAAGAACTCTTATTTAGAGTAAGTGGTTTTTACAGCTTTATTACCTATGTTCAATGTTATATTAACACATTAGTAAAAAAGTTTTCTCACTACTTTAGCTTAAAATCAGAAATATGTTCATTAATAATGGTCAAAATAATGTTCAAAAAGCCTCACAAACTGCTTTACTTAGAAATATATGTTAACATTTTTATTTGTGCCAGAATTAAATTTTCAGTCTTGATGTTATCTTCCCTATTCCATGAATGAACACAGATTTTAAAATGGTTTGGGATAGCACCAGTCTTGGCTTATTGGTTCTCATAGAAATGTGTTGCACAGTGAAATGGCAGCAAGGTACGGATTTGCTGTTTAATTTAGGCCTTATGTATTTATTTCCTCCTGCATGAACATAGAGCTTTTGCTGAAGAGAAATGCTGGAATTCAGCATATATTTTAACTATTAACGCGTTTTTTTCCTAGGTTAATCCTCAGAAACACAGACTCCTTTTTGAAGTATTTGATGAAAACCGTTTGGTAGGTCCCTTTGTGCTCATATTGCATTGTATTAAAGACTTGAATGAAAATAAGTTAATCTGGGTTCAACATGGTTAAAAAAACCACACCAAACCACCTTAACTTTTATAATGAAACCTAAAGCTAAAGGCAGACCTGGTTTGTTTAATTATCTGACATTACCACTTTGTGATGCTTTGAAGCAGTTATATTATTATTCTTAACTTCCAATGTGCTTTAACTCATAAAAGTGTCCTTTTTTTATAGTGCTTTTCAAATGATGTAGCCAAGGTCTTTGGTGATATTGAAAGCTCTGTATTGAATGTCTATTTTTCCCACAAAGTAGCATTGACAATGTAGGTTTCTCACACCACATACAGAGATGCTTCTTCTGTGTATGAGGAGTAGTGTGAAAGAAAGCATGTGTACATTCTCTTTGGAAATCTTAAGTGGGACCATGGACTATGATCTTGTGGATAGGTGTCACTCTCTGCATGGCAGGCCATAAGTAAGATAAGGATAACTTGTGCATTTATTTTCTCAGTGAAATCAAAACTCCTTCTCTGACCATGCTCTCATTTAAGATGTGAAGGTGTCTACTTACCTATCTTTCTGTCCATATGTTTCATTGCAAATGAGTAAGGCTGGCAGCAGAGCAATCATGACACTTGCATCCTAGGGCCACTTCACAGACATTCCTTCTCACTGGAACATAAACCTTTTTCTTCGGCAATAGTTTGAAACTAATAGGAGGCATTGAGTGCTCTTTAGTTTGTACTCCAAACACAGTTTCATTCTGATAGCCATTATAAAGGATCTTTTTGTGCTTGAATAGTGTGCTGGCTATGAAAAGCTTACTATTTTTTCCTAAAGCTTTCTGCATATACTCAATTGATTGTATCTACTATGGAGGTGCTGCTCTGCTAAAGTTGGGAAGAGTGAAAATGTATGTAAATATAAGTACAAACTGTCTAGAATAATTAGATTTAAGATAAAAAGAGGCTTGTTTCTTGGTTATAGGCATTACGTAGTCCCCAGACCATTTACTTCTTGACTGGTGGTATTACCTGTCCCAAGTATTTCAAATAAAGTGTCTCTGTTTTTTTTAAATGAAATTTTAAAGGGAATTAGCAGCATTTGTGGCTTACGTGGCAGGTTAAATATGGTTTTTCAGGATGCTCAGGTGTTCATCTCAACATGATGTGGGCTACAATGTATTCTTCATGAGGTTAAAGTGCTTTGTCTGTTAGTCGTTGGAACTTTACTGCCACCGCCTGGAAGCCAGGAGGCATGATTAGAAAGTCAGATTCCTGATTTTTTGGGGGGAGAAGGCCAATGCTTTTTGTGGTTTCCACCAAGAGAATTTTATAGCGTTCTTTCTCTAATCTAGAAGAGATTAGTTGTTTGACCTGTTTGCTTATGGGAGAGGAACCAAGAAAACATTTTACTGGCAGCAACTTGGAAACGGTGGTTTATTTCCTAAGTATAATTATATTTAGAGGTCAAAGAGTCATGACCTTATCAGTCGCTGTATAGCTCCTCTACAATAACCCAGTATTTTTCATCTTTTCCATCTCCTTATTCAGTGAATGGAAAAGCCTGTCTCTGTATATCTATTTAGCTTGCTTTCAGAAACACAAAGTTTCTATCCCGGATGTCTTGAGCTGTTTTAAGTAAGTCAAATTGTTGCCTTAGCTGTGATTGTTATTTAGCATTAACAAGCTCCCCCACTTCTATTAATTCATTTTCATATGTCAGAAATCATAGGTGCCTGGCACTTCCTCACTGGCATGTGCAGCTATAATCAGAAGGTCTTTCATCTTCCATTATTTTAGGGGGCTTCAGTGTTAATCAGCCTTTTTTTTTTTTTTTTCTTCTACCTATTGGATGACTCTTCAAACTCTACCTATGAGTGAGCTGATAAAACTGAAGTTCTTTTACATTTGTGAGACTGTACTCCCAACAGATAATTTCCTCTTTATAAAAATTTATCCCAAGTGCTTTTATTCCCTGTAACTTTTGGGGAGAAATTGAAGCCTAAAATCCCTGTGTTCTGGTTTTAAGAAATGTTGCTTTCTTGGAAACCAGGCTCAAAATTTACCACCTTCAACTTTAGACTTAAATTCAAAGCCCTACTGCATCAACCTGCATATCACCAACAACTAGAGTTTTAAAATATTTCTGTAATACCTTTAAAACTTTCAAAAGATTGCCTGTCTTGGATTTGGCAAGGGAACACTAAATCTAAGTTTGTTCTGCTGCCTTGTTGTAAACCATTAGTAGAATAAAGGGTTTGAGCAGTTTGTGGCATCCTCAATTATGGTTGTCTTTAAGAACACAATAGAAAAATTTATCAAGAAGGTCAATGAGATCACTTATGAGATGGACCAGTGAAGGTACTAGATGACTTTTTGCTATCTCTTCCTGTCTTAAAATAACTTATGATAATTAGGTATATTTCAAATGAAGTGCCAAAATCTTTTGTTGATACTGAAGAAGTCAATGATGTTAAGGTTTGAATGGAGGTACTAGTACTTTTAAAAAACTAATATTTTTAATTTTTGTCAACTCTAATTCAGCAAGATAGAATTTTGCATTTAAAAAGCT
Source organism: Limosa lapponica baueri (assembly GCA_002844005.1). Lineage (NCBI taxonomy): Eukaryota > Metazoa > Chordata > Aves > Charadriiformes > Scolopacidae > Limosa > Limosa lapponica. Next base: position 904,984 of record KZ505664.1, on the reverse strand, counting down.
GCTTTATGTTGATTAAGGAAGCTATAGTTGGCTGACTATACCTATACAGTTATAGCTAAGGAAGAGTGACATGTTGAGAAATTTCACTTAAATCTTAAGCCTGAGTTATCAAATTGTGTCAGCTTATCATTTTCTTAGAGATTTCTTTAGTAAAATTTGAAAAATGTTTCAGATCATCCGTTGAGGGAGAAAGCATTGCTTTCTTTTACAAAAAGCAGTATCTCTAATAAAGTGGTTGCAGTTTTTTGTGAATCACACTAACATGTTATGAGCTGTGCTACTAATAAATTTGTTGTTGGGGAAAAAAAGGAGCATTAAGAAATGCATTTTTTACTCTTCATTCATATCTTAGGGTGGATTTTTTCTTGTTGTATTGTTTGGGGTGGTTTGTTTTTTTTTAATATATTGCTTGAAGTTCAAATGTAACTTTTTGAAACTGTGACCAAAAGAGTCTTATACGGTATTTGCCTTTCCACTTCTCCTCCCATCCCAGCCCCCTACAACATAGAACATTAGAAGTAGTCCATTTGGTAAAGCGTAATGAAATAAATGAACTATTGTATTTGTTGGCTTTTTATGAATAAGCTAGTATTCATTTATTGCTGCATTCTAATCATGGAATTCAGGTAACAGAGGTTAAGTAAGCCCTGGAGTATAATTAGAAAACAAATTTGTTGCTTGCAAACAGAGTACTGTGAATTTGATTCTTGGCTCTTTTTTGGGAAAGAGGTATAAATGTTAATTTTACTGCCTTCTAGCTTAAAATACAGTAAAGGTTAAATAAATATGGAGCAGAAAAAGATTTAGTAGTATGACCTATAAAAGTATAAATGGCCTAGTGTTCTCTTCTGCTTGCACTTTTTCAGCAGCACTAAGTAATTTCTTGTTAGTGCGGTAGCGTTTAGTGCTGCATCTTGTATGGCTTCTGTATTCAAAAGTACATTCATAGCCAAATGTTTGTTTTTTAAAAAATAAAAAACAACAAAAAACGCACTTAACAGCAAGATTCAAGATTTGTCTTTTTTCAGAAGTCCCACTAGGTGCCAGCAAAGGACCTTTTCAGACTATATGAGCCACTGAAACATTTTGGAGTTCTCAATCCCATTACTCTTCTAGGAGTTGACAGTATGTTAACTTCTTGACATGCTGAACATTTTATTTAAAAAAGAAAAATAAAAATAATTAGTAATTAGCTATAAATGTATGAGACAGTTTGTATATAATTTATACAGAATCCTGTCTTCTGTAATTGTGCGTAGTAATCACATTTATCTTTGTGCATACTCAGGTCAGTGTTTAAAAGTTTGCATAGCTGGTCATATATTTGCATGCCATATTGAACTCTAATGACCATCTGCTTATTGTGGGTTTCCAGCAAACAAGATGAGGTAGTTCAGTTTGTAAGAATAGTTTGTTTCTTTCTACCTTTAACAGCTGTAATTTTGAAAGGTTAAAATACGAAATACAAGGTTAACATAGTAGGCTGGAAATAAATACCAAATTATTAATCAGAGTAACTTTTTGTGGTTCTAATTCAGTTGCACCTCACTGAAAATTATGAATTAATTGGCAGAACAGGTTTCTACTGTGTGCAAATCTTTAGAACATACGATTGTTTAACAGTGTGAAGATTGCAAGATAATGCCAGCTTTCTTTCAAGTTTTATTTAAATAGTGCAGAAAGATTTTATTTTTTTTTTAAGGGGGAGGAGGCTTATTTCACTGGTTTATGCATAATTCAGACCTCAGCAGTTTGCTAGCATGGTTACTATTTGGAAATTCAATCCTAGACTTGATACTCAATTATATGGGACTTCATTCCTACCAACTTCCTGTAATTCTAAACCTATGGGTAAAAATATTAGTAGTCATACGCTGCTGAGGAAAGTACGGACACATTGACTCAGCTAGTGCAGCTGCAGTAGGAGTTGCTGTTTTAAACTTGGAAGTACTGGAAGTTTATTATTGTATTCATTTATGCAAATTGCGGAAGGTATAATTGAAGCAGGATCAGTAGTGTTTGTCAGCGTGTTGCAGCTGAGGTCGTTGGAACTAAGTGCTTTGTAAATGAATGCTTTCTGACTGCAAGCAATCAAAGACGGTCCAGAAACTGCAGTTCAACGAGTGGCTGACTGATTTACTGATTTCAAGAGGTACAGTTTTGTGTTGGTTTTTTTGTTTTTTTTTTTTTTTACCACTAGTATCTTGTAGAAATCAGGACAAAGACTGCAACTTTTATGGGCTTTTACTGTTGTGATGTACTAGCTCTAGGTTCTGTGCAGTTGCCTGTACCCTTTCTGCTGAAGGATCTTTGTGGTTTTCATTTCCTAACATGCGTGGAAATGAGAACAAATGGCACGACGGTTAAGATTGCATTTTGCTGCCCAGAGAAGCAACACCGATCCGTTATCGGAAACCTCTGAAGATGTTTTGGACAGTAACAATTGTATGTACTTCAAAAAATCGCAAAATTCTGCACCTAATGTTACACAGATGCAACTGACTCCTAGACAAGTTGCTTATGCACCTGTAACGCAACAAGGAATTAATCAAGAGGAAAATGCAACTGTTTCTTCATTGCAAATAAAGAAGACCACCTCACTGCACATTTCCCTACAGTCTAGAAAGTACAGTGGATGTTTTCGGTCTGGTGATGCTGTAGCTACCGGTGAAGACACTTCATTCACTGATATTGGAAATGAAGGGAATTGTGGTGCTAGAATTGTGGTTGATCATCGACCTAATGATAGCCTTCTGAGCAATTCTGCTCTGTGCAATGGCAGCCTTAGCAGTATTGCAGCCAGTGACAGCGGATCGTTCAGCAGTGCTGGCAGTGACTACGGATCATGTGCAAGTACCACAAGTGATGGAGGTTCATATAGTAACAGTGTCATCAGTGACAGTGGTAGTGGCACTCTTTCGACAAGCGATGGTACTTTCTGTAGTAGTGTTGTACATGGTGATTCTTCATACAGGAGCACTGCAAAAAAATGTAATCCCTACAGGAGCAACTCATCTCAGGAAACTCTGTGTAGAAGTAATACTGCTTTTGACCAAGATGCTCTGTCAGTGAGGAAGAAAACTAAAATTCCACTGCGTCGTTGTTCATCACTGGTTATTTTCCCTAGGAGTCCTTCCAGTACTCCTCCAGCTTCTCCAGTAAGCTCGGGTCAACTACCACATAGAAATGCCTATCAAACATCCCATAAACTAATTATTTCTCCTAGTGAGCTGGCACAAAAAGAAGATCAAACCATTTCCAAGGGATTCCTCTCAACAGCAGTCAATGGACTTCGGTTGTCTAAAACAGTTTGCTCCTCTGGTGAAGTCAGAGACATTCGACCACTTTACTTGAATACATCATTTCAGGACAAAAGTAAAATTTGGAATAGTTCTGAGCAGGCAACTTGTGAAGAAGTATCTGATGGCTTGTCATGTATTTCAGTTCATCTCACTCAACGAGCATTTGCATCAAGCAGTGAAATGGTTAATGGCTGTTGCACTCCAGAGTTAAATCTGAACTCCAGTGACAAATATCCTCATTTAAAACTGGCACGTAGCACATCTGCATGTTTACCCTCAAAAATAGATTCAGAATATCCGATTAATATAAATGAACTAGAAAGGCCAAATGCACAGATGAGCAAAGCTCACCATGTTTTGCAAAGAAGTGTTTCATTGGAAGGGTCACGTCAAAAAGTTTCTTGCTGTTTATCCAGCCTCAAATACAAGTGTCATAGTGCAAGGACGTCTCAGTTGCACATACAGTTCAAACCTGGAAATGAAGGAAAAACAACTGGTGTTAAGAAAAGATATGGAACCTCTAAAAGGGAAATGTCTAACACTTCTTTGTGGAGGCCCCATAAGGTGAGTGTTCTGGTTTATAGAAAAACTTGACAGTATTTTGCAGCTGAAATTTAACTTGAAAATAATAAAATTTACAATCAAGACTTAAACACAATGATTTTAAAATTTCCTAATGGTGTCAAACTGTCACCATTATGAAGTTAATTTTTATATTATCTGTAACATTTGGCTTTTAGATTTGTTTCTTAGAGTATGGTACATACAGTAGCATATGTGAATAGGTATTACAGCAAAATACCTGTATTTACTATATTGTAAACAATAATTTCCTGTTTACATGAGCTCAAGGGGATTTTCTTGTCTAGTTACCTAGACATGGGAATTATTTAAACTTCAGATGAAGTTTTGTAGTTTTAAATACATAACTTCTCAGTAAATTAATGTAATTACTGTAAGTGTTTGCATATAAAATGGGTAAATATGAGTGGATTATTGTATAATCTTTTAGGTTTATGTTATATAGGCTTATTTTACAGAACAGTTTGCTGTATGTAGAATTAAAGATAAGTAATATTTGAGCAGAGAAACTGTAAATACCGTTTGTTTCTGTATACACCCTGAACCACAGGAATTTTCAGAGTTTCCTCTCTTTTTTTTTCTTTTCTTTTTTTCCCTTCCAACCACTACTTCAGCCTGAGCAGTACACTGTAACTTAATACCTCTCCCAACAACATCGCTGTTCAAATTATAGTACTTGGGTCTAGAAGGCTTATATTAAATGTATTTTTTTGGTAATGAAACTCGCATCCAACTAAACTGCAGAAGTGTGTTTGCTCTTATTAACTCTTAAGGCATTCTGTATTGTCAGTAAGGCATAAGCCACATTAAATGTGGATTTTAAGACTTGTTTAACATTGTGAAGACGTGAACAATCTGAATATTATATATTGGTTTTAATTGTGAATGCTGATAGAAGAGCAACAAGTAATGTTTACGAAAATTGTTTAAAGACCTCATTATCTATGAATTGATACTACCACCATTTAACTAACATGCTTGTTCAAGTAAAAGGCTTTATGCCAAAGATCTATAGTTATGACAGTCCCTTTCTAAATTAGTAATATAATTACCTTGGAGGTATTAGACTGTAATTTTCAGTCTGTTCTTGCCCTTAGAGTAGTGCCTGATGATTGTACATCTTTTGACTTTTTCAGAGTTTTGTTTTGCTTTTTGGTTAAAAAAAGCTTGAAGAAAAATGCACTTTCCTTCTTATAAAACTGTGATCTGTGTTTAAGCTTCATTATTAAACTCACAGTGGATCACAGGTAATCACTATGCATATTGTTTGGTGATTCCTTGTGCAAAAATCAAACTGTACAGTTGATGATAAATTCCACAATAAGCACAAACAGATTATGATGTGTTAAGTAGTCTGGATCTAGTTATTTTTAAAAAGTATATCGTAAAAAGGAAAACATGTTGAGTCATGCACTTCAAGTACATTTCTCGTCAACTTGCACTGCTAGCCTCTGTGTTTAATAGCAGTTTATCTGCAAGATATTTTATATTTTAATATTGAGTGAATTTTATTAAATTCAATTTAGATAGATTCTGAGTTCAGAGTTAGATTGTTGGCAAACATTTCCAGAAAACCTCGTAGGACACTGGAGTGACAATAGTTTATTTCAGTTCCTGGGAGCGGTGTTTACAGTGGATTGCCATAAAACTTAAGGAGACTTAGCTTTTAAAGCACTTGATAGCACGCTTCTGTGGTAGTTGTGCATTTTTACTGTGTTAATGTGGCAGCAAGTTTTAAGCTTCCTGTACTCTTAAGATTTCATCTTCTGACTGAAAGATGAGACAAGTTTAAAAATGAAAAATAGTAGAAAAAAAGAGAGTCTGAATCCCAAATATGTAAATGTAGTTTTCTTGTACTTTTAATATATTTGCAAATATTTAGGATTGTGCCATTTCTATACAAATTAAAAAGATCTCTGATGTCAGAAAACTGGACACTAAGGGTTTTATAGCAGTATACTTGTTTCAGATTCCTTTATGCGGCAACAGGCATAGGAGCCTTTCAGTCCTGAAATGGCCCTTTCGGTCTTTGTGTAAAATCAGTTGTTACAGAATATCCCATAAAATATGTTATGAAAAAAATTTAAAAGCTTCCCGTACCAAACCAAGCAAAAAACTTAGTTGACTTTATAGCAGTTCAGCAATTCACTGGAATAAAATAGATAAATACTATTGTATTTGCTATTACAGTCTTTGTGACAAATATAATAGATTCTATGGCAATCATTTAATTATATAGTCCAGTTAATTATCATGGTGTATTGTGACTCATTTAAAAATAAACAACTCCCAAAATATTTCTCTTGACTCCAGTTAGTCTGGCCTAGTATATTGATATGCTGAGTCTGGGTTCAAATTTAACAAGTTGATACTGGAGTAGCATTTAGTAATGTCAGCTATCTGTACAGAGCAGTCATGAAATCAAATCAGTGCTTTGGTCAGAGACTCCAGAGTCTGAAGCAGCGAAAGGTCTATGCATTCTTTTCTTACGTGCCTAGCTACTAGCCTTCAGCCACCTCATATCAGATTTCCTGCTTTCTATAATCAACAGCTTGTTAAAGGCTGACTTTAAAAAAAAACAAAAACCAAAACAAAAAGCCCTCCCACCATTTCTGTGACAACTGGCCTTGGATTATTTTTAATTAAGTTGAAAAATGTGGAATGGTGATGGCCCACATACCACTGCTGATCTTTTCTGGAAACATATCAAATAGGTTCTGCAGTAGATAGTGGAATTTCATTTATGCGAAGTAGGAGGAAGAGGTAGTCCATGGTTGCAGTGTTGAAGGTTGTCCTTGACACTGTATTTTTGTTTTTAATGTATTTTCAGTGCATCTATCTTGCTTAGTGTAGAAATAAATCTGCAACTAAAGCACTTTGACATCACAGGTGTGAATTGGGAGGGTAGGAGTGAGTAAGGGAACAGTTTACATGTCATCTTAGGTATGTAAACTTCAAGAGGTACAGAGGAAGGCAGAAGCAGTGACTACAGTTCCACTTCTTGTAGACCGTAAACAAACTTAAAAAAAAAAAAAAGCTGTGTTAATCTCTTCCATGAGTATGATATTATGCTGACATCCCTGTTGACATCAGCCATTCCTTCCCCATCATCAGTATCACAGCCGATTAGATAATGTGAATATTGTAAATGTACTTGCAAATCCATTTCAGCAACTGTGTACTTATATATATATATTTATAGTAATTATTTGTACAATTAAGGGAACCATTGTCATTTTGTTTACAAGTAATTTTACTCAGGTTTTTTCTTAAGTGAATGAAATGCACGTTTTGAAGTGAAAAACTTCAGAGGTAGTATAAAATAACTGAAACATTTTTCTACTGTCAGGTTTGTGTGAAGAAAACCTTTAGTTGGAACTCTCAAGCATTTTTCACCAAGTTCTGGAACCTTTTGTATTTGTAAAAGGAGATGCTATTTGAATCTCTTGGTAGTAAATTTAAATTTTGGACAAACGTTAGTTTGAGGGGCCTGTGTGTGAGGGCCCCCCCCACCCTTCACTAACTTATTTACCAGCTGATGTGAACATGCTGGGGGGAACAGAACCTGGTCCTGGAAGATCTTGATTCCTTGATAAATGCTGCACCACAAGTTAGCACTGAGTAGCCTGAGGTTGTCTTCTCTCCTGCATCCTCTTTAAGTATTGAGTTTCTGTCTTAGCAAAACTCCTTCAGAGAAGGTCATGGTCCAGCTGGGGAGAAGTGCCAAGAGATCAGGGAGACAACTGTGGCTTGTCTCCAGCCGTCTCCATCTTTGCATATTGAGCAAAGGGGCTGCACGCATGGGTATTGGTTTCCCAAATTTGTGCAAGCAAGTGAGGTGGAAAAGAGGCAGGTGAAGCAAAAGATTATGGAGGCAATACAAGGCAAAGCACAAATTGTCATCACTTTATGCTATTGTGCTACGATAACCTCATCCCCTAATAATTTTCATATTGTTCAGTATGGCATATCTTGAAGGATCATGTTACAGGACTGTATGGCACATTGCTCTGTTACGGTATGTCAGTTCATTCAAGGAGAATTGGGGTTGAAAGGCTAGTGGTGTGTTTCTGAAGAATCGTGGTTACAACTACGTTAGACAAATCACACAGTACAATTTATGTTGTCTCAGACAAATTTTAGAAGCTGAAGTATACATCAGAGCATTAAAGGGAAGACAGTGCAAACTGTGAACCACAAATAACGATTTATAATTAGTTGTAGGTGATCTCCTACTTTCATCCTTTACGTAACAATGACCTGTAGCGCTTTAATAATTTGTACTGATTTCTTCTATTTTCCATCTTGCTTAAATGCAGAGTTTTGTTACAATTTCTCCATCTGTCTTCATGCCTTTAGCTTTTGATGAGCTGTCTTCTTCAGAGGTAAAAAATTATTACACACACAGGATGTGATAAACCTTATAGCTAAGACTAGCTGTGAACTGTTACTAGGTGGAAGCATTAGCAAAGGAGGTGATCGATTAACATTATTTGGTGACAGCTCCATCCCTAAAGCTTTTCTTTGTCAGTTCTAGCAAGTTATATTTGGCAACAGGGCACAATATGTAACTTTCTGAATGTGATTATGCTGTAAGGAACAGTGTCTGGGCTGTAGCAGAACACTTGAATAACCCTATATATCAAAGCTCTAGCGTTTTGTAGTCACTAGCAAGCACTACGTGTATATACTAAGGAGGAGTTTTATTTGATTGTGCTCCGCAGAAATTATTGTTAACTTCATTCTGTTTATCATCTGCAGCTGAAGTGAGTTCGGGTAGGTTTCTTGTGCCAACAAAAGAGGGAACTTAAACTGCAAAGCCATGCAAAGCAGAGCTCCTGAAACAGCTTATATAAATATTTAATTATCCAGACTTCAGGTTGATTCATGTCCTTTTAATATACCTTGAGAGAGTGGGAAGCATTGATGGTGTGGCTTCTTTAATATAGCCACAAGCTATAGTTATTCTGTCCGTTAAAACTGAGTGTACATTTTAAGAATGTGTTAAAGTAAAACTTTTTCCCGAGGCAAGATGGAGACATTCTTCCCTTTAGTCCTGAGTAGCCAAGTAACTTGCAGGCTTTCAGATATGAGACCATGATCAATGCTATAAGTCCTTTTTTTTGATGGTATGTTCTTTTGCTTTCTGTGAGAAATTAGAGCAACACACAAAAGCATTTCTTGAAAAATGTTATGGTGATGTGGAAATCATAGTCTTTGTAAGCATATAGCAGAAGATAGAAATCCTTAACAAAACTTATAGTACCTGCAGGTATTTTCCCAAGAATTGTCAGGAAACTCAGCTCTAAAATTGTTGAAATACTAACTAGAATGGATAATTTTTTGATCTATTAGACTCTCTTACTGAAGGAAGATGGTAAGCAGTATGCTGGTATTTTAAAAGGGGAACTACAGGCTACTGCAACAGGCCAGTCTGGAAGAAAGAGTACGTTGAATAGAATTAGTAGACATATGACATGTTTTGTATTTACAAGGAGGGAGACTGAGCACTGCTTTCATAAAAGGAAGTTTTGTCTTACAAATCAAACTAAGCAATGACGTGCAAAGATGGGTGAGCTATGGTTAGTGCGGGATACTAAGCTTTTCAAAATATTTGACAAGAACCTAGCAGACGTTCTGAAAATACTCTCAATATGTAAGTGCACAAAAAAGCTTCCATGTTGATGACAACTAATGAAAACATAAGAAATATCTGAAGTTGCAGAAGATCTCATGGTAGTGAGTGACTAGGCAGTAGAATGGACAATTTGAAAATCAGTGTTGATAAATGCCAAGTACTGCACACAGAGGGAAAACAGCTACTGATGCATGCATGGTAAGGGTATCCCATACTGGTCAGGAAATAGTTTATGTCATGGTGAGCGACTTGCTGAAAAAGTCAGCTCAAATCCTGTTGACAGCTGGAAGGCAAATAGAAGGTTAGGATTTATTAGGAAAGGAATAAACTAACAAAATTAAAAACACCATTATGGAATTGTACAAATCCACATATCTGCATGGCATACATATTTCTGGTTATCCTTTTTCAGGAAGCATGTGTAATGGAACTAGAAAAATACCAAGAAGGGTCACAAGATTGGGATAAGTTTTATGTGAGGAGACACTAAGTAGACCAAGGGCTTTTCAGCTTTGGGGTGGGGGGAAAGTGGTGTAAAGGGAGTTTTATAAAACTATAGTTCAGGGGAGGTGAATTTAAACAGAGAATCCATTCTTATAAAACAAATATATTCTCTTATATGTTGCTGAGCTCACTGTTGCAAGATCAAATGTAGAAATGCATACCAAATGTAGAAATGGATTTCAAGAAGAGGTTAGATAAGTGGAAGAAAGGACCATCAAAGGGTATTAGATTCTCAATACGTATTTTAACGTCAGGATCAAAAAGTCTGTTACCACTTACTCATTAGAAACTGGGGGATATATCAGAGGAAGTACTATTCTTAACTGCTGCTTTGATTTCCTTAAGCATCTGCTCTTGGTCATTATAGGGGAAGGATACAAGGCTACGCAGAGCGTTAATCTGACTACTGGGCTCTTTGGTGTCTGCTCAGCCCTTGCAACGATCAAGTGGTAGAAACGTTCTTTAAAGTTCTTCCCTCACCCTGGGCTGAGAGTGTTCTTCTGTGTTCCAACACATGTTTTCTAATCTTCCAGAAGTGGATGAATTTCACAGATTGAGCAAGCAAGCAAAACTGACTGGCCTTTTCAGGAGAGTCATTTGCTTACGACTGACTTTCACCCTTGTCTGAAGGGGACTGCCCTGCATTTCTGTTAAGTGTCTCTGTTTCAAGTGAACTTTCTTCCTCACTCCTTGTGACGAACAGAACGTGCTGATTTGGGAATGAAGCCAGCAAAATGTGTGTAGCTCATTTCAGTGTTAGTTTATGGATATATAATCATCTCTGTTTCAAGAAAGTACATCACTTTTTTCCTGTTGTAGACTTTTCAGTTTACCATAAACTGCCACAGATAGATGCAATAATTATTTGAGACCTTGCGCCGCTTTCAGCTGTATCGACTGGAACATAAGCAAACAGAATTTAAGAAGGACATCAGCAAGTTCCTGGCTGAAATTACATACAAACTTGAATTGGAGTCATTGAAGTTAAGGAGTATTAAAATGCAAATGGGACACTCCAGCTACTCAGTAAAAGGAATGTGGGAAGAAACATAGAACTAGATTCTTTTAGATGTAGATGATTTCTCTGGCATCT
>KZ505664.1:876450-893703 GCA_002844005.1 Limosa lapponica baueri | reverse complement strand
AAAGAATAAATCCAGAGGGGTTAACATCTGATAAATTACAGGCCAATAACACCTATGTCTAATGTGGGAAGGATAATGTAACTTTAGTAAGAAAGGTTGCTAAGATTATCTGAAATAAATTGTAACACTACTTTTGTTGTAAAGGTAATTGTGGGTGGATTATTTGTGTTGTAGTTGCCTTGTGACATAGAGGTTGAGACATCCAAGGTCAGTTCACGCAGTCTGGTTTTGCACAGGATTTATAATTTGAGGATAGAACAGCTTAAGACAAACCAGTAAGTTCTGCTGTAGCCAGGTTATCTGCCTACACATAGGACTGGCAGCAGTAGGTTTAGGCTTGGAGCTGGGAAATGTCAGCAGGTAGGGCTTGGGGCCGCTGTTCAGATCAGTGGCAGCTGAGGACTAATGGGGAGTGCAGAAGAGCATGGAAAATTGCAGCGTGGCTGGCAGCAGCCGCTAGCTGTGCGCGGGTGCAAAAGCGCAGGGAATTCCTGAGTTAGTGTTGATGTTGAATTTGGATCAACAGTGGCTGAGAACAGGAGGCCTAAGAATGCTTTTGAAAACTGCTGGACTAACTTTGGAGTAGGCTGAGGCCATTCAGCCTGCATCCAGCCCTGCTGTAGGTCCGCAGTCACAGAAATTTCTTAGAAGGGGTCAGTTACTTGTACAGCCTGGGCTGACTCTTCAAGACTATATTTAGAGCTGGAAAAAAGCAGCTTCCTGGCTCAACCTGATTTTGTGCATCTGTGTGGCACTGTACTGGGCCTAATATACTTCCCAGTGAGACCATGACACAGAGATGCTCCAGTTGCCTATCTGCCTTTTGGAGGCAAATCGTTTGTCTTTTGTTTGTTCCCTCTTTCTCTGAATAGCAAAAAGTTGACTGTGTATTGAATCCTTTGGCTGAGTGTAATAATTAGACAGTGTGGATAACATCTGTCATACCTGGTTTATCCTTGCTCATTTTGGGGAGCAAATTGCATGTGCAGTTTAACGTTTGATAAGGTTTTCCATTTTTTTGAGTGTTTTAAGCTTTATGGTTTTAATTGGTGAAGGTAAAAGTGCACCTGGAATTGTAACTACAGGAGTCTGATTTTCAAACTTTATTCGAAGTCTTAAGATTTGGCACAAAAGCTTCCACAAATAGATGCAACAGGTTTATGTTTTTACACTACTGTGAAGTTAACTGACTTGATGTCAGGAATGGCTTCTCAAAATACTACTTAATTAAACATTTGGTACTGCTTTCTGAATTTTTTTTTTTTGAGCTGGTTTGACACAGGAAGCTCTTGACTTTATTTCTTGACTCTATTTCTGCTTTTTATATGGTAGCTTATTTGGCACATCTGTCCATAAAACTAAAGGAACTAAAATTTCTGATGAATAAAATAAATGCATTACAAACTTCTGGCTTGTTCTCTGTTTGTGCTTAAGTATGCTTCATTTATACTAGATAGCTACTTATCTTCCTGTGACCTATGTGAAAATGAGTCTCTTATGCAAAAAAAAAAAAGAAGCTGTCTTAAATTGCTTTGTTAGTGAACTTTTAAGCATAAGTTCTCAAAGTAGCAAACACTGAGTGGAGTATTATACAAATGTTATAAAGTTATCATAGACTAAATACGAACTTTCAAGGAAGCTATCTATAATATACTGGTTCTATATAAACAAAAGTAAGCTATAAATGGAGAAACAGATGACCTTTTGCTCTGGTCTTTTTAGAGAAGCAATTCTCTGAAAATATCTTTGGAAGCAAGGGAGAATTAGTGAAAATAACTTTATTATCATTTCTAAATGCTGTCTGTTAAACAGATGGTAAAACTGCTGAGGCATGCTATGCTGACACCTTGCTGTTGAAGCAGCCAGCAGGGCTGAAAGTCCTGCAGAAACATGTTGCGTAATAACCATTAATCTGACAGTACCTGTTTTTGCTTTTTTGAAAATGCTGATAGGTTCTTATATCTCGGTATCATAGATAGTTGATCATGGAGGACAACTGGAAAGAAATGCCTACGTGTCATTAAAAAAACCCAATCCTCCTTACTATCTACCTCTCGCCTTTAAAAATGCAGGAGAAGGGGACTTTAATGAATTCCATGCAACAAAGTATATATTGTTTTGCAAGATAACGAAAACATTACTTTTAGAATCCATGAATTTGGTAAGATCTTAACATGATAATTGAATTTAGCTTTTTTGAAACTGTTACTTTCCCGTGATGAATAACATATGCTGGCAGTATTTTATGGAAGAAAAAAAGCTCACTTTTCTCTATTTAGAGTTCAAGAGAACCAAATAATATACTCAGCGCAGCATGAGAAGAAAAATACTTGAAGTTGCTAGTGTAGCTCAGGAAAGGTTTTTTTTTCATTCTCATCAAGCTTGTAACTAGTGTTGATGTTTGGGTGTTTAAGCAAGAAGAATGTTGGTTTTATAAGGGATCTATTGAGCTCTTGTTTTCTTAAGCAGCGATAGTCCAGATCCCTGTTTGTTTTTTCAATTTGAATTGATACTTTATGTTCCCTCCAATAAAAGCTGCATGCTTTCTCATTTTGCCATACAGCTGTAGATTTCTGTGTGAAGACTGGCTTATGCACAACTAGCTGTCTGTTTAGTCAGAAAAAGACTGGTAATATAGTTAAGTTCTAATTCATGCACTAACACCAACAAAAACTAGTCACAAAAATTGGTAGAGAAAATACTTCTTATTTCAACACCCTGGTCTTATATAAGAGCTATTTCAAAAGGCACTGTGATGAATCCAGCAATTAAGAAAGGCATTAAATTCAGTTAACTGTCTTCAGACCTGATAAATTATGGGTAATGTTCTCAGTCCTGCTCTTAAGTGTGTGACTCAGATAAGAATGTCGGTTTAAAATCTACTTCTATCCAGTTTCTGATGGGAATTGTGGGGAAAAAAAAAACCAAAACCTTAACTGTTAAGGCTTATTAAGTATGTATCATAAAATAGACGAAAACAAGTTTTGAACTGGATTACTTTCCTTTGGTGCTTTTCCTCTTTGAGCACTTGCTTTGGCATTGCACTAGAGTTCTTTAAATGTATTGTATACAGCAGCTGTCTGTCCTCACATGTTTTTAATAACTTTCTATAGACTAAACCAATGAATGAGTGAAATAAAAGGCCTCTTTGTTAGTGTACTATATCATTAATAGAGGTTTATACACTTAGGGTTTGGCAAGCAGAAAGTTTGAGTTCTCTGGCTGTTAAGAAATTAGAAGTTGACAAGAACAACTAACCCACTTGTCTGTCTTGAAAAAACTGGGGTGCCTGCTCTCATGAAACAGAGATCCAAACAGTTTCAGCTCCATTGGCATTTAATTGTTAATGTGTGCAATGTCTGTTTCGAAGCTTCTTTGGCACTTCTTTGAAGGCAGTTAGTCAGCTTGTCATAGTGAGACACATTGCTAAAGAGCATTCCTGCTATCTGATCTATGTATTAGTTGTTTGGAGGTCAACAAAAATCTCCACTGGAGGATTTTACTCTCTGGCTGGAGGAGAAAGTACTGTTAAAGGTTGGTTATTGAGGCTAGCTCCACTAAAAATAGCAGGAGAGGCAGCAGAATAATAAAGTGAATAACAGGAGCCCATGCTAAAATAATACTGGTAACAAACACAATGTTCTGAGGTTTTCGAAAATACAGCAGACTTTTGTCCCACATTCCAGCAATTTATTTGAAAGGCATGTTCCACTTGAGGATTGCCAAGAACTTTACAAATACTAAGCCTTTTAACATGTCTAAGGTATGTGCCGTGCCATTTTAAAAAGAACCTCATAGGCAAAAATGATAGCTATATTTTTCCAGAAGCTTGTGGTCTATAATAATACAGAAAGTTTTCTTTCAGTAGTTCAGAGAAGCTTCAGACTCTTCAGGTGTGAAAACTTGCTGTAGCTTTCTATCTTAAACGAGTTTGTGAGCTAAAAAGGTTGGTGTGTTGTTTTTATTTCCACTCCCCCCCCTTCAAATCTTAACATAAGGCATGCACACTATAAATTCAATTTAAAGTTATGTACCTCTAGATTTTTAGCATGTTAGCTATGACAAGCTCTGCAGTCTAGCTGTGCTTTTTGCGGGTGTGAAAATTAGAGCTTATACGAATGTGAGGCACTGGTTCTCCATATATATATATATATATATATATGATTTAAAGATGAAATGGACAAACTTAGGACAACGGAGCTAAAGAAAAAAAGGTACCAGAATTATTAAGGGAGAAAGAACTGCTTCAAGAAATATCTATAGGCTTTAATGTCAGAGCTGTTTGAATTACAGAATGACAGAATTGTAAGGTTTGGAAGGGACCTTTGTAGATCATCTAGTCCAACCCCCTGCCAAAGTGGGTTCACCGTGAGCAGGCTGGACAGGAATGCATCCAGGTGGGTTTTGAATGTCTCCAGAAAAGGAGACTCCACAATCTCTCTGGGCAGCCTGTTCCAGTGCTCTGGCACCCTCAAAGTAAAGAAGTTTTCCCGCATGTTTGGATGGAACTTCCTGTGGTCCAGCTTGTGTCCATTGCCCCTTGTCCTGTCACCAGGCACCACTGAGAAGAGCCTGACCCCATCCTCTTGACACCTGCCCCTTAGATATTTATAAGCATTGGTAAGATCCCCTCTCAGTCTTCTCTTCTCCAGGCTAAACAGACCCAGGTCTCTCAGCTGTTCCTCATAAGAGAGGTGCTCCATTCCCTTGATCATCTCTGTAGCCCTCGGCTGGTCTCTCTCCAGTAGCTCCCTGTCTTTCTTGAACTGGGGGGCCCAGAACTGGACACAGTACTCCAGATGCGTCCCCACCACAGCAGAGTAGAGGGGGAGGATGACCTCCCTCAATCTGCTGGCCATCTTCTTTTTAATGCATCCCAGGAGACCATTGGCCTTCTTGGCCACAAAGGCACATTGCTGGCTCTGGTCAACTTGTTGTTTACCAGGACTCCAAGGTCTCTCTTTACAATGGAGAATGCTGTCAATGGGACAAAAAATTAGTAGAATTGGACTGAAGTTTTAGTACTGTAAAACATTGGCTTTGAAAATTAAAAATATAGTTGTGCTAGAAGAAAGGTGAAATACACAGCTTTGCCCTGAGGTGAAGGGAATAGATGTCAGTGAGATGCAGAGCCTCATAGTGCAAAGTTTTATGGAAGAAGGCTGTCAAAATCCTTGGGTGATGATTTTGAATACCAGCTTGTGGTACACCAACAGTTGTGGGAAAGGATAGGCACCAAATCTTTTGTTAGCTGGAAAAATCAGGAAGACTAGGAATCCAGAGGTTGCACAGCCTACACTGTTGAAGACTTTCCTTACTCTGTCTATGCAAAAAACCATAGTCTTGTTACAGTGTAGATTTTGAAAAATGCTATAGGCTTATACATACCTTTAAAAAATTTCATGCCCTCTTGATTTTAGTACACAGGTAGTGATACGTCTTCATGTTAAATGACCCATACAGTACATCTTCCTGCTTTCATGGAGGTTCGCAAAGGCTTTCAAATCACAAATGAACTTGAAAGAACTTGGCATATGTTCCAGTAATCCAGTAAGAAGTCAAGTACTTTGACTGTTGGTGGTGATTATTGGCAAATACTGAAACTACCTAAGTAAATTACTAAAATCTTAATTTCTTTGGCAGGCAAAAATCATTCAAAAGTAAACTGGGCAATGATACCATGTATTGTCAGTCTCTCCCCTGGTACGACAGCGTAGGTTGGAGGGAACCGGGCTGCAAGCCTGCTGCATTCATAGTCTGGTCATAGTCGGACAGTCCAGACATCCAAGTCAGGGCAGAATCTTTCAGATTTTAGTTGTTAAAACTAAACTCCTCAATGTGTAGGCAAATGCTATGTTTTCATAGATATAATGAATTCTAGCACATTTTCAGATGTCAACAGGAATGTTGGGCAGGGGTTAGGGGAGATGCCAAACTGGAAGCTCCTGCTGCCAGGCTTGGGACCGCTGGAATTGCTGGAACTTCTGAAGCATGTATCACAGATGAAACTTATTTTTGCTTCGTCTTATTTTTGACAGTAGCTGTATTATTTTGAAAAAAATGTTTATATCTGCCTGTTTTAAACAGCTGCCTAGGCTTATAGAAATTGTCAGGTGCTCCTAGGAGGAAGGTCCTTAGTTCTGTGTTAACCTGTGATAAATGTTTAGTTGCTTAAGCATATACTAAGACAATTATTTTACTGTAACAGCTAAGGGAAAAAGTGTCTTTACTCTTTACGCTTTAGGACAATGTTTCTACTGGAGGTGCTGACAATGTCAGTCCTGATGCTAAACAACTCTCTCCTGTTTGAATTAGCATTAGCCTATCTGATTTACAAACAAATCTGAATCCATGCCAGCTCCCTCAAACCTCACCTATTTTGAGGGAGGCGGAACTGTCCGAGGCTCTGAGTGTTGGGTCAACCAGAACTCCTTCTGTACAGACAAGGTTTATTGTGTATAATTTAAGAGTGTCTTCAAATTCTTAAGAAAGCATTACTGTGCTATCAGGGCTTTGGAACAATGTTTTTAAGGCACTTTGCAACTTTAAACTTTCTGTGGTTTTTGTTTGTTTTTATTTTCCGTAGACTCGAGATGATTTTCTTGGGCAAGTGGATATTCCTCTTTATCAGCTACCGGTTTGTATTTTTTGTTTGCTTGTTTTTGTTATAAGACTGTTAAAGGGAAAAATGATTCACTATGCAACTGTGTTAGTCATCTAAGAAAGTTAACTGTACTGATAATATAAGTGATGAAATTCTTCTGCTCTGTGGGTTCTTTGCTTGGTTTTCTTTTGTGGATTTGTTGGGGGTTTTTTGGTGCTGATATTTACCAAAAAATATAGGTTACCTTGTGTTTAGATATTGGTTTCTGCTGCTATGAGAGTTAGGAGTGCTTTTAGCATTTTCAAGAATACTACTGCAAGATTTGAAACAGCCCTAAAGACAAGAATAGATTGTAACTATTGTCATATTTCCTAAAATATTTTCTTTAAAGTCTACACATATACTTTTAATTTTCCTTATTCCTGTAAACTGATAAAGAAGGTGGTAAGTGGGAAATAGAGCTAGTGTTGCTGTGTACATTTATTTTTTTTATTTCCGTTTTTGTGTTCCTCTCGCAAAGCACATTGTTAGTTTTAAAGAAAGATCACCAAGAATGTTGAAATAAGTAAACCTTTTCATTTTCTGCTGAGGTTTCAAAACAGTAGCGAATACTAACAGATTTAGCAGCAACTGTTTTAGGATAGCGACTGTGGCAGAACAGAGCAGTGGTTCTTTCACTCTGGTAAGAACCATGTCAGGAGTAGTTACAGATATGTCCCATTTCCCACTGTACCTGGGATGCGAGATCCCACTAACTGCTCTCCCTCAGTCAGGTGAGTTGGAAGGACTGACTGTAATGTTCCTCTGGAGGGGACTCTGTCTGTGTTTGCACTTCCCACTAATAAGCTGGACAGCAATATCTGGAGTCTTTTGGAGATATTGGTGCATTTCCTTTCTTCTTTTTTTTTTTTTTTTAGCATAAACTAATTTATAGAGCCTCACTTAAGTATTTTCATGGCTGTTTGCTTACCTTCCTCAAATGTTGACTTTGCCCTGTCTCCTCTTTGTTTCTGTCTTCCTGGTTCCTTGTTCTTAATTACTTGGTCTTGCCATCTAAATCCATTGTTCTTTATTGCCCCAAGTATAGGTTGATTTTTTTGAAAGTCTTTCATTTACATAAGTAAATATATCTTGGATAAATAAACTCGGTTTATAAGTTCTTTATTACATGCAGTTTGGTTTTGCTTGATACTGTGCAAATGCAGACTGGTTATAACTAAAAAGAGCTGGTAGTCCGGGACATGTGAAAAGGGCAAATCATCTACAAGATAAGATAGTTGGCAGATATGAATTTGCTCTTTCCAAAACCAAAATGTATGAATCTGAGTGTAATCTAGCATTGAATTTAAGGCAACTCTTGTTTTTGGAAAGTCAGAAAAATAATTATGAAACTTAAAATAAGAAGATAGTCTTTTTCTCTCCTCTGCGATGTGTTTCCAGTGTCTTAGTGTGTGCATTGGTAGAAATAATGTAATGTTGGGGGGCAGAAGGGGAACCACCCAGACCAAATCCCAAGCTTAATTCCATTTTAATTTCAAAGAAGTATTTACCTTAGTTATAAGGTGATTCATTGTATAAATATAGAACCTATTCTTGCAGATAACACCAGCGTAACACATGTATCATTACAGGATTGAAGATCTGCATTTTAATTCAGTGAAGGTGGAACACTTCAACTTGAGTGTAGTGTTTCTAAATTGTATTAATAAGAGCTTACACTGAAATCTCTGAAATGCAAGAGAACATTTTTATTTTTGAGATTTGGTGTAATAGTTATCACATTTAGTAAAATTTAGTCAGCCTAATCTTAGGACTCTTACATAACAAAGCTCAACAGCTCCGAATAAAATTCTAAAATCTCTAACTTAATAATGTCTCTTCTTTAGATTCTGGATTTTTTGCTTGTTTCCAATCAAATGCTGACACACATTAGATAATTTTTGAAAAGACCAATATGGAATTAGTTCAAGGATTGCATCATGTACCATTGTTCTTAATTAAAAGGCCTACCAATATAGCAATTGCAAGGTTTTCCTCATACAGTACTTCTTGAAACGGTTAAAATGCCTTGATTAACTAAGACCTAGAGTTACTTCCTAGAATTTACAAACAGCTGAAAAAGGAAAAAAAGAAAAAGACTCAAAAAAGAGATTTACAAATGTTCCTAAACATATGGTATTGTAAAAATAAAATGTTTTTGTAAGAATTGCAGAACTTCAGGTGGATTATAAACACTTGTGTTAACCAGAAAAATAAATATCTTTGTTTTCTTTAATGATCCCTTACATATATATTTCTCTCCCTGTACCTGGGATTTATACTTATAAAATGATGTCTGTTTACCTCTGCACTTCTTTCTGTTGACCAATGTCACTTCTGTGAATCAGAACAGAGAATTTCTCATAACGGATTCTTTTGTGATTATTTTTTATCCTCAAGTCCTAAAGCTAGAAATGGCTTTTTTATGTATGTTGTGTGCAAAAAAAACCACAACCACAACCCCAAAAGCAAAGCCAAAACAAAAAAAATACCAAAAAACTCCACCTAAACAACTTTGTAAAATACTGAAGGAGGAAAAAGAGTTATGGTAGACCTTTTAAATGTGAAAATTGAGAATCTCTTTCTGGATTTCAGGCTAAACAGGGTTTTTTCTATACTTTAGAAACTGTAATATATATATACACTGAGAGGTAATACTTTTTTTTCTTGAACCAGGGAATTAGCCTTATTACTAAGATTAAAGCTGATGTTGCTATTACTGTATCTAAACCTATAATTTAAATTCTAAATGTTAAAGAAACTCATTGTAGACTTATGATAATTTTCTTTAACTTCAAGTGTTTGACAGATTTTTCTTGAAAAAACTTGTCTTATTCCAGACAGAAAATCCAAGTATGGAGAGACCATATACTTTTAAGGATTTTGTCCTTCATCCAAGAAGGTTAGTAAATACCACATAAAAATATCTAAACAATGCTGTTAAGTAATTACTTGTATGTAAATACAGTCTAAATTTTTATGTTTTCATGAAAGAAATTTGAACACCAATGGAGTAAGAAATTTGTGGTTCTATTGAAAAGTCAGCATTTGTTTAGATACTTGTAGATTATTTGGTAAGAGTGAACAACTTTTCTTCAGACCATCATAAAATTCACATTATAACTTCATCTGACCAATTTACTGTTTTGCTGAACAGTGAAATCAGTGACTAATGTTTTGCCTAACTCGTTTATCCCTTTTCAACTTGAAATAGTTTCCTGCCTTCTTGTCTCTCTTGTTTGCCTGTTTCATGTAAGCTGTTCCATGTGACTTTAGTTATAAACATAACAAAACTTTAACTGAAAAGCTGCTAAACATTTAGGAAGGCCTTAGTTAAAAAAACAAGGAGTTCTTAAACGATAGGTAACACTTTGACACTGCTATTACTGTTATGTGTTTCATGTTTGGTTTTAAAATGTAGATTTTTAACCTAAATCTGAGCAGTTTTCAGCAACTTTTGTTAGAAATAAAATACATAAAAATGCATGTCAATGTGTTTCAGATAATAGGTTCCAATTTAGAAGTAACATCAGAACATGTGGAATCTATAGATTTTTCTCAGTGACACTGGTAGCAGAAGTATTTTTAAAGTATTTTACACTTGATTTTTAAGCAGATCAATGCTTTTAACCGAGTTAGTGACTGTCAAGTTTCATTTTAATCTCCTCTTTTTCTGAATTTAACATTTCTTATCCTATAAACGAAGGAAGAACAATATTTATTGTCTCGACAAAAATTCAATTGTTGTTTGTTAGTCAAGGGTCTGACCTCGTCTTGTTGTGGCTAACACATGGATTTGGCAGTGCTTTGTAGTAAATGATACTGCCACAGGTTCAGGCACTTTTCTGCCTTGAAATCTTACTGTAACTTTTAGATGCTGTAGTATTGTTAATGCATGTTTTTAAATTTTGCTCATATTTGTATTTATTGAGACAGGAATATTAATAAAAATGAGGTTGCTACCTTCCCAATACCTCAAGCTGAGTAAGAATTATTAACATGATAATTCGCCGAAATGAATTGCTTTAACTATTGTATTGGAAAGTAAGACAGTAGGTTACTTCCTCCTTCAAAGAGATGTGGGCTTATCTGAAACCAAAACACAATCTGAATGAACATGTTTATAATCCAACATGAAATGCTTTTCTGGATATCAGGAAATCTAATTCACTTTTTCTGCATTGCAAAAAAAAAAACCTCAACAAAAAACCAAAGCATTAGTCTTTAGTGATGTGGGGCTTTGGGTATGTGCAGATGTCCAGTTGACTCATTAGTGATACTTTCAGAACTCTTATTTTCTTTGTTTTTTATACTAATAGTCAAAGAGAAAGAAAGGTTTCCAGTTGTGGTACATAATATCATGGTGTATTCGGAAGTCTGAAAACTCAATACTATTATGGAGCTTCCATAATTTAAAGTATAAAAAGCCAAGTTTGTGTTAAGAAACTGAAGATAAAGCACGGCTAGAGCATTATTCAGCCATTTTATTTCCAGATAATAATTTCAAAAGTGCACAAGAAGAACGTTTTCTTTTCTCTTTTGCAGCCATAAATCCAGAGTTAAAGGCCACCTTAGGTTAAAAATGACTTACTTGCCTAAAAGCAATGGGTCTGAAGAAGAATCCACAGAACAGGCTGAAGAATTGGAGGTGGGAAAAGATGTATTTATTGCTGAAGAACCTAGCAAATATCTTCATTATTAAGGGTAGTTAGAGTAAAAATGAATGTTAGGAATCACTAAGCTATAAATAGTGTTTTAGAAACAAAACATTTAAAAGCAGTTGCTTATATCTTACATGAAAGTTGTAAGTCTGCATAAGAATTCTGGAGCAGTTTTTCTAGCTGAAGGAGTGGCTTTATATAATATCTGAAAAAGAAAACATACATTAGGCTTTAGGTTTTGTTCTGATACAGACTTGCCATATGTCTGTGTAACTTTTCTTGTTTTAGAGTTAATGGAAGTATCCTTGCACAGTATTTTTACTGCTGTTTAATGCTGTTTGACCCCAACCAGCCAGACACTGACATCTTGCAGGCTTTAGAATGTCAGCTCTTTCTATTTTATAGGGATATTTTGATCTTAACTACTTTACATTTGTAATGTTTCTAAGCACATCCAGTTTAGATCAATAGTTTTCCTTTCAAGTCTTAAACAACTCCATTCAGCATTACCACCTTTGCTGTTATTAAACCTTCTGTACAAAATGGTATGCTTATCTGACTAGTGCAGCATATGTATGAAACAAAATTTATTTACTTTTTCTGATCTATTCTCTGAATGCTGTTTATTTTCCTGGAATAAACAACTTTTGATGCTAATACGTTCAAGGAATTTGAGTTAAAAATAAGATTTCTGCATGCATAATTTGTCCTATCATTTCTTGAGAAATATACACAATAAAGCCCACAGCCAATCTTACCAACTTAAGATGTAGTAGAACTGCACCTTAAAAAGGGAGGTGGTTTAATAAACTGAGATACTTTTTCAACTTTGGTAATATTAAAGCTATTTAATATTATATCTCATAGCCTGGATGGATTATATTGGACCAACCAGATGCTGCTAGCCAGCCACAACAGCAGCAGCAGGAATCTCCTCCGCTGCCTTCAGGCTGGGAAGAAAGGCAAGACATCCTTGGAAGGACCTACTATGTCAATCATGAGTTCAGAAGAACACAGTGGAAAAGACCAACTGCACAGTATGTCTTTTGGCCTGAAAATTCAAGTCTTACATTAGTTAATGTAACTACTTCACTCTCGTTACGTTGAAAGCCAGAACTCCAAAGTCAACAGCTTGAGAATTAGGAGAGAACTTTCCATAGCATAACCTTCAAGCCCATGTATAATGGTCACTGGCTACTGGTCAGTTTAACTGCACAGAACTCTTGCTGTTCTCTGGAAGTATGCATTCTAACAGAAACTGGTTGCAATTGTGAGACGTAATAACTATAGTAATGGAAAGGAAATTATTTTCCAGCTCTAGGCCTGGTTCCTCCTTCCCAACAAGGACTGCATTAAATTATTTACCTTGCTTTTCTTAAATTATTTTCTTTCCCCTTAGCACGTGAATTACGAAAATAATGCCTGGAATGTTATCTGGTTCTTTACGTTAACTTACACTTCACTTGACATGAATGCTTATTCTTTTTAAACAGTTTACATTAATTTTTATAGCTCATGACTGTTTCTTTTTCTTCTGCCAATGTATGTTGTTGCTGTTAGCCTAGTTTACTGTTGAAAGATAAAACATGGCTACTGTATGCTGACTTCCCAACTCCCCCCCTGCCCCCAACAGGGACAATGTGGCTGCTGCAGATATTGGTAGTGTGCAGTTGGAGGCCCAGCATGCGTTCACTCATCGGCGACAGATATCAGAGGATACAGAAAATCTAGACAGCAGAGATTCTCCTGAGGTATAAACCAATCTCTATATGAGTCTGAAACACAAGTAACTTTTTAATCTAGTTAAAGAGCTTGTCTTAACTGTTTATAATTTGGAGCTACTGGTGTAAAATGTTTTTCCTTATTTTCTTTTTAAAGAGCTGGGAAATTATAACTGAAGATGAGGCTACAATGTATAGCAATCAGAACCTTCAAATACCTCTCTCACAGAGTAGTTGTGATATACAGACTCATCTTGCAGAAGAACTGAATACTAGACTTACTACCTCTGGAAGTTCAGCTACTGGCCAGTCAGCAGCCTACACTGTAATTATTTTTTATCATTCTTCTAACATACAGAAACATGTATAATATTTTGCACAAAATGTTACTGTGATAGAATTAGATCCGTAAGTACTTCATATTAACAATTATATTTCTAATTTTGTGTCAAATGCAGAGAATTTAAGAGTAATCTCTTTATGATAGAACCCCATCTAAGGAAACATTTCATTCTTCCTCACTTGGCTTGTATAAATTTCTTCCTGAGATTAAAACAGACTTGTGTTAACTGTTTTTCAGTCTGTAAGTCTACCTCTTATTCTAATGTCATACTGAGTACTGCTGAAAACTACAGATGAAGGAAGCTGTCTGTATCCTGAAAGCTTATTTCTAAGGGAGTCATGCTATATTGGTTACTTTTTCCACTAGGACAAGTTTTAAGATAACTCATTTTTCCTTGTGAATCTTGGGATAAGGCTTTATGACTCAACTGAGTAAACCTGGTGACTCCAGAGCCATAAAAAAGGGTCCTTGTTTATATAGTTCCACAACCCTTGTACCAGTTATGAAACTTGTCTGATCTCTCAGTAAGTCTGTTCAGCCTGCTAACCCAGCAGAAAACTATTCTCTTTTTCCCCCAACTCTGTTTTTTACTGTTTTAGCAAGCTGAAACAGTGCCCTAGGTTGTCTGACAAATACTATACTGGCAAAGAGAAAGCAACAGGAGTACACAGCCAGGAGTGAGACTTGTCTTTTTGGTGGTAGCAAGCAATTAGATAAGCTCAGCTGTTTTATGAAACCCGAGCTCCACAGGCAGCCTTGTAACCTGATATGTGACTTGAGAAATCCACTGTCCATTGAGGAAAGCCTCTAGAGGTGACCCAGACAATCTAGTCTGTAAGACTTTGGTATTTAAATCAAATCATTAGCTTTTGTGATGCTGAGAATGTCATTCCAAATGCAAATTTGGAATTGACCATGTTTTTCTAAGTTTGTACAAAGGCATTACCAGTGTTGCTGGAAACAGCAAAATGAGACTAACAAGACTTTACTTGATTTCTGCTATTCAGAATCCCAAGGATAGCAAGAAAACTGTCACTTCAGCTTGCTTGGGTGGCCTAAGCAAAAGAAGAGGCAGATGTTCAAACTCTTTTTAAGAGCCCGCTAGGATGACAGTCTTGCCTCTCTTCACCTCCATCATCCCCAGAAAAGAAAATTTAAAAACTTAATCATGCTTTTTCCTTAAAGTATTTTGAAAGGGTATGTGTATAGGGAAAAATCCTTCAAATAATCTGGGAAGTTCTGGAGCAAGATGAAATATCGTTTCTTAATTGTAGCAGATGAGATCTAAATAGGGCTCTAGGCAGAAAGGTAGATGCTTGTGCAAAGTCCAGGGATTGAATTACTCTTCTCAAACTGGATGTCTCAGACTCGTATCTTGTCACTATTAACTTAATCTCCTGTCTGAAAAGTTGCATTGACTCTGATATACCACAGGTTTTAGTCTGCTGACAAGATAATGCAGGAAGTTCTATACTGTAATTTCAATTGTGATGTAACTGGTTGCAATTAACTCTTAATATTTTAAGTGCCAAAACATCCATTGTTAGAGTTTTCTGAACTTTCACAAGCCTCTGTATTATTCTGTTTTAAGGGTACAATAGACTTAATGTTAAAGCAGTGTTAAAACAGTGTTCCAAAATAGTATATTAAATCAACGTTTCAAAACAAATAAGACACTTTGTTCAAGATGAAAACTGTAATAGTGTGAAGTGTGATAACCACTGTTGACTGTTTTCTGCCATCCTTAAAGCTGCGATAATAGCTAATATGTCATTCTTCACTTCAAGAACCATTCCAGCAGAAGAGGTAGCCTGCAAACATACAGAGTTGAAGAGCAGCCTGCACATCCAGTGGTACGTTGTTTTCCAAAAACACAGGCTTGTGAAGCGGAGGAGTTGAAAGATTTTCTTTGCATAGAACTTTTAAAACTAGGTATTATGTGCTGACATTTTAAATGAGATTTGGCTGCCTTCTGGCAGCTGTCCTGACAAAATTGGAATTATAAGTCTAGTAAGATTGGAGTTCAGTTGTAAAGCTTTCGTGTTCCAACTTTGTGGTTCTGCTTTAACATTAGCTTAATGCAGGGATAGAACCTGGAGAAAGAAGTAGTCTTTCCATGAAGCTGTGAGTTTCGTTTTTCAAATTGTTTGCTTTATAATTAAAAGCTGTACCACCTGCTGCAAACTTACAATGAGCTCGTAGCCATAAATATGAGGCTGGATCAGCCATGCCTAAACCAGGTATATAAATGAATCCTCTTAGATGAGGAGCTTGAGTCTGGGGCGGGGGGAGGCGGGAAGTAGTTTCTGCCACTTCATCCTATTCAATAAGGATTTAAATACTGATTTTCTATTTTATCCAGTCTGCAAAAATCATGAACCTTCTGGATTATAGTTTTGTTGGTTTAAGTTGACAAAAGAAAGCCTTTTCATAGTCACTTTCATAGTTTACTTAACTGTTTTTCTTCTGATATCACTAATATTTAGTTACTGCCTACTTCATCTGGATTACCCCCAGGCTGGGAAGAACGACAAGATGAAAAAGGGAGGTCATATTATATAGATCACAATTCTAGAACCACTACCTGGATAAAGCCAGTTGTACAGGTACTGTCTGTTTTCTAAGTATTAATGGTTTTATTCGTTTAACCTTTTAAACATCTTACATAATAGAAGCAAAGTTTAGAGACCCCTTTGAAATAGAACGCGTGAAAGGCATAAACTGATAAAGCACTACATAAAAGATCTGAGCAAATGCAGTGAGAGTTAGGAATGGTGATGTTTATGGCAACTCACTCTACTATTAAAGTACCAAGAAAGCCTTCTGGAGGGTGATAGCCGATGGAGAAGCCTGAAAGACCTCTTTTAACCTTGGCAGCCTAACCAGTGATTGTTAGTCAATGTTGTTGTTATTAGATGAAAATATATTGCTCTCCAGGGCTTTGATTTATTTTATTTTAATTATTTTTGTTTGTCATTTACCGTAGATTGCTATGGAACCAAGTCAGTTGTCAGCTGCACAAAGTACTTCTGTAGGAAGACAACCACAAGCAACATCAAGTGATTCATCACAACAGTCTTCTCAGCAGCAGCCTGAAATGGAGCAAGGATTTCTCCCTAAAGGCTGGGAAGTCCGACATGCACCCAATGGGAGACCATTCTTTATTGACCACAATACCAAAACTACAACATGGGTAATGGAAAACTGCTCTCATGGACTGAAATACCAATTTCTCTCAAGGCAAAGCTTTCAGCAAGCTTCTGTAGATTTCTTTAGTGACAAGATAGCTGTGTCATGTCTGTTAAGGAACATATGTCATAAAAATGCTAAGTCATTTAAAATATCAGTCATAGGTAGAACATTATGAATTTTATAAACTGTATTGGCACGTGAAAGTTTAGGTTGGAAGGAGAAAAATACTGCTGTATATAGGAATCTGTTTCACAGATGTAAAGCATCTCCTAAATGACGCTTCTGTCATAACTGTAAAACTGTGATAGCATATATGCGCTGTTAACAGAAATCAGTTTTGTAAACTTACCTTCAACAGGAAATCCATTACTTTCATCATATGGTACAGAGCACAAGGCATATTTCTGTCAATTGGTAAGAAGCAGGCCAGGTGCAGCTACAATATGGATGAGGAAGTTGTACAGCTACAGTTCCACCAAGTGGCACTGCACTCCACTAAGCAGTGCTAATAGATGGACGCAAGCATTTAAAGAGTAGGTCAGTACTACTGTCAGGTGAAAGAGAATAGAGAAATGCATTAAATTGTTTCAAAATGAATAGTAATTTCTCCAGGATTATGGAAAGACCTCATTTAACACACATGCCTTTCCCCTACCCCCTAAAAAAACCTAAACCAACCAAATAAAAAAAAAA
>KZ505664.1:820812-875285 GCA_002844005.1 Limosa lapponica baueri | reverse complement strand
AAAAAAAAAGGCTTTAAAAGGAATGAAATTCATTTCCAACTGAAAAATAATTATCTAGCCTTGATACTTAATCTGAAGTGCAAAATTGCCAGGACTAATTGCAAAGACAGTACACATTATAATTATAGATGGGTTTTAGTGTTCAGCTGGTATCTGTGTTTATTAATAGCCCACATATGTAAACAACCTTCTCTGTCCATGGAAAATCGAGGTGTTTGTAGCCAGGTCTCTCATGATACAGCAAGGAAAGACTACGCGTTAAGTCAGCAAAGGCATTTTGGTCACTTTGATCTGGGCCAGTCGGTGATCTTAGTCAGTCACATCAGCCAATAGTGAAGTACAGGATAAATTCTGTGGAACTGATCAGAACAAATGAGCTGAACAAATAAGTACTTTTCATTCCAGATGTTTTGAACTGCCCATATATTTATAAATTAAAGTCTCCCATGATACTTAGTAAAACATGTATTCCTGTCTTCTCAGAACTTAAATGTATTGTCTGTTTCACATAGACTAGTCTATATTACATTAATTGTTAGGAGTATCTCAAGCACATCTTCTTTTTTCTTTTTAAAGGCTGTGCCTTATTCCAGGGACTATAAGCGGAAGTATGAGTTCTTCAGAAAAAAATTGAAGAAACAGGTTAGTAATCAGTAGGAATTGAGCAGAAGGTTAAGAAACTTATGCACCTAAACAAAGGCAAGCTTAGGTTACAGCAAAAGGCAATTGAACTCTGTAACCTGCTTAGGGAAGGTAAATTGACTGACTGATCACAAATACATTTGTGAAGCAGCAACCTGGTATCGATTAGCAATTAACAATTACACAACAGTAGGGTTAGTAACTTTATGCAGTGATGACACTGCAAGCAGTCTTATTGAAAAAGCAGAAATTCTAAAAGGTTAGAAAAGTTGTGAACCTGAAAGTAGTTTGGAAATCACTAATATAGCATGTAATAGTTTTTGGAACTCAGAATATGGAAATAGAAGTTCTCAGAATGCATTTTAGACTGTTCAGATAGAAAACTGTACTGTCATCTTGATCAGGCAAGATGACTGTAATACATTGGTATAGCCTTAAAATCTTAAGTTTATAAATCTCATTTGCACGTTCCAATTTGAAACGACAGTGGCAGACATATTTATAACGCATAGCATAAAAGACTGTAAATGGCATCTGGATCTTCAGATAACAATGGCTCTTTGCACAACTGCAATCAAATTTGGTATTCTTGGGAGATATGTATATATATAATAATAGTGTTTGAGTTCAGACTCATACTTCATCTTTTGCTTACTGAGTCTGTCTCTAGCCTTTTGGAAGCCTATGCATTTTGAGCTGATGTGTAAATTGCACACAATTGTATATGCACCCTTTATTGTGTTCTAGTCAGACAAGCTTGGCATTCATTCAGATGTCATTATCCTAATTTGAGAAGTGATAGACAGCTCAGCCACACAATATAATTGTAGCATTTTAAGAATAAAATACAAGTGTAGATTTTAAAGCATACATTACTATTGCCTTTTAAGTATTCACAAATACCTAAATGACATCTAGGGTAATGGATTGATTTATATTGAGAATTAATTATTGAATACTATTTTAATAAATTCAGTTTGGTTTTAGTAATTGATTTTATTGTTGCTTGAAATTTTTTTCTGAAAAGTTGATTTACAACTAAAACCAGGAAAAAAATATTTTTTTTTTTAACTGTAGGGTTATTTGCTGCTTTCTGAAATGATGACAAAGACCTATATGTTTCAGCCATCATGTAAATTAGAGATGTAATATTGTATAGTATTTTGCAACTTGGAAAATGATAAATACTGTGCTTAATTAGTAATTATTTTTTGTTTGTAGTTTGGATCAAACTGTTGCTGCATATAAATAGGCATTACATTTAAATGCTGCATTCATTTTTTTTTTATCTGGGATATTTAGAATAGATGATTTAAGGAGTATAAGAAAATAAAAGGGAAGTATATCTGAGCGTGTGCTCTTCAAACTGATTGGATTAAATATACCTGCATTCAAAAATCCATTATTTCTACTCAGTGTGTGACTAATTCTTTGAAATATTGAGTTTCATTGCATCATCAACATGAGTTGAAATTTCCTGTTCCCACTTGCACTGAATTTCTCAATTTTGCCTGAAGCAATTGCTGAAATAAACTGGCTGAAAACAAGTGAAATCAAGAAAATACTCTGTTCTCATATGGTGATTTAATGATTCAGCAAAGCTCAGCAGGAAGTACGAGCTCCTTGGATATTTTTTCTTTAAATACTTTCCTATATGATAGTAAATATAAACCTTGTGATTTGTTCCCGTGATTTCAAATTTGAAGTGGACTGGTTTTTATTTTACTATTGTAGGAATACTTGTTTGTCATGTATGTCTTAAGTAAGAGAACTGGACACCTAGCCTTGTAGTTAGAATATTGAAATAGAAGATGAAGTAAGTCTGGTAAAATCGTTCCAAAATTATTTTATTTATAAAGTCTGAGCTCTTTTTTATAATCGAGCTTATAGTATGATGAATTTTCAGTGTTAAAAAATATTCCGTGCCTTGCTACATACAGAACAACTGAGCATATGCTGTTACAAGAACTTAATTTAACCCTATTTTCTTGGTCTAAAATAGAACTTAGTATCTGAAACTTTCTATTTATGTAATCAGATGTAAATAGAGCCTTTTGTCAGTCATATTCTGTTATGTTTCCAAATTATTTATGAAAAGGATTTGTGTGCCATTATTTGTTTACAGAATTTGCATACTCTGCAAGTTTAAAAGATGTTGGGTTTTGTTCTGTTGTTCTATGGTTTCTTTTTCTTTCTTTTTTTTTTTTAGAGTGATATTCCAAATAGATTTGAAATGAAAATTCATCGCACAACAATCCTTGAAGATTCTTATAGAAGAATTATAGCTGTAAAGAGAGCAGACTTCCTTAAAGCAAGACTTTGGATTGAATTTGATGGTGAAAAAGGTTTAGACTATGGAGGAGTGGCTAGGGAATGGTTCTTCCTTCTCTCTAAAGAAATGTTTAATCCTTATTATGGATTGTTCGAATATTCAGCTACGTAAGTAATACAGGTCTGGAAGACATGAAGACTAGTTAGGGAAACCAGATCAATTATATTTCTCATACCTACTTTAAAAATGGAATTACTTTTCTTTTTTTTCCTCCCCTCCTAAGCTGTATAGGCGGGTTTAATTGTTAATAACTGCGATATTCTGCACCTGTTCTTTGTTTGACAGAAGAATGATGTGGAGACGGTACCTGTGTCTTTTTTCAGTAGTCTAACATAAGGCATGTCATCTTTGCATAGACAAGCATACGCTTGCAACCATCTACTACTTACAGAAGAGGCAGTATTTAACAAATAATGTGGACAATGTTATTCTGACTACTTTAAAATTAATAGGAGTTAAGCCCTTCTCTTTGGCATGTCTCTAGCTTACCAAGATAGCTCATGGTGTTTCAAAACTGTTATTTCTGCTATGCTAATAGAATCTTCTATTGAGTGTTGTTTAATATTAGATTAGTGATTTATTAATCCAGATATGATTATTTTTTCAACTTCATGAAAAATAATACCTGATTTAACCAGTCATGTCTTTCAGATTATCAAATGTGGGACTGTTCCAATAGTACAACATTTTGTCTTTCTTTCTTTTCCCTGCTCTCTCCTTCAACTTCAGAGATAACTATACTCTGCAGATCAATCCAAACTCTGGACTTTGCAATGAAGATCATCTCTCTTATTTCAAGTTTATAGGTCGTGTAGCTGGAATGGCTGTTTATCATGGCAAACTTTTGGATGGTTAGTATTTATTTTATGTAATATGATATTTAGATTAATGTTGTGCATATTTTGAATTTTAAGTTACATACTCTTCAATTTATTTGTTCTTCTTTAAAGCTTTTTTTATTCGTCCTTTTTACAAGATGATGCTCCAAAAACCAATAACGCTTCATGATATGGAGTCTGTGGTACGTAATTTGCTTTATCATGTATGTTAGGATTTCACGTTCATATCAATTTTTTAAAAATACATTTTTAACAACATTGTGAAGGTTGAAAGTGCATGAATCAAAGAAATTTTAGGCTACGTCTTTTATAAGTCTCTAAGTTGCATAGGAATTAAAACTTCCAGTGAAAATGAAAGACACCTAGACTCTGGTTTAGGTCAGTTAAGTGGTATTGAAAAACATGACTAAACTTTGTGATGTTTTCTTAAAATATTTTTAGACACCTAGGATTTTTAAAATTGAATATAAACATCTTTGGGATGCCTGTCTCAACCTGTTTTTTAAGTTTGTTTCTGTCTTTTATTATTAAAAAGAAATGTATTCTTATATTTTCAGAGACTGAAAATATTAATGAGTGATATGATGTAACATTTTTAGAGGAAAACATAGTCCTTAAAATTTTCTTGGTTGGTTGTTTCCCTGATAATGGCTCTTATCTAGAATCGTCGTGAGCAGAGTGATTTTTATTCAGTCTCTTTAATCTATTACTGATCTTGCTGTCCTGTAAGAATACGGAATATAGTTCCTATCTGTTTCTGAGTAACAGATTTATAGATGTGTCCCAACTTTATTTTTTTTTTTTAATTTTTTTCAGTACTATAGAATCACGAAAATGTTCTGGGTTGGAAGGGACCTTAAAGATCATCTAGTTCCAACACCCCTGCCATGGGCAGGAACACCTTCCACTAGACCACGTGGCTCAAAGCCCCATCCAGCCTGGCCACAGCTTTTCTGTGCCAGTCTCTCACCACCCTCACTGTAAAGAATTTCTTCCCAATATCTAATCTAAATCTCCCCTCTTTCAGTTTAAAACTGTTACCCCTTGTCCTGTTGCTACACTCCCTGATGAAGAATCCCTCTCCATCTTTTCTGTAGGTCCCTTTTAAGTACTGGAAGGCTGCTATAAGGTCTCTCCGGAGCCTTCTCTTCTCCAGGCTGAACAACCCCAATTCTATCAGCCTGTCCTCATAGTAGAGGTGCTCCAGTCCTCTGATCATCTTTGTCGCCCTCCTCCAGACCTGCTCCAGCAGGTCCGTGTCTTCCTTACACTGGGGACCCCAGAGCTGGATGCAGCACTGCAGTTAGGGTCTCACCAGAGCAGAGTAAAGGGGCAGAATCACCTCCCTCGACCTGCTGGCCAAGCTGCTTTTGGTGCAGCCCAGGATGCGGTTGGCTTTATCTTAATTTTCATTTCCTAAGGCTCTTTGTAGTAATGCCCAAGTATAAAGGGAAGATACAGGATGAGAGACAGAGAAGAGTCCAAAATACATTACTTCAGATAATGCTGTGACATCACTATTTCGCTACGTGTGAGATTTTTAGTCCTGAGATTGCTGAGTTTTCAGGTTTCAAACGTCTTTAAGGTCTTTGTAGCTTTGTACAATTTATAGAATTGCAGAGTCTCTGTATCCAATACAGGATTATCCTAGGTGTCAGCATTCTCTGGGCTGGAGTGGAGCCTCTTGTAGCTTAAAAGGTGGCTACTCTGTTTTGTGTTTACTATTTTGTAATTATCTCTTTTAGGATAGCGAATATTATAATTCTCTGAGATGGATTCTTGAAAATGATCCGACAGAACTGGACCTCAGATTTATAGTTGATGAAGAACTTTTTGGTCAGGTTAGTATGTTTCTGTAAAGTAGAATAAACAAAACATGAAAGAAAACATCTGATCTGTGAAATTAGCTGATTTTATCTGTATAGTATTAAGGAAACCCCTTCTTTCACAGTCATGTTGGTTTGTTCACTCAGCTGCTTCTTTTAGCTGGCACATGCTCATGCAGTGCTCTTTTAGCCTGGCTGTGATGTGATAAAGGACTTGGAAATCAGCAGAGCTTTAAAAAATAGCTCATGCTTTTTTTCTTAAATCATACTTGTATTGAAATGTATCTGTTACTGTGAGCGCAAGTGAGATTAAGATATCCATAGTCCTATTCCTTAATCTGGAGTAGAGATTGGGTTTATGTGATTGGCTGGAAAGGATGAATTCTTTTTGAAATGGCTGGAATCATAAAATTCACTAGTAGATAACAATAGGGTTTTTTTCTCTAAGGTGTACTAGAAAACTATGGAATAAACAAGTTTGTTGTGAGTAGAAAGCTATCCAAGATAAGTCATGTAGAAATACCACAGGTCTTGAATAAAAATTCCAAATTACAGATGCCAACTAGATCTAAGTAGGATAATTGCCTTTGTGGTCTTGTTGTAACTAAAGTGATCCTAAGTACGAGTGTGAAAACGTACATCCGTAATGAACTGAAAATCAGATATTTGTCTACTGAGGTTCTAGAAGTATAAATCGTTATGTAACAGATAAGCATATCGATTTGCTTTTTTACTGGGACCATTGCTGAAATAGTTCTGTGTTTTTCCTTGAGATTTGGAAAAAAGGCTGAGTCATCGAATATGCAGTTGGTGAAGTCCACATTACTGAGAACTTGTGTGCAAACTTGGGCAACTTATTGTAGTGGGTCAGAAAAAATGGAGGTTGCCCCGTTGCAGTCTGGCATCCCTGAATAATTTTTTTTTTTTAAAAAAACAATCAACAGAACTCTGTTTATTCAGGTGACCCGTGAAACTGATTCTAATTCTTACAGTTTACAAATTCTGCAGCCTTCAAGAGTAACTAAATAACCTATTATTACCATATGAATTCTGTTACATACGTATCTCATCTAAGATCTATGTATTGCATTTAGACCCATCAACATGAACTGAAAAGTGGTGGATCAGAAATAGTTGTCACCAACAAGAACAAGAGAGACTACATTCAGTAAGTGGTGGTCACTGTGTGCGATGTATCTCGCTGTGTTGCACCTCTAGTAATAGTGGCTGTGCGTTACTTAAATGAACAAAGGGAGGATGATGGATGCTTTGTATATAAATTGCCTTTATTTTAAATGCTGTTGTTTTGGTTTTTTACAGTCTTGTAATTCAGTGGAGATTTGTGAGCAGAGTACAGAAACAAATGGCAGCCTTTAAAGAGGTATAGTTTTAATAACAAAAGAAATTTTTCTAAGAATTTGTTGTGACTAATTTTAAGACAAGCTTTGTTTGGACTGTTTGGATAACTGTTTGGAGTGTCAGCCTTGAATTATTTCAGATTTTTTGGTCTGTTTTTACTGAGGTGTTTAATTCATATTGAAAAACTTGCTTATTTCTCAGTGCTGGCTGACAGCTTTAGCTGTAGTGCAAACTATTTAATGAACTCTGCAGAAATGAAAATTAAACCAAACTAATAGAATTAAATTAAACGAGCTGGTTTATCCTTATTTGCATAAATGATACTGCATAAATGATATTCAGACTTACATATTCATCATTCAATGTAGCACAATAAAGATGTGAGAGAAGTTAGAATTAAAAGTACTATAGCCAAACTGGGGGCTGCTGGGTGTCCAACCTTTTGTATTTGATGTTTTGCTTTGGCTCTGTTTACTAAAGCGTATAAATATGATTCTTAGTGAATAAAAATGCTTAAATAATGCTGACTTGATTTTTAAAAACTTCCTTCATTTGTTTAGGGCTTTTTTGAACTAATACCACAGGATCTGATTAAAATTTTCGATGAAAATGAGCTAGAGGTAAGTGTATTGTGGAAAAGAAAACAAATTATGTTGAAACTTAATGTTACTGACTTAAACTTTGGTGGTCTTTTGTTTTGTGTTTTTTATCTGTATAGTTATTAATGTGTGGACTGGGAGATGTGGACGTGGCTGATTGGAAACTACATACAAAATACAAAAATGGCTACAACATAAACCATCAAGTAATACAGTGGTTCTGGAAGGTATTGTGAAGTTCTACTTTTTTACTTAAAACCTGTCCAAAAGCTGCTGCCTTTCAGTTATGCTAGTTTATTGTGTGATTCATCAATAGGTGGGTAATATTTGACCATTAAAACTCCTGGAAAAGATAGTAAGAAAGCTAAAGATGAGATGCGTGGTCACAATGTACATACAGTACTGATACTTGCTTTTACAAAAAAAAAATCCACATCTGACTGGGGTTAAAAATATTTCTGTGTAGGTTTTTCTGGCACGGTTACACTAAAGAGGTGTTAAACTCTTCTGTTTAATAAATTACAGGAATTTGGCTGCTAGTACATAACATCAGGAAACTTCAAAGAAAGTAGGGGCCAAATCTTCAAGGGAAGTATTTTAACAGCCTGCTAAGCCAGTAACCATACTCTTGTTACAGTGCCATTAAAAAATTGTTGACTTCATAGCTTTTAGCAATAGACAGAGAAGTAGATTATGTGTGTCACTAAAAAAATGCATATATACATAAAGGGTAATGATTTAGAGATAGAAACTATGTTGCATAACTCTGCTAGCTTAAAACCTTAATTTAAAAATAAATCTTTAATTGTAATCATTATCATACATAGGCAGTCCTAATGATGGACTCTGAAAAGAGAATAAGACTACTTCAGTTTGTTACTGGCACATCACGTGTACCTATGAATGGGTTTGCTGAGCTGTATGGTAAGTACCTATGATTATGTTCACAATTAAGTAACAGAACATGATACCAAAATTGTTGTGATATTTGACTTCAAACACAGGCACATTATTTTTCAAATTTTGCTTTAAAAATAAGTATATACTGGCAGTTAAAAGAAGCAAAGTTAGAGAAGAGTCACTTAGATCACATGTGTTTCCCATGTTCTATAAATACTTGACTTTAATTCTGGAAGTTTTTAGATGTATAAGACTTCTCAAATGAATGTGAATGTTAAAGTTCTAAAGCACTGCAAAAATCCCTATTTAACACGTGACTGAGCTTGAAGAAAATTCTCAGTTATCCAAGATCTGGTTACAAAGATATGCTGGCATCTGCAGTTAACTTCAGATTCTTTTAAGTTCCCCAACTGCTTTCATCAGCTCACAAACCATAGTTGTACAGACAAAATTGTAAGGATATACTCAAAAGAGGACGGCTGAAATGATACAAGTTAAACGTAATGCCAAAAGGAAAGTAGTGAACCTACAATGCAGAGACTGAAGCAAGCAGACGGCAGCGGGGAGCAGACTTTAATACCAAAGCCAGAAAACCCACTGAGGAAAGACTGCGGGCAAGCGGATAGAACAGCCCACAGAGGGTGGGGGTGTTTTGCTTATGGGAAGTCTGTTTTCAGCTGCCATTGGCTATTGTGTTTTCTGCTCAATGACTTTATGAAGGCTAAAAGTGCTTGAGATCCCATGCAAGTGATTGAATAGCCTAACTTGCCTATTTGAATAAACATTTCCTTCTTTGTAAACAAGACAGTAATTTGTTTATAAAACAGTAGAATTGTGGACAAACACCAGCCACCATGTGTCCCCATTTCTCCCTCTTAATTTTCATCGTAAAGTGGGTTTATTTTTTCCGTTGCATCAGTGAATGAGTTGTGAGTTCCAATGGGAAGGACAGTGCCTTCAGCGGACTTGAGCCGTGTGTCTGCTGTTGCACCTGAACCTTGGTACTGTTGGAGTTACAGCACATGCACATCACAGTGGAACCCGAATCAGAATTTTGCTGCCTATGGATTTTTGTTTGTCTAAAAACAGTACCAGAGATAAAACTGAGGAATGATATAGGGGAAGAAACTGTTGAAGTTCTTGGTTCCTTTCTGCCCAAGGATTAGGATATCCATAGGCAGTCTTCTGGCCAAGTCCCAGTTTCTGTAGTTCAGTTCACTCATTAACAAAAAATTCAATTAGCTATTGTTTTGCACAGTGCTTTGTTTCTTTCTCTTACAGTTACTTCTGCTTTTCTGTGGCCAGCACGCCATCCTCACTAAACTGTAGTAATGATCACAGTCACATTTCCAGTACCTGCTTGTATTTGATGAACCGTAGGTGGTTCTTCAGTGCTTCATGTTGGTACGTGGCTTTTTGCTGCTGCCGGCCTGCCCCTGCGGTTGTTCCCTTCCCACCTCCGAGCTGCAGTCCTAGAGCTGGCTTTCTAGCCGGGGATCTCCCTCTTGTGGCCTAGAGAGGCATATCTGCTCATGAAAAGGGCGTGCTTGGTGTCCGGGAGCAAATCCACCCAAGTTTGAGAACTACAACACTGAGCGGATGTGCCTTTCTTGTCTTCCCCTCACCCTGCTTTGTCAGCCTCTATTTAATTAGTTGGATAGCTAAAACGAACTCACTCTTACCTAGCTGTTAAAAGGGAATTTTATCTTCTTGTCACATGGTAGAATGCACTGTCAGTCATAGAACTGCTTCTCTGCTTCATCCTTATTCCAGGCATTCGTACTAGTTACCTTTTTAACCAGCCTTCTCTGTTGAAGAAACATGTAGCCCAAAGAAGAAAGTAAAGAAGAGGAGCTGGAAGTGTTTCCAAACTACTGACATATGTCTCACTGATAATATGTTAGGATTAATTACTCAGTATCTGCTTTCATCTGTCTAGTTTATTCTTTTCACTTGTACGAAGTGTAGTTTCTGTGCATTGATTGGTATTTTCTACATTTTTGTGTATGTTAGTTTTTTTCTCCTCCTCTTGTCTTATTTTCATCTTTGGGATGAATTGTCTTGGGTCTTTTTTTGGTTGTGTTTTTTTTTATGTATATAAGTTGGCTAACATCTTTTTCCAAATCCATTTTTAAAATGTGCATTATTACATGTTATCATAATATAATTTCATTTTATTATGAATATGTATACATTTATTCTTTTCGTGTCTCCATAACACCACAAATGAATTCTTTCTGAATTGACAGTTAAAAATTATAAAGTTAAAAAAGCAACAACCAAACATTTTGGAGGAGCATAAAAAAGTGAAGGTGTCTGTCTGCATTATAAAACCAAATCCATGTCATAGGTCTAAAGGTACTCTACACAGAACTTACACCTCAGCTGTATTCATAGATCAGCCTGTTCTCATTACTGCTGCTCAATTTTAATCTGAAACATGTTTCACATCTACCATTTGAGAAGCAGGAGGGTACTCATTCTTGGGTAGCCATCTATCTTGGAATACAGTTCTGTAACTATTGATGGTCTTGTAGAATAATTGGAGTACACCCATCATCAGAGATAATCTCGTGTTCTCTGAACAAATAGTGGGTTTTTGTTGTGTTGTTTTGTTTTGTTTTTTTTTAAACTACACAGTCTTCTCCAAACATACACAAATGCTTTCAACAGCTTAAGGAAATGGTTAAAAAATGCCCTTTGCCATCCACTTGGTGAGAGTTGAGTGGTCCAAGAAACTTTCAGTTACAACGTGCTGTAAGACAGTTGCTGAAGGCACAGCCATAGCTGGAGCTGCAGTTGCCAAAAAAGTTCTCTCAGGTGCATATGTACATCCCTGGAGTACACGTGCGGTCACTGTGTTTCAGAAAGTTCTCAGTTACTCTACTCTGTTGTTGCGTAGGTAAAGGTGGACATTGAATACTTTCTGCCAGGTTATATAACTTGGTATATTGTAATAAACACATCTAAAGTTTTACATGTGAAATTTATACACTATAAAACTGTTTTCTGCATAAAATTCGCTGTCAACTACTATGCATATGCATTTAGATATTAGACTCCTGAGTTTAAGGTGTAAAAGTATCTTGAAATTAAGATACAGCAAGAAAGAATTTAAAAATACAAGTGAATTGGTATTATTGAGTATAGACTGTATTTGATTCATATAAATAGCTCCTACTAATGTCAGAATTGGATTACAAAACCCCAAAATATTTCATAACTTAAATTTCTAATTATAAAAGAACCTCATAATGGGGTGAAAATTGTTGTATTCTTCTCTGCAGGTTCAAATGGACCACAGTTGTTTACAGTTGAACAGTGGGGTACCCCTGAAAAACTGCCAAGAGCTCATACCTGGTGCGTATTTAATTTAAGTAAATTATGACCTTTAGTAGGAGTGATAAAATACTTAAGAGTTTTCATCTGTTTTTCAGCTTTAATCGCTTGGATTTGCCTCCGTATGATTCGTTTGAGGATTTATGGGATAAACTTCTTCTCGCAATTGAAAATACTCAGGGTTTTGATGGGGTTGATTAAGACACAGTCATAAATTGTATTGGTCCAGTGCTGCAATTTCATTTTAAGGGTTTACAAACAAATTTGAATTTTCCAGGGACTACCATTGTATTTAGTCACATGGCTATTGAATCTTCATAGTATGACTTGTAAAGTTAAGTATTAAAAATTTACTAAATTTTAAAAATGTATTTTGCCATTTCCACAGTTTTGTGTACTTTGCTAATAACTACAATATACACATTGGATGGGCCAGTGCCAAGTAAGTCAAACACTAAAATGTTTTTAAGCAGTTGCTTCTTCTACACTATTTGACAGACTGTCATACAGTAAACTACTGAAGTAAAACTGTGAAGAAATCTTTGCAGAGGGTGTAAATTTGAATTGCTGCATTGAGGAACAACTGAAATTGTTAAACTGTTTTTAAAATAAATTAAAAAAAACCAAAACCAACACAAAACCACCAAACTTCATGTAATGCAATATCGTAATCTGTGCTGCTTCAGGCTGTTTGCTACAGATCTGCCCAAAGCACCTTATAATTCAGCGTATTAG
This sequence comes from Limosa lapponica baueri, assembly GCA_002844005.1. Classification (NCBI taxonomy): domain Eukaryota; kingdom Metazoa; phylum Chordata; class Aves; order Charadriiformes; family Scolopacidae; genus Limosa; species Limosa lapponica. Next base: position 862,714 of record KZ505664.1, on the reverse strand, counting down.
GTAAAATATTGGAAAGCATTTGTTTGCATTATCAGCTGTGAGTTTGCAGAACATTGACTTGCTGACACATTTTATTTGTTAGATTTCTCTTTCTAACTTGCTTTTCTTAAAACAGTGTAACAAAACCAGGTTTTTTATATAAAACAGATAAGCAGCAGAATTCTGAATTGCGGTGAGAAATTATATCCATTTTTTGTCTGAATTTGTATACTGTCGTTGGTTTATTGAGTGTTCATCACTTTTTTTGGATAAATTTGTAGTTCAACGATGGATAATATTTTCAATTCAGCCTTTTGCAACAAATTAATCTTAAAGTGAAATTTATATGGATATCACTCAGTATTAGTTACTGGTAGTTAGAGGCCTTTATTATCCATTCTTGCAGTATTGCACTACATAACAATAAAGAACATGTTTACAGGGTTTTCTGGGCCAAATTCAGCAGTCTGATATGTGCAAACTTCTCTGAACTGCGTGGAGGTCATGCACATGTCACCAGGTGCAGAATTTGGTTCTGTAAGATGTTTACAGGTTATGCTAGTTTCTATAGCTGCATTTTTATATTTTTTTTCTCCACTGTTAGTCTAGAAACCAAATTTGTTAAGACAGTATAACCAAAGTCATAACCAACAATGTGCAATTTATTGTAGATCAACTTGTCATATAAATATTAGTTTGATTTCTTTTGTAAATGTGGGGCTTTTTTGTATTAATGTTAACATTTTTTTTGAGCAAGTGCTGGTTAAAATGATTAGCAAAGTTGGTTTTAAAAAAAAAAAACAGTTTCTATACCTGCCTTGCTCTAATTTTAACATTTTATTCCCAGTATGATCTGAGGATATGACAGTATCTAGCTTTGGCCAGCAAACTTCTGTTTAGTCACAGTCTTTATAAATATGCAAGAAGGAAGTGTAGCACATCTCTCTATAAAGGTATGTAAATTATGTAACAAATGTAATGGGTCTTAAGGGATATTTAAAATCCCACTTTGTTTTATTCTTTGACTAGGTCATTAGGGCTGAGAGTATTACATGTAAATAAAGGTAACTTATACAAATTTCCGAAATCTATATGCAGTTTTGTAAAACATGAATGATATCAGTAAATCTGTATAGATTTGAATGTAGCAGGTTTTGTTGCATACTTTGAAGTATAAAATAAGGGTCCTGAAAGCAGCAAATAAAAGTTTATTCTAATAAGTTGTGACTCAGTTCTTTGAAGTGCAAATTGGTAGTCTTGAAATCGCAAAAAATTCAGTAATTTTAGTACTCTGAGGTAGACCGGGGCAGCAGTTCCACCACAACACACTGCTACTGTTGGATAGGTGTCGAGGTGCAGCAGTGCTGTTTCCTCATGTTCTGCTGCCAATAAATATATAGAGTCTTTGAAAAATTAATACCATGTTTTTATAAAAGCTCTAGGTCGCTGTGAACCTTCACTGTATAGCCAGCCTAGAAACACTACACATGGCAGCCAGGCAAAGGTGGAGCCCCACGGAAATGCCAGCTGACTGCTGCTGAGGGAGGGTCAGGCTCTTCTCTCCTGCTGGAGGAACACCCTTCCCAGCTGGTGGGCAGGCACGCAGCCAACAGACTTCAGTGGTGAGTGCGGCAGGGTTTCACAACGGGCCCTGAAACGCTGCTCCGGGCAGCATGGGCTGCCCAGCAGGTCTTGGTCCACAGTGCCAGCTGGGGAACCAGCCCTGGGATGTGGGTGGAAGCTCCTGGAGGAGGATGCTGCTGCCAGGTCTTGGGCTGCAGGGAGTAGGTGGTGCCTCTCCTGGGAGCAGGGACAGGGCTGGCTTTGCCTGCAGGAGTTCTGCTGTGGGCCTGGCACTGAGTTTTTCCCTATGAAAGAGCTACAGGAGAAGTGAGCAGACATGTAGCATCAGGGTGGATGGACAGCAAGGGGTCATAAGGGTCTTTGCGGAGACCTTGTAGAGGCAAAAGCCCAAACCATGCACTGGGAATAAGAAGGAATAGCTGGGGGCCTTACTTGGGCAGGTGGTAGATTGAGATTCCCAAAATGGGTGAAGTCTGTGACTGCACCCATCATCAGAAGAAAATATCAGAAGAAAGGCTGCTTTTCCACCCTTGGGTATGAATTTACAAAAATGCTGTAATAGACAAAGAAAGGAATGAGTTGCATTAAGGGAAGGGTTCAGAGCCAGATAGGCCCGAGTCAAACATTCACACTTGAGAAGTGGTGGGTGATACAGTGCAGAGAGTCCCTTCTGCGGGTTTGAAACTAGGTTTGCTGAGGAATGGTGATAACAGCTTGTGGTTAAGTGAGAGAAGAGAGGTCAATGGTGCTAAGTACTGGGGCAGGGCCATTGGGAGGGAGGAAGGCAGTCCTTGTGGAGGATGCCGCAGGCTGAAGGGAGCCCACCTTATGTGCCTGAACACGCAAGCAGCCAGGGAAAGACCAGGAGGAGCAAGAGAGATGGTTCATACGGCTGGAGCCACTCAGATGTGGGAGATCTGTGGAAGAGGTGACAGGCTGGTACAGAGCTTTGTGGGTCTGGGTTGGAGAAGACACCAAGATGGGAAAGCATCCTGGTGAGGTGCTGTCCCTGGCCACCTGTTTGTCATGAGGAAGTAGGCAGAGTGGTCTTTGAAACATCTCAAGGAATTCCAGAATTGCAAACCTGGCCTCTTACGGGAGACTGACCTTCCTGACGTCTGCGGGAAGGGCGATGTGAGGGGATGCAATCTGGGAGGCTCTAAACAAGGGTGTGGGCTTGGCCAACCAGGGAGATGCTCTCCTGGATCAGCCGCCTGTCCCTTTGTACTCATATTTTCTGCACATCACACCTCCATATTCCCTGAAACATACACACTTAGATTTTGAGGGGCAACTTCAAAGATGCTGCTGTGAACACTGAGCTTTTTTTTTCACCAGAAGCGGTTCCTAGCAGACCATGACCTTACAGACGAGAGTAGCAGCTGCTTCCCTGAGTGTTAACCACCCTCTCTCCTACACTGTAATTTCATTACTCTTAAGACACAGCTGAAGGGCAAGGCAGAAAAATTTCCCAGGTAGGTAAGAGCTAAATATATCAATCTGCTGGAAAAAAAAGTATATAGGGTTGTCATTTGGGAAGAGATTTTGTGCGGGCCTGGTTAAAAAGCATCGATCTGTGAAGAAGCAATCTTTTAAGGGGAGACTTGAGCAAGATGCCAGTTCTAGAGCAGGGACCAGACCACAACATGAGGGAGAAGATGGCTGCAACTGGAACGGTCTCACTTTTCTCAGCTTTAAAAATGCTGCACAGAAAATTCATGGGTGTTTTTGGTAGTAGTTTTCTGGGCTGTGCTGAGCCTGAGAGCTGTAAGCGGAACAGTTGCCTACCCTCGGTAATGGCGTCTGCAAGTAAACACTGATCCGAACTGGCTTTTATAGAACCTGAAAGATGCCAATGAGAATCTGCCCTTTATTTAATTTATTTTTTTCCCCTCTAGCCGCCGCTCGGCGCTTTCCCGGCGGCCGCCATCGAGGCCGCCTCTCCGCGGCGGCGCCGGGGACGGCCGCCAGGTGGCGCTGCCGCGCTGGGGCGCGCGCAGGCGGCGGGTCAGCCGCTTCCCGCCCCAAAACCCTCCCGCTTCGGAGCCGGCAGCGTGCGGGGACCCGGGCCCTGCCCTGGGCAGGCAGCGGGATGTGATGGAGCTGCCGACAAGGCGGGGTTGGATCATCCCAGGACACTGCAAAAACTTCTTTTTCTGAACGTTTTTCGGGGACTTGACTTTTCCGACCAAGTTAAACCATTTCTGTTTCGTGTTGAGTAAGGATGGTGGTGACCATTATTTGTGTATTGATTATTACCGTTCTATAGTGAATGGTGTTTCTGAATAAATAAATATGGTGCTGTCAAATAATTGAATTTCTTTTGCCTAAAAAAGATAAAGTATATAGATTAACCTCAGCAAAGGTTTCCAGTATAAGCTGTTTATAATTCAAAGGACTACTTTGCTGTGGGTGAGGTTTTCGTAGATTTTTCAATCGATGTCAATAATTTGATTTGTGTTGACTTAAAGGGTTTTGGCCTAGAATTGTCTTTCTCTAAAATTTCTCCTTTACTCCAAAGGTGGTCACGTATGCAGTCTGGTGTTACAGAACTGAGACGTTAGGTACGAACAAGAAGCATTCAACAATAACCTGGAGGTTTGGGGCAGTGTAGGCTGTGGGGTTTTTTCCTTCAAAATTCCTTTCTCTCAACTGGCATTGGGTTGTTTTTAGGCTGGGTGTTATTTGTATCAAATCTTTATAACTTCTTAAGGTGGTACAGGAGATTCTTCAGCGTTCTTGTTGCATCATGAGGCAGAGCTGTGGGTTAGTATGAAGCTAAAACAATAATTTATTTAAAGTGCCAAGGAGGCTTCACTTATGCTGCTTGAAGGACGCATGACTTAAGTAAACTATTTTTGATTACTATTAATAAGTCACATCGGTAGCATATTAAACAAATTATTTTTTACTAGATACAGAGTTGAGTACTGACACATCAAACCTGGGCAAAATATGAGTGTAGGCTGCTTATTTTTCTTCTCTATTCTATTTTTCCCTCTCTAACCTCATTGTTTCATGCATAAACTTACTTTGCAAGCTACCTAGTGTCTTGGCATTTGATTTGTTCTTTAAATCCATAAGCACAGTTTGGTGCTATTTCACTAGTCTATGGTGTCTTTACAAAAAATCTGTGTGTGTCTCATTGAAATCAACAGATGCCTCTGGCATACTGTGAAACATGTCCTGGATCAGCACAGATTTCCTTTTTTTCTTGTGTACCTTTTTCAGCGTGACTTCAATGTTACTTAGCAAATGCATGACACTTACCAGTTCCCTAGAGTGGGAATTACATAATCACGATGATAACGTGCTAAAACACACATGAAGTAATTAAAACTGAATGTGTGTAATTTTAAATACTTTTTTGATGTTACTTATTTCTTGTGTGGTCAAAAAGAATGTCAACCATTAGGAGACCAAGCTCTTCTGCCTGTCATTCTTCATGCTGTCCATTTGTGTTTTCCTTTCTGTTTCTCGTTAATTAGTTTGTTCTGGTGCTTGGGTTCTTCACGTAGAGTCTTACAAAATTATTTTCTTTGTATGAGTTTCTGCTTTTTTAGGGCAGTTTGTTTATTTTATTATCTCCCCTTTTTAATGAACAATTTCTTTAAAGGAATCAATGCACAGTTCTTATGATGTGAACGGAGAGGAGCCTGCAGTTAGACAGTTAGTTATTTACCTGCTGTTACACTGCTGCCACCACCAAGAATCCATACCTCTTGTGTGCCATAGAGTCACCTTATTGAAACGTCTATACGTTTAAAAGGCAACCAACACCTACCATCTTCCATTGCTATAAATGGGAATTAAGCATTTAACAGCTGCTGTATTGCTCTGCAGCATCACAAAATCAGTAGGCGACTCAAGCACAAGCTTTGGTACTCTTATAGTAAATCATTTTTCTTTGAAGTGGAGACTTAATTGCTTTTTCAATGTGGAACATATATCATTAGCACGCTAATCAGAATACAAACGGCTCACAAAAGGGGATAATGAGGGAGAACTTCCATGTAATGCTTGGTTTACATCCACGTGACTATAGAAAAATGTTTTGTTTTGCTGAGCTGTCCTTAATTTGAGGTTTCTTGCTTAATGAGACTTCAAACAAATTCTGCATTGTAGGTTTCAGGTTTTCATCCCAGAGAGAGGCTTGGGATTTCAGGGAGGGGGAGGCAAAGCAGCTTGGAAAACCTGAACAGACATTAAGTGAGTGAGCATGCCTCTTGAGGAAAGACAGATAAGGCAGCCTTCCTAAATGTGACAGGATGTAAAACTTTCTGTTGAAATACACCACGGTCTAAAAACATACATCACAATTTGTTATTCTTAAGCCCTTTTGAGTTTAATTTAATGGAAAATGTTTTCATAATTGTCTGGTAGGTTTTCTGATATTTTCTACAAGCTGAAATATTTCTGACTCGGGTTTTGTTTTGAGGGCTGGGAAGTATGACCTTTCAGAGGCTGTGAACACACATGTCCTACTATGCACTGCTGCTTGGGAGTATGCAAAATGCTAAAGGTTTAAATCAAATTGCCCCGAGGACTGCTTACTGACCTTTTGAGTGCAAAGCTGTCAAAACCTTCAACTAGGCATCAGCTAGAGAAGAACACTTAAGGCAGATCAATGCAAATAGAAAACAATGTGGTTCTGACTTTTGGCAATTCCCAGTTAGTGGGAAACAGTTACTGTGCTGCAAGAGCTGCCGGATACAAACTCACACTGCCAAGGATTTGCTCTGAGTAACATGTAATAGTTGATTTTCAAGGAAAACCTTTTCTAATCTGCTTAAGAAATTAGAAGTTTTCATTAATTGCCAAATCCTGATATAGTTATCTGAGCAGGATGCTTCATTGACTTCAAAGGGATTTTTGTCTACTTAAGGAATGCAGGGTCAGGCCCTTAACCAGTGATAACTTTCTTCAGTGGATTGTCAGATATGACAAACTATGCCACTTTAATAGAGGTTCCCCTCACCATGCCATGCCATCCCTTTTTTCCTCAAAACCTGCTTTCTTCCTTTGGCCAGGTAATAGAGTTTCTGGGAGATTGCTGTATAGAAGAGCTTAGAAATTGCTGTCTAGCTGAAGCTGTGGTTTCTGTGAATATGTTTTCTTTACTTTGAATAGCTATAACACATAATTTTCTAGTTATGAGCTATGTAATAAATTTAGTTGCGGAAAGTGTTTGGTGGAGTTATGAGTCCCCCCACATTCTGTGAATTGCTGCCCAGCAATTCATTGTCCATCCTTAATAGATTTATTCCTAATTAGTTGTTCATGCACTATTGCTTGCTGTAATGCAGGGTTTTAAATAAATGCTTTCCTTTCTATGTAGGCTTACAGAAATGGACCAAAAAATAAGGGGCTGAGAAGCTGTTCATTCGTATGTTGGATCTCAGTCCAATAATTATAGGCATCCAGTGCAAAAAGTATTAATTGTGTATATCCTGTGCTGAAGACCCACTCAATAATTACTTCACAGGTTAGTAAAAAATAATTTTCTGTGCTTTATCAGAACGTTGAAATTGCTCTTCTCTCTGTAATTAAAAGTTAGCTATCAAAACATGAGGTGCTGCTTCATGCAAGGCAAAAATAATACAGTTGAGTTATTTTTTCAAAATAATTCTTTTTTACTATTCTCCACGCTGAGAATTCAAAGTCTGACTGTAAACCATTCTAAAATCAAATTTCTACTTATATAAATGTCTACAATTTTTTAAAGATAAAAAAGAGGTGAGGTCAAAATTTCTTGCACACCTGAATTAGGAAAGCGAACATTTCAGTCATGTAGATACTTTTTTTGTATTGGAAAAAGTCTAGCTATTTAATTGACTCTTAAGGTGCAAACAGGCTGGATCAGTTGCTCTCACTGTGGAAAGAAATTAATCCTAATCGCGCTGTATCTAACTCGAAGGCTGAACAGCTAAATCGGTTGATTCGGGGCTGCAGCTGCCGCAGGGATGGGACGTGACAGGGAGCTGAGCTGCAGGATGAGGCTCAGGGTGTCCCGCACAGGAGGTGTTAATAGGGAGGGGGGTGCAGCTCGCTCAGGATGACTTGGAAAGGGCATTTGTCCATCTCTGTCCCTCCTGAAGCTGATAGGAGTTTTAATACCCGGGGGAGGATTTGGACTGCTCTCTCTATGTTGAAGGTTTTCTTTAGTTAGGCTAAAGCATCGAGCTTTCAATGCTGCCATAGCTTGCTGATGCTGAACTGGATGCCCCTGTGGCCCCAGCTGCTCCAGATGGGATTTCCTCTCAGTGACTTGCACTGGCCTGGTCCTCAACTGAGCACATTAGACCAATTTAATTCACTAACTTGTCATAAAGCACCGCACCCCCTTTTTTTCCTAGTTACTGAGGATGAACATTCTGGCATTCCATATGTGTATTATTTGCTCAATTCAAGTTCTGTCGTGTGCCAGCATTTGGCTACTGTGACCTTCTAGAGGTATCTGAACATAAATGACAGAAAAATATTATTTAGCATTTAGCAAACATAATCCTGGGGTAATGATTAGATACTGAATAGCAGCACAGCTGAAGCCAAGTTATACTACCAGTGGCCTTAACTGCTGGTTGTTGTCCTGAGGCACTAGGCAGGTACATCTGTGTATGCCACATACTAAACTCAACCAGGGACTTGATTCCAGCAAAAAAACCCCAACTTATTTTTCTCCCCCCAAGTTATTTCCACCAGGATCAGTTCTCTGATCTGATCCCTTGTTTGGCCATGCAAGCTCTTATGCCAACCAAATGTAGGCACTGCAATTTACAAAGCACTGAATGGCATCATAGAATGGTTTGAGTTGGAAGGGACCTTAAAAATCATCTAGTTCCAACCCCCCTGCCATGGGCAGGGACACCTCCCACTAGACCAGGTTGCTCAAAGCCCCATCCACCCTGGCCTTGAACACTTCTAGGGATGGGGCCTCAACAACTTCCGTGGGCAACATGTGTCAGTGTCTCACCACCTGCAGAGCAAAGATTTTCTTCCTAATATCTAATCTAAATCTCCCCTCTTTCAGTTTAAAACTGTTACCCCTTGTCCTATCACTACACTCCCTGATAAAGAGTCCCTACCCATCTTTTCTGTAGGCCCCCTTTAAGTACTGAAAGTCTGCTATAAGGTCTCCCCTCGAGGTTTTTCTTCCCTTCTCTTCCCCAGGCATCAAACCAATGGAGGGTGCCTGTGGATGTGCTTCCAGCAGAGCCTCTGATCTCTTCCTCCTGCCCTACTGTGTCTGGGCAGGGGCCAGATGGAGACCTGAGCCAGGTTTGTAATGATGTGGGGGAAAGAGGAATTGGGGTGGGTTGCTCCATTTTTCCTTCATCCCAGGGCACTGTGATGCAGCCATGCCTCCTGCCTTCAGCTCCTGTCCAGCATCGGGCAGACAGCTCTTCCAGAGCCTCTAAAAAATGTGAAATCCCCATGGGCTCCCAAGTGACTCCCCCAGCCCAGCTGAGATAAAATCCCAGTGACTGCAGCTGATGGAGGCAGTAATTTCAGCATCAAAAGAAATCGCCCCTGTGCTGCCCAGCTTTTGGCCCCCCGTGGTTCATCTCCCCCCTCCCCTCCCCGTGGCTCACTCCTTGCACCGGGGTGTTGCCTTTAGCGGTTCAGCCCGAATTCTTGGTAAAGGTGTTCTGGTGTAAGTCACAGCTTCACATGCCCCTTCAAACATCTCGGTATTCATCCCCAAAGCCGTGCTGTGTGCGAGGGGCGTTTGCAGGACAAGCCTGTGTGCATGTGAGGGGGAGGAGGTGCTGGGAACATGCCTTGAAGGCTTCAAATCTGTTTATCTTCACACTCCTGAGAGGCGATCGCTCTCCCGTGACAGGGCTGCGCGCTGGAGGGAGCTGCACTGGCAGCAAGGAGATAAACTTATGGGGCACAGGCTGCTTTGGCCAAGTGGCCTCTCCCTGACCAGCAATTCCTTATGTCTCTGTGAGATGAAATGGGACAAGAGCAGCAGGAAGCCTCCTCCAATCCTTCTTTTTAATAGTTCCTTGGATAAATTGTAGATAAGAAGAGAGACAGCATTGTTAACAAGCTGAGAATGCGAAGACAAAGGAAAGGACTGCAATCTTTCACAGCAAAAATAAATAGGTATCTGTAGCATGGTATATTCAGCAGTATGCCCAACTGCTGATCAGCCTCTGACTTGCCTTGTTTTCAATTTATTTTATTTCCAGTAATTGTTTCCTGATTGCAAACATATAGAGGAAAAGAGGCAGAAATGATTTGCGTATTTCCTGTTGTAACAGCAAAATAAAGGTAACTTACACAGGGATGAAAGGACACCATATTTCATGCCTGTTGCTAAACAAATAGCTGCAGAACAGTGGGTTGTCATGATAAGCAAGAAAGACACTAACAAAAAGCTGCCTCTCTCTGGAAGGTTTGAGAGATTCCTTTGTAGATTCAAACATAGAAAGTGGTAACCTAGGAGATATTTTCTTTCTGTTCAGTTATTCTTGGTGTGATACTTATTGTATCGATCCAGTGTATTAACACTGTGATTTATGGAAGATAACATCACAGTAGAGCACTGCAGCATTTCCAGGATTTTGTTTTGTTTTCTTATTGGGAAAGGGTTGAGAGAGGGGACTGTACTGAGCCAATTAAAAAAGATATACATTGCAAATGCAGCTTATGGGGCGGCTTTTCTCCACCTGCTGACTGTTCCTGCTCCTCACTGCAATTTCCACATATGCATAAACCCTTGATGAAGTTATTTCATGTGTTTCAGTGCACAGATTCCAGCTGCGGCTGCTCATCTGCTCTCACTTTGGTCCCAAGCTGGCCAGACACTGAAGGCTTACTTCCTAGGAGTGCTGACCATTCCCGAAGTAAGAGGCAGAGGTAGTAAATGGTGCTCAGCACCTTGTGTGAGAGCCCCAGGTGGCACAGCAGAGGTGTGCAGGCTGGCCTGGCCTGGGAAACTTTCATGGTGGTTTGGTTGATCTGACTCAGGGCAGCTGCTGTCCTGTGCTATTGCCGTATCTTTAGCAGGATGTTGCAACCCTTGGTGTTTCACCATTCATTTTAAGCTACAAAGAGCCAAGTTAGGGAGATAAACCAGGAGAAAACAAGCTCTACTGAAAAAAATGAAAAGTTTTCTGGCAGGCTAGGTGTCCAGAGGAACCCACTGCAGGCAGAGGAGCGTCAGCTATGGCTTGAGGGCCAGAAGAGAGCATGGAGCTGTGGTAAACCCAAACCCCACACCATAAGAGCTCTGCACTGTGTGCCAGGGGAAGAATGTGTATGCTGTCAGGTGTGTACTATCTTTTTCCATAGCTGTAGCGTGTGGTTTGTTGAAAGTACCCAGAGGACCCGATGGCTTGCATTTAGGAAACAGCAGAGGGACTGACCAAAAATACTCAGGTATTTTTTACGCCTTCCAGCAGCAGCGAGCAGGCATGGGAGAGCGAGGAAACACGGTTTACAATTCCCTGTGAAGTTACTCCTCCAAACTGCCTGCAGTTACCTCCAGCATCAGGGGAGGATGTTGGGGTATCCTCTTTCTCCTGCTGAAATTCATGATAGGGTCCCTCTTCATTCTGGTGTGACAAGCTTCAAGGGTGGGGGTAAATGTGTGGCAGCTGCCTCTGGGGCGCTGTCAAACAACCCAGCCAAGGCACTAGGTTGTTCTACTATAGTGGAAGGTGGCTGGAAGGGAAAAATATTAAAAAAAGATGCTAGTGTGGCAAATAATTGTACTCCTTCCGCTTTGGTGTTTGTTGGTTTATAACCAGATGAGATCTGTGTTAAAATCCCTTTGTCAAGGAGGTGTTCTTTTCCTATACAGGAAGGCTCCCTGGAGAGAAAGTTCATTAGCATCCTAAGGGCTCAGCCCAAGGTGTGTTTGCCCATCTGCTCATGGAAGGAGTGAATCTCCTTTGAGAAGGCAACGGAGAAGGTAACTGTACACAGGTTCAAAATGAAGCAAGAATCCACTAAGTGACCAAATGTGCCGAAAGTAAACATTTGTATGGTGGGTCTTAATAGAGTTAGCTTAACATATTGTAAATCTGTGAATACAGTTGTAATTGAGTCAGGAGTTTGGCATGAGAAACAAGGAAGTGTCTAAACATGTCTACAGTGACACCAGATCAAAAACACTCAGAGCAAGAACTGTAAAGGAAAAAGGGGCTTCCCTGAGAAGAAGGGTTAATGACACCCTGCCGGGAGTGCAGCGACAGGGCAGCCTGTTAGCTGGGTTTTGAGGACTCCACTGGCTGAAGGCAGAGCTGAGCTGGTGCAAATTGCCGTAATTCCCGGCCAGTTAATAGGGCTCCGACAATTACCACTGCTCTGAGCCTGCCCTGAAAAATGACCATAGCTCCAATGCCACCTCATCCGTGCTAAGCTGCCCATGGTGATTGTACCCTGTCCTCTGCCCTGGGTGCCTGTAGCTACAGCTTTCCTCACCCTAGCAGTGACACTTGGCAGCTCCTGTGGTGACCTGCCAAAAGAGGCAGAGGATGAGCTGGGACCTGGCACTGGTAGCAGGGAGGGTTGAGCCTATGGGGCTGGGAGCAGTGGGGGGACCAGGATGGTGATATATGTTGGTTTGAAAATAGATTTGGGCTCCAGGACCTTACTACTGCCTCTTATAGGCTGCAGCTAATTGAGGACAGTGTTGTGATTGCATGGATGTGGCAATGGGGACACTTAAACTGCTGTAAGCAGCTCTCTCCCCACCTCTCCTCTTTCCCACCCATGGGTGCTCATCCCTATCCTTTTCTGTCCCACGATGTTACAGTGTTAGAGCAAAGCTGTGTGAAGCCAAACAGGGGGAATGGATTGTGTGGGCAAAGCCACTTTCCCACCTCTGAGCTTGTTAGGTCAGGTGGGACACGGCAGCATGTGGGCATCCAGCTTGGGCAGTTTGTGGCCATGCCAAACACCATCCATGCTGCTGGGACGGCTCATCCCAGACCACAGGGATGAGAGAGCTAACATGATGCTATTCTTTTTCTAAGGTAGAGCTGAACTGCTCAGTGCAAAACTGACCTCAGACCAAACTGAGCTATTTCTGGTTTAAACAGAAAGAAATGGAAATGGTCTAACACTAGAAAAATCTTATTCTAACCTGGAAAGAAACCACATTCTCCACCCTGGGCTTGCAGCCCAGTAACAGGTGAATTTTCGGCTTCTTTCGTTTTCCTGGGGCTACACACACACATGAGCAGTGGAGCAAAGCCCTGAGCTAGATCTGTTTGTGTCATTCTGATTTCCAAAATCTTTCAAGTCAGGAAACATATAAACTGGACTTGCCGAGGCAGAAATGCAGCATAAGGTAAATCAGGTTATTTTCAGACAGCAACCTGGACAGCATGCTGTTATTCCAGCTGTTGGTAGCACTTCAAAGACAGCTCTTTCTACTGACTTGGGTTTTAAGCCATTGAGGAGCTGTCTGCTGAAGTAATACAAGTTATTATTTCTTTGAAAGATGTGTGCAGCTTGTTTGCAAACTCCAAAATCTCAGAGAAAGCATAGAAAAGGGTTTACGTGGGTCTGAAAAGAACCACAAAAACTGGGGAAGTTTGCATAATTTCCCACATATGCTAAAAATACAGATCGAGTCAAGCAAAAAAAGTCTTTGTTGGTGACAGAAGAAAAATTGCTGCCCTGCAGCAAAGTAGGCATAGCTTTGTTTATGTTGACTGGCAATATCTTCTGCTCATCCTGGGTCACCATTCTGGCTTTCTTAAGATAATGCTACTGTGATACAGTTAGCCAAGTAGATAATTGTGTTTATTGGCTCCCTATTTACTAACATGGTGTATTTGACAAAGTTATGGCTGGCAGTGCCTTTAAACTGTGGTTCAGTGGGTTTATCAGCTTGCAGTGAAGTATGAATTTAGATACGTTATCCCAAGTCTGCACTACCTCTAATCCAATTAATTACTGGAATATGTCTTAAAATAATGACTTCTGACAAATGAGGGAGAGTTTATGCTCATCTAGATATAGGACTGCTTAATTCTAGTAAGGAATTTATTATTTGTTTTGCTCAACAGAAATGTGGAAACGGAAATATTGGTGTTTGCAGCTGCCCATAACTGGGCACAAGGAGCGCTTCAGAGGGAAGCACTTTTCTTTGTTAAGCCATTTAAGACAAATATTGCATTTGATCTCACAAGTCAAACCTTCCTGCTGGCATAGCGTAGTCCAGGGAGACAGTAAAGCATTTTCCCCACCACAGCAAAATACAGCAGTGAGCACAGATGACACAGCTAACAGAAACCAACCCACAAGTAGGGCTACAACTCGCTTTCTCTCCATCGCCTTTTTTTGTCCCCTGGTCCACTAGGACCAACTCCTGCTTCAAAAAGGGCTGGTCAATTGGGCAAGGATGTGTCCCTCCTGGGATGGGTGGGATAGTGTCCAGTGCTGGGCAGTACAGCCAGCACAGCCACCCGCTTCTGTCTGCAAAGGGCTGCAAGGACATAACATTACATCTAACCAGGGACAGTTTCAGCCTCTCCACCAACCGACCCAAGCACATGGCATAGAAATGTTACTGGGTAATGCATTGCCTGTTGGTGTGTTTGTCTTCTAGACGTGCATCTAGGAAATCTTCAAATTCAACCGGAGTTTAGCAGGACAGAGTACAGTGCCAGCGTGAGCTGCAGATGGAAGCTGTCAGTTTGCTACAAGAAAGAATGAACATTTAATCATTAACACTCAAAATGATATAAACAAAATAGCTTGTAAGTGATACTTTTTTTCTTTTCATAGTTCACACTTTTGTGACTGGGTCAAGTCAGACACTGAGGAAAATTCAAAAATACTGCGTCAAGGGGATCCTGTTGCTGTATTTGCTCCTGTCTGGACACCAAAGCAGTGCATGTGCAGTTCTGCTCTGCAAAGTGACCGTGAAACTGCCTGGATGCCTTTTGGGTAACTGATTTGCATGTAAAGTAAATATTTCCTAATTACCTTTCCTGAAAACTTGTGCTAAGATCAGAGCAAGCTCAATTCTTCTGCTCGTGTATTTTTGACAAGGAAGGGAGGTGATATAGGTCAAACTACAGCTTACGTTGTGTTTAGATAGCTCTGATTTTCTTCCGAAGGCTTTCAGAGGAGTCATTGACTGTGGCCGTAGCCAGTCCCGGTGATGATGCAGCAGAAGGGACCAAGTTTGGCTGGCAGCTCTCAGCTCTGTGAGCTTTGCAGTTCTGGCAGGAACAAAAAGCAATAAAAACTTGCCTGTCACTGAAGTCAGCAGCTCTCACAATGAATGCAAACAGGGGGCAAATCTGCTGAGTAAGAAGATGCCTTCCTACATGGTAACTTTAAAAAGCAGAACTCTGAACAGACAAAAAAGAGCTTTGAAATCACCGGCTGCAAGCATGGAGTAAAATCACTGGTGAAGCTGAAAGCTTAAATGATAGCGGCAGCAGTTGATTTGATGCTATCTCCTGTACAAATGGTCCGTAGGGTGTTGATAGCGTGATTCTCAAGCCATATGTTTGCAGTTTAGGCTGCACTTTGGCAAGCTACATTTTGGACTCGAGGCAGATGTAAACTTCTGGCTGCTTTCTGGTGGAGACAAGTAAAGGGCAGCTCATCCTCAGCAGCAGAGCACTGCCCCGCACAGCCATCTGGAAGTGGTTTTATCGGCGCTGCATGAAGGGGTCAGTGAGAACCATTGACAAAAAATGGCACTCCATTTCCCTTTCTCCCATTCAAAAACTAGTCTGTGTATGTGGGAAAGCCAGTTTCACCTGGGCGGGGGGAGGATACTCTGCCAAAGCTGGACATCACTGCACCTGCAGGGTCTGCTGCACTGGGCTGGGGCTGACACCCCCCTCACCCCCCCAGGTGGGGATCTCTGGCGTTGGCACAGACCTTTGGTGAAGCCAGGTCTGGCTAAGCGCACGTTTTACAGATGCACCACGCCGGCCAAGAGAGGGCTGCCGTTTGCGGTGGCGGGGGGCACCCTGCGCCGCGGGGGGAGGCATGGCCGGCAGACCCTGCCCGCGAAATGCCGCAGCCGGGTCGGCTCGGGGCTGTCCCGGGGGAGAGCTGCCGTCGGGTCTCGGGCGGGGGTCGAGCCCGGCTCGGCCCCCCCGGCCCAGATGGCGCCGGACCCCCTCGCCCCTCGTGCGCGGGGCCGGCGGGTCCCGCCCCCCCCCCCCCCCCCGGCCCTGCCCCTCGCCCCTCTCCTCCCCAAAGGCCAATGGAGACGAGATGCGGAGAGTAGGGCCGGGACGGGCGCGCCGGGGCCGCTCCGTCCGTCCCTTGTCTCCTCCCCTCGCCCGCTGACCGGTCTCTCTCTGCGGCGGCCGGCGGGGCATGCCAGCCGCCTCCCGCTAAATGGCGCCGCTCCGCCTGCGGGCGCTGCTGCCGGCGCTGCTGCTACCGCTGCCAGGTGAGTACGGCCCCGGCCCCGCTCCGTCCCTCTCCGCTCCGCCGCACGTGGTTGTATTTACCCGGCACCGGCGGCACCGGGAGCGGGAACCGGCCCCGCGCTTTGTTGGCGCCGCGGATGGGCGGCCCGCCCCGCCGGCAGGGGGCGCGAGCGGGCGGCGGGGCCTCGCGGCGCGACCGTTAGCGGGGTGCGCTGAGGGGACGGGGGGCGCCCCCGCGGCCGGCCCTGAAGGGCGCCGGGCCGGTTCGGTTTCGTTAACGATTTCTCGTAAAATTAGCTTTTTTACGACTCGCCCCGCTCCGGCTCCTTTGGCAGGCTCGTAAAATTAGCGGGCGCGCCCTGGCAGCCGTGAGGGTCGCACCTGTGTGGCAGCCCCCGCCGCCGCCTCCCGTGCCGAGCCCTGGTTATGGCTGGGCGGGCGTCGAAGGCTCTGGCTCTCCAGCTCCTTGGCACAGTGCGTTTGAAAACTAGGAGGCAAAGTCTGGGTCTTCTGCAGCCTGACGGCTTTTCTCTGCTTGAAGCCGGTACCACAGTTTCCCTGGAGTTTTCCGAGTTCGGAGGGCTGGGAGACCTCGGAGCCTGTAATACAGACAGTTTTACCTCATGCTGTAGGTTCAGCATGATGAGTTGCAGCTCGCACTTGGTAACCTGTACCTCTGTACTTACAGGCAAAATCTTTTTTCTCTCTCTTAGGAGTGTGGTGCTTTAGTGAACTGTTTTTTGTGAAGGAGCCTCAGGACGTTACTGTCTCAAGGAAGGATCCGGTGGTTTTAGATTGCCAGGCCCGTGGTGAAGCTCCTATAACTATTACATGGCTGAAAAATGGAGGCAAAGTATCTGAAAATGAACGGATCTACACTCTATCCAATGGTTCGTTGTATATCAGTGAGGTGGAAGGAAAGAAAGGAGAACTGTCTGATGAAGGATTTTATCAGTGCTTAGCTCTGAACAAATACGGGGCCATTCTCAGTCAAAAAAGCCACCTCACGCTAGCAAGTAAGTTCCAGCTCTTTTTTATTAACCTGCTCCTGAGTTTGTGACAGCAATTCCCTGAACAGCGCATAACAACCCACCCTTTTGATTTTGTACCTGAAAAGACAAACTACCAAAGCAAAGAGCGAGTCAGCTCTGTTTCTTTGTTTCTTTTTAAATGTGCAAAGATTATGAGCAAAACTTGCGGTGGCCCCTTCTCGAGTCCCTGGTGTGGCAGGAGCAGCATGGCCACCTATGAGACCTCTTGGGCAGCAGTGCCTTGTGTGGGTAGCTCATGTGGATCACTGATCTCCAGAGCAAGTGGTGATGCAGAGCCGTGCTGGCAACCTGCTGCAAAGGTCCTGGGTCTTGTTTCTCAAGTGCTGTTCAGGCAGCCTGAGAAGGATTATTTACAAATCTGATAAAAAATTATTATTCCTTGTTCAATTGCTTAATGTTGTGTTCCGTCTTGGGGCAGGGCAGAACGATGATAGAGATGGCTGTCTTTGGGAGGGGAAAGGTTTTCTGGGGAACTATGAGGCTTAAATTACCAAGCCGTTGCTTTTCTGAGACGTGTGTTCAGCCAAGCAGATGCGGGTGCTGTCCCTTGTGGAGCTGCAGGGTCCTCTGGAACCAGCCGTGAGGGCCCTATTATGTGGTTCCACTAGGAAGTGAGAGACATGTTTCTAGTGTGACTCCGTGCTCTGGATGAACGGTGAAGGAAATAGCTGTGTGTAAGTGCCTTTATGGCTTTAACAGTCTGACCCTGAGTGTGTGTTGCCCTCCGTTTTCCTAGCATCTTTAAACGTATCGAGCAAGAGATGTGTGTTAGGAACTGAATGCTACGCCTTTTTCCATGCCTGTGTGGCACTTTGCCAGTAGGCTGCTTCTACAACACTATCTTTTTTCTTTCCAAAAGTACATGGAGTTATTTCAAAGAAAGTAAAACACAGAATACACAGCTTATGTAGGCTTCTCATGTTCCCCCTATAATAGGACTTAACTGATGAACTTAATCTAATAGGAAAAGGCTTCCTTTGACCTCTTCAACTCTGTTCTTAGTAGCAAGTTGCACAGAACTGTGGCACTGATACCTCTATGGAAGCTTGACATTAATTGTAAATTGCAAGTTTTACTAAATTCAGTCTTGAACTAGTTAACACAACTGGTACGTTAGCTTACATTAAAAAACGTCTGAGCATTAACATTTGTTCTGTGTGCTTCTGAACTGATAATAAATACCATCCATGAGATACCCCAGAAAGGTGTGAAATACCTTGTTCAGTGACCTAGAGCACTGAGCAGTTGCAAACCAGCCTGGAAGCAGGTGGCTTCAAGTAAGTCATGAGTTTTTCATGTACTGTAAAAGGCTGATCTGTGAACTCTCGATTTCAAAAACGTGGATACTTTTTACTTTGTATCATGGCATCCTATTCACATACAGGATTAATAGACCAAGCAGTTCTTGGATACTTTTGATAAAATGACAAAAACCAAAGTATTAATATGCACCATTATTAAACAGACTGAAGAAAACCTTTCTTAAGAGGGTAGGAATTTTGTTGTTGTTAGTAAATGCTGTTAATAAAGCAGTGGCTGATGGATTCTGTGCATAGGACTGTGGAAAATTCAGGGCCGTTTTAAGTCTGAGACATTGCAGGATGAGCTCTGTGCTCAATATCAGAGAACTTCTGGAATAGTGTGGAGCACTATAGTGGTACAGCATACTAATACTCTTGTAGTATCTAGTTTTATTCAGACAGTATTGAACTTTTACAGATGTTTGTTTCTTGCATGCACATGATTTCACCAGAAAGATGATTTAATTTAGTTTTGGGTTTTTTTGATGATGAAAGATTTTCACCAAAGAAGAGGTGTGAACCAATAGGTTGCATGCTGTGGAGTGAGACTCTTGTTTTGCAGCCCTTTCTTTTTTTCTCTCTTTTTTTTTTTTTTTTTTAATTCTCCCCTTCCCTATAAGACTGTGACAAAAGGTTTCTTTTTCTTCTTTGAATACTTGAAAGTTTCCTATGGCTTTTGGAGAAAACTGGAAGAGATAGTGGATCCATAATGATCACAGTAGGTGTTGTTGACTTAGTGATTAAGTGGTTAACTAGTGGCCAAACATGAAGTTATCCTATGTAGCAGCCTCTTCTTTTTAGTCATACTCCAATCTGACTGGTTTCAGAATGTCATGTTTACTGTAAAGCTGTGAAATAAAGCAGTAATTTGTATTGTTATATTTGAAGTTCATAAAACATGCAAAATTAGTTTTATATCTCATTTTTACAGTGTTTCTGCTTACTATCACGAGTTGATTGAACTTCGCAGACATTTTAAGTGAAATAAATTAAAGTTTTGTGGTGGATTTTGTAGGTTTATAGTTTTGTTCAGAAGCAGTTTTTGGTTTCTGTGAAGGGAAATTACCTTGTGGTTAGGATACAGAAGGAACTATACATATTAAACAGGTGGAGAATAGGCATTAAATGGGCATTCTTTCTTTGGAGGAAAAAAGCAAATGCTCTCTTCAGTCTCTGGTAGCAGCAGGGTGCGAGGATGTTCTTTTACTTTGCCTGGTCAGAGCTTTTGCCAGTAAGCTTATCTTTTGCTTCAGAATTGTAATGTTTAGTGTTGCATTTGGAAATCAAAAACTTTAATCTGTCCAAGAGTTTAAGATTTGAACACACAAGGAGATCAGGTCTTGGTTTCTAAAGTTAGGAACTGGAAGCTGAAGGTTGCACTCTTGGCAAGAATTCCATTATTCATGTGCAAATTAAGAATTCACAGGGTTAAAAGGTTAGAAACTGGCCAGGATGAGGTTTACCCTTGTGATAAAGAGCAGATGACCCTCATTCATTGGCCAAAGCTTTCATGTAGCTCCTCTGCAAAGTTAGTGATTGCCATGAATTGTTCTTGAGGAATGCAGAAATTCAAATGTGAGCAGGCCTTTCCTTAAGTGTCACTATGGAGCCTTATCTCCCGAGCACATCAGAGTAGGTCTGCAGGGACAGGGTTCCTCCCCAGAGGCCCCAAGGCTTTGCTTTCCTGTTGTTCATCCATGCACAAAAGAATTTGACTAATTTAGGGCTTTTTTTCGGTGAGATCCCCCTACTTTTTTAAAGGAAACTGTGGGGCTGAGGTATTGCTTAGGTAAAAATAAATATTAGTTTCACTACATGCTTGTAGTTGCTTCCAAAGTAGGCTAATTGATGTGGGGGGGAGTGGAGGAGGTTCCTGTGTGGTTCTTTGTGAGGCAACATGTGGGAATAAAATGCTAATAGTGAAGAGTATGACTTACTCAAAATTCAACTTGCTGCTGCCAGTGCTACTAAGAGGGGTCTCTTTTAATGGAATATAAAAGGAATGTAGACTGTGGAGAAAGTCTAAGCACTTTTGGTACAGTTTTGAATCAGACAAAAATAAACAAGCTGAGATTTTTGTATTCCTGCATTTTTAAATTACGACTATTTAACCACAGTTAACTAAGATTCTGTCTAAAAATAAAGCTCAACTTCCAGTAAGATAGTATTAAGAAGAAATGGAGAAAGTGGATCGTGTTCTGAAGCTGGTAATATGGGCTTTGGGCAGTGATTGGACAGGATGCTCATTGTTTATTTCTTTTTCACAAAAAGTGGAAATTAAAGTCTTAAGATGGTTGGATGGGATATATACAGCTGGGTACAAGCATTCCTAGATAACCCTTTCTCCTCTTGTAACTCGGCTGAATTGATTTTAATGTTTGTGAATTACAGGAAATGTTAGGCCAATTCTTCGTCTATGGGTTTCTACATTTCACAAGAGTGAAAGGTTATGCAAGCAGAAGGTTTCTGGGAACATGCTCCTGGAGGGAAGCTGTGTGTGCACACTGCACTGCAGTTCGTGAAACACTGGGCCTTTTACACGTAGCAGGTTATACTTCATTGAGACTTTGCAATTTTGTTTACCTGCTGTGGCAGTGATAAGGCTTCTGGTCCCACTATCTACCAATAACTGGCAATATTTATGTTTTGATATCCTAATAACATCTTTTGCTCTGCTTTTGAGTATTTGCACTTAAGAGTGTATCCAGCTGAGCCTTATTCTGTACTGTGACAATCATGTTTTCTTTGCAGTTCCAGCTGTTTGTTACCACTTTTGCATTGTGCCCTTCCTTGTGTGGGCACAGCTGCACGTGTGGTTAACTGAAGGGGGAACTGATCTGGGTTAAAATAATAGAATTAAAACAAAAGATGGTGTTTAACCCAAATGAGTTCCCTCATGTGGTTTGTCACAGAGCCACTCACAGTGATTGCACTGGTGTAACTGAGAGGAATGATGTGGAGGTGGGAAGGCTTAGTGAGGACAGAGGAAGGCTACTGAAACTTAGACTGTTGCAAAAATACGCATTCATCAAACTACTGCCTTCATGGAGCATGTCTGTAGGCAAATATTTTGCCCTTCTGCTACTCATTTTTTAAAAAATTCATTTAGTATCTTGCCTTAAATTAAGGGATTAATAGCTGTGGTCTAACAATATAGTTTGTCATTTTGTATGGAATCTGTCATTTCAGGTGTCTTCAAAGTGTATATGGAGCTGAAAGGTATTTTAATTATTTTAAACAGTAGTGGAGAGAGGAACAAATTCTGAGATGGAAGGATGGGGTTGGAAGGCAGAAATGGTTTTTGACAGAGGTGGAAGTGAAATGGCAAATGGCTGTTGTAGACAATGGTCTTGTGTTAAAAGAGATAGCAAAGTCTTAATGCTGTAGAACTATTGTGGTTACAGATAGTTTGAGGAAGCTCCTGTTTTCGATTTTCACAAGTGCTGCCATATTCCTAATGCTTTGGTTAGTTGATTTCAATGTCCCAAGAGGAGAATCCATTTCTAAGCTGAGTGCACAGGGCTGATCCTTGGTGCATTTCAATTCCAACATTTAAGGTAGGAGGGGGACGTTTAACATCTCAGTTGGCAACGTCAGTTGATAACAGTGAAGAAGAGCAGTAAGATTTTTTTGTTCTTTAACTGAGATACACTGAAGAAAGACGAAAATTGGGAAATATTTTCCTTCTTAACCGTTTCTCTTGGAGGATTTTCCTCTAGAGCTTCCCCAGACATCTTTTGACCTGAGATCCTACAAGATCTTTACAGAAGAAATTGTCAACATCCTTTTAAGACATAACCACTAGTTATTATTTTTTTTTTCTTCCCTCACACTGGAGCATTTCCTATTCTTTCAGCAAGGACTGGTCTGCACTGGTAAGAGCTCTTCCGCAGACTAAGGAATGGGCTTTTATATTGTTGCCAGGACAAAAAATGTATGAACCTTTACTCAGTGCACATGAGCAGTGATTGTTTCCACTGCCATGTTACTAGAGAAGTGAGCTTTTTATGGGTTTCCTCAACACCTGAGTTTCAAATTTGTATCAACCATAATGCCAAACTGAGGCATTTCATGCCCTTGCTTTTCTTCCTAGCTAGTAGGGCCAAAGCTGTTATGACTTTTACTAGTTTTTATCACCTTAACTTTATAATGTATAAAGTTTTTACCAGCTTCTTTTTTAAAGGAATGCTTAGGCAGTGTAGTCTGTAGCTAATAAAACCTTCACCTGTGTGAGAAATGTTGAAGGAAAACATGGTACCATGCTAGAAGCTGTTCAGAGCTGTGACTAGAGGCACTCAGTTCTTACCTGGTGCAAGCTCTACGTGTGGTATGTGCACTAAACTATTGAGATTTCTTTTCAACTTGTAAAGCAATGTAGGGCAGCAAAGGATGCTGTTCTGTTCTTGCAGTGTGGTGCTCCCCCCCACTGCTCCTTTTCTTCCCCCTCCCTCTCTCTCTGCATTTCTTGGTGTAGGAATTGTTGAAAGGGCATTCAGTAAGGCCCCCTTTTGTCAGCCAGCTCTGATTATCCTAAAGAAAAGGATCTCACTCTGAGCAGTTGTTTGCCTAGAGACTTGTTGTCACGTCTTCACAATTTAACAGCTGTGGCTATTGATGGTGTGCAGAACAATTTAAGACAATGACAAAAGAGAATCTTGGAGGAAGAATTTAAAAGTTACTAAGCATTTTCCTACAGAAATATGGTTATTTCCATTGTTGGACAAGCTTGTGCTCAGTTTTTGTGTGTTTTCCTCAGGATTTCATATTTTTCCACATCTTATCTCCAAAATTGTGGACATAATCTTTTATTTAGTTTTGCATTGTTTTTTTTGTTTCATCAATAGGCCCAGCTGTTAAATTGGGATTGATTACTTCCAGTCTTTATAACTGGTAATCACCACCTAAGTGAAAAAGTAATCAACAATGTCAAGTCTCCACATTTTGTTGAGTAAGTGTGGGTTGTATGGTCAACATTAGTTATTAGGGTCAACCTCTATGTAGCTTTTAAGCAGCAGCATTTTAAGCAGTGTCTACATTTTAAAGTTGATTGTCTCAGCAATTGAGTTAGAGGAGAAAAAAAAAGATCACACTAGATGATCTGTGTTGGGAGTTCAAAATCCATCTGGCAGCCTCCAAAACCTACACCTATGGTGGAAGCGTTTTTTGTTTGGATGGGTGAAATTGTTACTTTTTTAATAGATGGAGATAAACAGCAGACATAGGAAGGAGATGGTTGTGAAACCACTGGAGTGTGGAAGGTTTGTCTATGACTTGCTTTATGGAATTATTGTAACCTCCTCGTCTGTGTTGTTTTTTCTGTATGTAAAAGTTTTGAAGGGAGATGGCCTTCCTAATGTATTAGAGGAAAATGTAAATAAGCAGTACTAGATACATTTTCTCTACTACTTTATTTCATAACTCAACAGTAATTCTGGTTGGGTTTATTTCAATTAAATAGTATTAGATCTCCTTAGGCAAGTAGTAGGGTTTTTTTGTTGTTGTTTTTAACAACATGACTGCTCACTAAGGCAAAATAAACTAAGTGGCATCTGGGTAATACAGTTACCAACTCGAGGCCCTGTTCCAAAGTGCTTGTTTCTCAATTGCCTGGCTCTGTTGGGCTTCTGGTAGGAGTTTTCTGACCCAATAGTGCATCTGCAGTTTAGGGGAATAGGATCTGTGTATCATTCCCCCCAGATGCATACAGGTCTGCTGTGTGCTCACGAAGTTCACTTAGATTCTTATTATCATAACCGAAGAATGACAGAATGCACAATCTTTGTGTTTTATGGGGTAAAGATTTCAGGGTTACTGAGTCTCTCTCAGTGCCACAGTTACACTGAACAGCTTTTAAAACTCCTGCTGTGGTCAGGGTATTGCCTGGGTTTGGCTGATGGGAAAACTCTGCAAATTTTTCAGCAGTTAAGCTTGAGGAAATGATGTTTGTCTCTAGCCTGAGCACTTCATTGGAGCAACTGTGATAGTATTCAGTGAGTACCTTCTCATTTACTGGATGTTGGAGCAGTAGAACGCAATGTGAGAAACGAAATACTGAAAATGAACATGTTATAAAAGACATAGACATGCTAACAACAAGCTGTATATCCAAAGCTTTTATCAGAGCTTAATCATTAATTTAGGCAAAAGTTGCAATGTACAAAGATACTACTTCATCTCTGGAAGCGTTACTGGAGACTTTTCTGGGGAGGGAGAAAGTCAGCAAGGACTGCAGTTATTTAATCTTCTGTAATCGTGGTTCTTAGGCTTACACCTGTATAAACTGATCTTCTCTTCTGACCAAAGTAGTAAGAATCCACATGTACACACTTATTCCCATAAACTACTTGAAAATTATCTTAGGAAGTTGTTTCTGCGTGTAGGCAAAGTTTTCAGGAAAGAAATGACTTGACTTCTGGAATGCGAAATAAATGGAAACGCATTGATTACAAAGTTCTAGAAAAGCTGAGGACAAGAACTTTTGTTATAGAACTAGAAAACAGGTAGAAACCTTATGAAGTAGGGTTCTCTGCAGTCATGGGCGTGGAGGCTTGTGAGGCTCACAGAACACATGATGCACACTGTCTCAGCTTCTCCTAGAAACCTGTCCTTACTGTCTAAGACTGTTAATACAGGACAAGAGCATAAGAGCACAAGGGTGCCATCCGTGTCCTAGATCTCCGTGGTTAGGGGATTTGTTCAATGAAAATGTCTCAGGTGACCTTGAGAAATGAAAGGAAAGTTAAAAAGAAACGCAACTTTAATGCTTTCACCTGGGATATTTCTTCCTGTCGCTAAATCTGGGCATTGGTTTAAACTAGAGTGTACAAGAAACAGCCAGGTCATGTAATTTTCCCATGTATAACATAAATCAAGGAATTATTTTCCTAAAAAAAACCAAACCCAAACAAACCTCCCAAACCCAAACAAACCTTCCTCCCCCCCCAAACCAAACCCAAAAAGATGCAAAGCCCAAAAAAACATTGGAAAACTGAAAAATTCAAAGAGCAGGACTTCTTTTTTACAAAAATGTGCAAAAATATTTAATAATCTGCAAGCGTGGAAGTCCTGCCTTTGGATACTTCAGTAGACACTAAACTGTTCTCTCAATGGCCATTTTTAAGGTACATTGCTACAAGAGAAAATACAGCTGAGCCATCTGCTCAGTAAGTCAGTATTAAAAAAAAAAAAAAAAAAATCCAAATCTCAGCAGTCCCTTCCATAACCAATAATGATCAAGACTTTTCCTTTCAAGAGGTTACAGTTACACTTTGACTTTTACCATTGAAAAAATTGGTAAAATAGAATACTACTGAGCAAATTACATCTCCAGCCTTTGACAAGAACTGTGCTCGAAAGCAGTGCCTACCATACAGAGTCCTGGTAAAATTCTCCTGGACAACAAGCAGTAAGATCATTGTTGTTTCTGAATTATGACAGAAATCTGTTGTGAAAAGCATAAACCTATCTGCAGAGAGGGTCTGTGATATCCTTTCCCATCTATAGAAATCTCAGAAAGAAAACTTCCTACGTACTGGCCAATATAAAGGCACTGGTATTCAGATGTGAAACATCTTTGCCATGCCCATGTTTAAGTAGATGTTGGAATGGGCAACAGATCCCATTCTGTGCAAGTTTTACAGTTCTGTCTGAAATTGGCAGGCTTTCCTGAATCACAGCTTTAGGTGGGATGAATACAGTATTTTAGAAAGGAGAAAAGAATTTGTCTCTAGCTACAGACTACACTTAGTGGTGTATTGATGGCAAAGCAGCAAAACTTACATTGTTCTAGTCTTCTAGCCTCAGAACATGCTAAAATTATGACTTTGAATTTAGTAATAGCAACAATTTGCCTTGTCTTAGAAGTATGTGTAATGGAAGTCTGCTCTTTAGCTCTGAGGTGCAGTAGTTCCATTTTGAAAGGATTTGCCCATGAGAGACAATTTTGAAAGAAATAATCACCTGACTGACCAGGAGTAAGGGCTACATAAAAGTTATTACAAGCATTAAACATGTCATCTGGTGTTCTTTTAATACATAGCTAGGGGGCAGTTAAACTAAGTCTTTACAGCTTGTGATGTATATCTTGTGTATGCATGAATGTTGGAAACTGGAGGGGATTCTGTAAACAGAAGCAATTCTGTATCTTCAGATTTGATTTTTAGCATCTCCAGATAATAATCCTGTTCATGTTGATTGATTGCATTGTTTGTTCTCATTTCAGTAGATCAGAATTTCTTGTGCAAACTGCTCAGGTCTTAGTGGTATAGCTAGAAAATTGATAGATTTACAAAAGTAGAAAAAAGGTTGGATTTTTAATTGATCAGTGTAATTTTACCACACGTATACTAACTCATCTTTGTACACCCTGGTAGATACACAACTCACTTTTAAAATCTTGCATCAAACCAAAAATCTTTCTGAATCTTCCAGTCAAAAGAGTTTTGATTTTATTTTATTTTTTTTTGCTCTCCTTTGAGCCATTTCAGATTGAAGACAAAACAAGATAAAATAAAATTAGAAAAATAATTTACTCTTCTATATCTCCTCAACCTTTGCAGCATGAGTTTTTCATGTGAAGTAGCAATGGTCAGCCTTCTCTTCTCCCACTAAAATTCTAAAAGTCATCTATCAGCTTGTTTACAAAGTGCGATTGTCAGTTCTTTTAAGCTGTATTGAGAGACATTGACTTCTTGTACACCTTAAAATTTAGAGGAAAAAGTGTCAAATAGAAAAGCTTTTTATTTATTTACCGATCTGTTCTAATATTCAAAATTCTCATAATTTGTGTACTCTCCCATGTTTCCACTTGTTTCTCTTTCTCATGTCAGGTGCAGGCTGGTTTTGATGCATGTGGACTTTTATTTTCCCTTTTTTCTTTATAAATTGTCACGCTATATCATTGTTTTGGATTTGCTAAACTGCTTCTGGTGATCCCCTGTTTCTTATTCCTGTCTGATGACTGGAAGAAGGCACTGTTTTTCACTGGAGCTTATTTTCACAGCTGTGGCAAAGGAGGGAAGTGTCATAAGATACTTTAAGGTCAGTTTTGACCCCAAATTTAGATGAGGTAAAAATGATTCGACAGAAGTGTAATATCTTGTCTCAAGTGGTCTGGCTGTCACTTCAAAATCAGATAATAATTATGATTAAGAAAAAGCTGTTTTGATAGCTATTACAATGTACAATAAAAACAGCTCAATGTTACACAGTATTGTTTTTTGTTTTACAACTTGATACAACTGGAAGTTATCAAGTAAGCCATTATCTTTTCAAAGAAATTTTAAAATTAATCTTAAGGACTTTGAACATGCAGAAGAGTTTTAAGTATTTTTTTATGCTTGTACAATCTTCAACATATTAATAATTTTTTAGGTAACTTATCAGCAAATTAACTAGTGTAAATTACTAAATTACCATTTCACTGTCCACATCAAGATCTCTAGTAAACCTCTAATAACTGTAACATGTGCCTCAGGCAGAGCTGTGCATTATGTATGTTCTTTGTAACGAGAATTCATTGACTTTATGAAGCCATGACAGACATTTATCATTTTGTTCATTAAACTTGTCTGTGACATCCGGCAAATTGATGTTAACTGGAAATATTCTCTGGGAGTTCTGGCACGACTCTGTCATTTTGCCTGAGGAGAGAGAAACTTTGTACATAGCATGTACCAAATTACAAGGGTGAAACTTCCTTCCCCCATCCCCTCCCCAAAGCATAAGTGAGTGTATGACCGGCTCTTTTTTTCATCTTGCTTTTAATGCTTATTTATGCAAACAACCCTGTGGCCCACAGTTTGCAAGCAGATTTATCATTGATCTTCAATAGAGGTTGAAAGTAGATACTGCTTTTATTTGTTCAGCCAGTCTGTGCCAGGAAGGTAGCTCAATTCTATCACACAACCAAACTATTGTAAAAATGGTCATAATACAAATCCACAATGCTCTGTGCACAGTGGCTCATGGAAGCGATACGTGTGAGTTGGTATTGAGATGCATTAGCCTATGCTCTCAAAATTGGTTTTTTGGTTATTTAAGAAGCGGAGACATAATTTTTTTTTTCTTTCTTCTTTTTTTTTTCTTTTCCTTTTAGGAGTGTGAACTTTATTTCTAGCAATATATTTTTTCTATGTTTGGAATTCCTGGATATAATAAATACTAGAAGAAATAAGCATTCATACAGTGTACAAGAAATGAACTACGGAATTTTTGTAGCATTGATGGGAGTTCCGTGACATTCCCAGCACAGGGCATTTAGTACTTGTTTTTAATGGTCGTCATCTTTACCTGATGTTGCTTAGTGCTGATTCACATAAAATATATGGTAAATGACCAAATACTTTGTTGAAAGCCTTTATAATATACGTTGTAGAACAGTGCTTCAGTAATTTTAAAATTACTGTGTTTGGAATGATGAACGATATCTCATTCGTTCTGCTCTTGAGCACCCAGTGTGGAAAAAGAAAAAGGCACTTTTAACACCTGCCTGTGTTTGATTCCTGTGGATAGCTATCTCTAATAATGGCAGAGGTTGTTAATAGGATATCTGCCCACCTGCTAGTGTTCCTCTTGTGCTACCTGAATCCAACTGTATCAGGGATCTTTCAAACAGGAATGAATGTACTAACAAGTTGTGGCATAACTGACTAAAATGTTTATTAATGGGTCAAAGATAGTGTTCAGACTGTAAAAACATTCCAAAAATTGAACACCCAGAAATCCATTACATAAAATTTTTGTCTTTTGAGAGAAAGTAGAGCAGTTGGCTCTTTAAAATATATTGTGTCTCACTACATAATAGTTCACTGGATTAAATGAATTTATTGATTTCTGCTTCTTTACTGACACACATTTATGAGCAGTTTCTTTGGCACCATGGCCACATGTCAAAGGTCATAACTTTCCTTCACTGTGGAAGAATAAAAGCTTTCAGATGGTGAATCTCTGAAATCCACAGTGCTTTTTTCTCCCCTCCCCCAATATAATTACTGTTTTTGCAGAACTTTATTTAAGATAAATAAACAATAATAATAAAAAATATGCACACTAGAAAATCTCCTATACTTATCTATCATAAAATAACTGCAGGAAACAATGTCTCTGCACAAAGGGCGACATATCTAATTTGCTAATAGGTATCATTATGAGGTACATGGTGGTATATTAGGCTTTTTTATGGTCAGAGATTTTACTGAAAATGGTCAATTTTTAGAATATAATAAACATTTCTCATGAAATTTATTACACATCAGTTTAGAAACAGTATTTCTTTCCTTTTAGAGCTGTGTCAAAGGCATATTACACTTTGTGCACCAGAGGTGATACTGCAAGTAGATCCTACAGAGAGAACGAAGGACATTCAAAATCTGTGCTTTGTGTTTAGATGGCCATTTATAATGTTGACATTTTCTTTAATGCCCTTCTTTAGTAGTAGCCTGTGGGATTTTTGGTGTGTACTAGATATGAAAGTCCACTGATGACATAAACATGAAGAACTAAAAAAGAAACTGCAATGGAATATGAAGAAGTTAATCAGTTCACTAGTTTGCAAAAAGAGAACAGCAAGTCATGCTTTAAACATAAAGTGGCTGATACTAGTTCTAAAGTTTTAGAAATGTAGGATAGGATGCAGTTAACTCCATATCCTTTGTGCAGGTGCTCATCTGATAGATAACTATCTAGATTAAAAAAAAAAGAAAAAAAGAAAAAAAAAAAGAATTTTTTCTGCCAGGTTATCAAACTCATGCGGTTAGCTGTGATGACTTGAACTGGCTTTCTGTGTTATCTGACAAGTGCTAGAGCTGGCTAGAGGTAAGCAGGCAAGAGTAGTTGGGATTTGGGACTATCTGGGAAGAGTTTGTCCTTGGCTTTTTAGCAGCTACTAACAGGAAGATTAGTTCCAACCATCTCAAGAAACAGCAGTGTGAAGGTAACTTCACTCAGGTGTTACTTTGATTTAAAATCATCAAAATGTTTGTGCTACATGAGGTGAAATATGTTTGAATTGTTAGCAGGACCTGGTGGTAGTCCTCCTAGCTGGACTGTTTCTGAAGAAATAGCAGAGCCTAGAGTTGTATCCATGGGAAAAAAATCCCTCGATTTTCTGAGAAGATTAAGAAGTCTTCCCATCACCCACCGCAAGAAAGAGAATTGGCTGCCAAACCTTATTTGTACGTAGTAGGGATGAAGCCTGTTGATACTTTTAATTATGACTCTTGCAAAACATACCAGTGGTAGACTTTTCTTCTGCTCTGTTGTTTTGTGCAAATGATGATCTTATTCTAAGTGGGCTGGTGGAACTCTGCTGTTAAATTTACCAAATATTTATATTGCAGGACTGTTGCTAAGTTTCTGACATGTTACCCTTTTGGATAGAAATTTGTGTCATGTCAGTGTCATCTCTTTGTTTTTTATTATTTTTTTAATACAGTATACTTCTGCAGGACTGTTTATTCTGTTCCCTAAAACAAACCTAAGATGAAACTGCTTTTCTGTATTTTTGTTTTTCATTAGGATAGCATGGGAATTCTACTTTGGTTACAGAGACATGGGATTTGTTGGGAGGTGGTCTCTGTGTCTGGAAGTAGATTGTGCTGTTGCTAAGAATATATTTGCAAATTTGGTTATCATGTAAGTTTTGAGGAAAGATCTCAAACTTTTTTTTGGGCACATGTTCAGCACAGACTTACTAGGTCTAACTAGCTAGAGACACAGAATATGCTGTTTGTGCACCTTGCGTGTTGCTTGTGAACCCTGAGCTGGGCTTTCCCTCTAAGAAGTCCTGGGCAGCTGTGGTCTTGCCTTTTTTTCCTGTTCTGAATTAATGAGGAGCTGAAGTGTGATCTAACATGGCTTGTAGAAACCAGCTGGAATCGAAAGCTGAAGTGAGTGAAAACAATGGTCTAATTACCTAGACAGGAAGTTTGGGAGGAGAAGTGGACGAGGTGGATGTGTGAGTGGTCTCATGTGTTTAGAGGTCAGGAAGGGGAAGAGAAATGCATTGGTGGGAAGCAGCTAGTATTAAGGAAAAGCTTGTGGAGTGAGGCCTGGGGTTGTCTCAGTTTGGAGATTGCCATGAACACAAGTTGGGAATAGGAGAGGACAGAGGTGCTGGCAAAGACTGGCTCAAGAGAGCGTGCCCATTGGAGCAGCTGATCTTTCAGGACATGGAATGTGGACCCAGGAGTCTTGGACTTCCCTTGGGAACTTCAGAAAGACAAAGAATAACCTCCCACTCAGGAGCTTTGGCAGATTTTAAGTTGCATCACTGCTTCAACCAGAAGCTTCTATAATATGTGACATAAGTCCGCTTGTCCCTACTTTTCATGGGAAGCCTGTGATTACGTGTTTCTTATGGTCTCAGTGTTTGATACGAGGTTTTGAGATTTGATCAGTTTGAGCTGCAACAAGTTGGGAGAGCTGTGGTTGCAACACATGGAGCACTGTGAAGGATTGGTGTCTTGTCTTGGACACCTACATTTAGTGAATATTTTGGGCCACCATCCAACTGTTTGTCCATACCCAAAAGTAAATTTAAAATAATAATAGAACGTTACCTCAAGGTGTTGTGAGAGTAGATACATTAACATTTGTGAAGAACTGTAATGCAGAGCCCTGCAGAAAAGGCCATAGGGAAGTTAATAACTCTGTCTTCGGGGCAGTGCTTAATAGAGTGTAATAAATAAGGAATGAGGCCACACACTGAACAGAGAAGAGAAAACAAAATATTGAATAGATGCTCATTATGTGAGCACCATTCATTTGGTGCTGTGAATAGTGGGGGAAGTGTGATTGTGCAGTTGAATTGTTTCCTAAAGCATGTATATAAACAGAGCAAATCAGTTACATAAGCAGCTTCGTTTCTTCAGTTGCCTAACTTCTGAGCATTTGGGTTTGGAGATTTTCACCTTGTTTGTGTATACACACATGTAAGAGGCAGATATGCTGAATGCTTTATTAGTGGGAAAGTTTAGGGGTTAGCTTCATTTATCGAATGATGTATGTAATGCATCTAAAAGTGAAGTAAATACGCTTGAAAGTATTAGAGTTTTATAAAGGCAGGGTGTCAGGAAAAAAAGACTTGTAGCAGGGGACAGGCGCTGGGACAACTTCTGAGACAAGTTAAAGTAAGTTTATTAGAACTTTTTGATTCAACCAAAACATGGGCTGGTGTCTAAGCATGTATTTAGTAATACCTTTAACTTGATAAGAATAATCTTCAGATTATTGACCAATGAAGATACTGTACAGGTCTGCAGCAACATTTATAAACCTGTTGGTAGTATTTATCAGAGTGTAATCTGATTTAGAAAAGCATTTTAGCACAGTTCTAACAAAGCCCACATTTAATTTCTACTTTTGACTATAGTTCAAACTTGTGTTTGGACAGGGCTTACGTGAGCGCTCACCTGTACACTGTCTGGTGTTTGTTAGTGCGTGATTTACTCTCTCTGTGACCTGAGTGAGAGGAAATTGGGTTTATTGCTGGTGTACAGGAGAAGACCTTTATTGTGGTGCGTGGTATTAGGTAGGTGTCAGCGAGGACCACTGGCTCCAGTGCTGTGGAGGAGTTAGCATCAGTGGGTTTCACGTCCTCCTTCACCCGGTCTCTTTTTTCAAGTATTTACTTCAGCACATAGCCTAGAGTACCACCTGCTTGTTAGGCTACAGGTCTTACCTTGAACCACAGGGCAGGTTTCTGGAAATACAGCCCAGCAGTAATGACTAGAGAAAAGTGCTGATACTCTTTTTCTTTTTCCTGACACAGTTATGTAAAGAATCTCAAGGCAGTGAAGTATTCAACACCTCACACCTTCAGTGCAAGGTACGCAACTGGATCCTCTTGGGGATCTGGCCCTTTGTGAGCTGGGACCTTCTTTCTCTGAGGATGTTTTTCACAGGCATGTTCAGAAGCTGGAACTATGAGGAAATGTAAAGCGTTATTTGTACTTACTTTAATTGTTCCTTTCCTCACTATTTAGTTGCTGCCGTGTTTGCCATTGTCTTGCATTTACCTAAATAATGGTTGCCTGGCCTTTCACGAACTTGTGAAGAGGAAAGATGGTGACCACCTGAAACAATAATATCTGCGGCAGAATAGCCTGAGAACTTTAAATAACCAAAGGGGACCGTTTCCTAGGCAGCTAAGTGACCTTTGGATCCCAGAAGCAGGCTATTCATAGAGGCAAAGCCTTTGTCCTGCTTTGACCAGTGGTCAGTGAACTCTGGCAGGCCCCTCGGCTCACCATCTTGGCCCTAGACTAGCAGCTGGTGATTGATTCATTTAACTGTCCAGATTCACATTCTTCTGTCAAGGACTTGTCAAAGAAGAAAAAGGTTCTATGGAGGGCTATTCATTTTACTAAAAGGAATGGGATGCATTATATGATTGAGTGGATTACTTTTGGGTCAGAAGAGTTCCTGCATTGCTCCGTTTTAATTTGGCCTTCAATCAAAGGGAGATTTAGTTTATCAGCGCAGTGTGGTGCTCGTGAGGAGGAACAGATCGTTTCAATTCCATCAGTGCAATAGGGCTAGTTTGTTTTGTGGGTTTTTTTGTTGTTTTCTCTTCCCCTTTCTATGACTCACACCCTCACACCATTTTTTGGCCAACAAATCCATAGATTTTTGTGATTAGTTGATATGACAGATGGCTAAGAATATTAATTTCTATTAATCTCATTCTTAGTTTTAATGTGTATGATATATTAATATTAATGGTCCTACTACCTTTCATATATGGTCTTAAGCAATCCAGAAAAGCCTCTCCTGAAAAGAGTAAGTAAAAGATTAGTGTGTTACCTCTGTTTTAGATGTGGAGAAAACTGAGAACAGAAGAAATTCTACAGAGTCAAACTAATAAATTACTTTCCTACAGATGACATGGGCAGCTGTAAAGCTGAGGGTATTTTCTGTCCAGTCCCCATTTTCACCTGATGCACAGAAGTTTGTTGTGCAAACCCAGCATTTTCCAAATGCGCAAGAGTGCTATCTCTCCGTTTGTCTGAAGGTTTAGGATCCCATTTATTAAAAGAAGAGGAAGGTGTTTCCATGCTTTATGAAAGCTGAATTGTATTTTCAATTCTATAATTAATGTGCCAAAAACCTAACTTTGAATTGCATTAGGGAGGTGTGTTTCCTCTTCGTTGTGTTGCCAGGCTCCTCTGTCCATCTTCCCGTCAGCTGGGCTGTTTCTCTTAGCATTAGGATTTTTTTGGTGATCCTCTTCATGAAGTTCTGAGAAAAGAACGTCATTGCGTAGCTCCTTCCGCTGGAAATAACAGGCATTAAAGAACAGATCCCGCCAGTTAACCTTCTGCCTCCGTTTCAATGAACATGATGAGCTGCAGCAGATGAAATATGACCTTCAAGTTTCTTTACCCCACTCTCATAAGCTATGTATTGTTTTGATTTGGCTTATTGAACGCATTATGAGGGATTTCTGATTGGCATCAGGCCAAGGTGCTACGCTTCTGCTGATGGAAGTACGAGTGCATAATTTAGGAGAAAATACAGTGAGGCTTGGTCTGTTCTATTCTTTTCTCTCCCTCTTTTTGAGGGAAAAGGGAGAATTTTGCATTTGTTGAGGTAAATGAGTGGCCTAACTTAAGTGGCCTTAAGAGCACAAGAGAGGAAGGAAGTCTGAGATAATCTAACCTTGCTTAGCTCTTCTCTGTTATACACCTCTACGTATGTGTCAGAAATCTGGGATAAGTACACCACCTGTTGAACACACCTCCTTCTTTCATGGAGGCCTGGTGGTATTCTTTTCATGTCTGCAGTTGCATTTCCCAGGGCTCAGTCCCCTTTCTCAGAGCTTGCTTGTTTCAGGCTGGAGCATGATGTCTGAGATGAGGGTACCGGCCTCTCTGTGCTCCAGGTAACACTTCCCTCAGTACCTTCCTGGTGGCTTTGATTCATGGCCTTGAGTTGGAGATAAATAATGAGCTTTTGAAAATCATGGAAAAGGGAAATGGGTTGTCATTGTGTATTAGAGAATATAAGTAATCTAATAACCAGCGGTATTACCTGTTTAGTAGAACATGGTTGTTTGCTTGCACTAAGACTGGGCAAACTGGAAATCTAACTATTGCCTCCCACCCAAGCAGTCAACAGCCATAGCAAGGTGGCTTCCTCTAAAGACAAATTTTTTTTTGTTTCTTCTGTTTGCCTTTGATATGAGGGCTTTTGTGGTGAAATCAGAATAAATTTCCAGACACTTCAGTGAGTGAGAGAAATATACTTGGGGAAAACACAGGGATTTCTATGACATTGAAGACAATATGATTTTTTTCTGGAAGCCACGCTTCTGATTTCTTTTATGTGAAAATTGCAAGAGTTGTAAACTCTTCCTCCTCCCCTACCTCCAGAAATTTTCAGATAAACATCTGATTAGAAGATTTAAGTAACTTCAGTAAATAAGCAGTACTGACAATACCATTTGTGACTTGGTCTTTTTTGTGTGGAGGTTGTTTCTGTTTTTCTCCCTGGGCTCATTCAGAATTTTGCTATTAGTTAATACGCTGTGTAGAAAGACTGCTGTTGGGGAGAGGTCTCTGGGCTGTGTAATGCAGTGGGGGGGGCATTTGGTGACAGGGAAATGAGCTGCAGGCGTTTGGCCCTTGAGAGTGGAGGCATCTCTTCTTTCCTTTCCCCATGGGAACGCCGCAATGTTGACATTTGGAAAGGGGGCCGAAGGGCTTGGTTTGAATTCCCAGCGCCTCTCTGCAGTGTTTTGCAGTGAAATTGTGTCTTTCATCCTAAGATGCTGATTCTGAAACACTGTGAGCAAAAGATGGAGAATGCTTGTATCTCTCAGGAATAGCGTTTCTGACAGTCTGAAGACTTACAGCACTACCGTATCAGCTTACGCTCGTTCATATGTGGATGGTGTCAGTTTGCCACTGTATGAAATGAAACCTCTTCCTCCACCTCCCCCCAGATGTGAGGGAAGGCGCAGCGGTGGGCGGCGCGGCAGAGGAATGTGTGGGGCCCCGCTCCTGTCCTGGGATGCGCTATGCGGTGCTTCCTCTGATTGATGAGCTGGGCAGGGTGAGGTGAAGAGTGGGTATTGCATTCTACTTAGGGTCTTGTTTTATTTTAGCCAGGAATAGCATTTATTTATTTTTAAAGGTACATGGCTGATAAATAGAGGTCTTACCCTTCAGCTGGCATCTGCAGTGAATTCATTGATTGGAATGGGGCAGCTTTAGCACTTACAGTGCTGGAGGCTCTTGTTCCACAGTGCTGAAATTGTCTTCTCTGTATTGCGCTGAGTGATTATTATATTGTTGTTCTTTTGGGGTTGTACTTTGAGGAACCTTAGAATCGTAGCAGTCAATCTTTACTTTTCTATTTCTGTTTTTCTTGATTTTTTTTTTTGTTAAGATTTTTTTTAATGCCAAATTAGGATAGTTGTGAAGGGATACGTTTTTTGTTGCACAATTCTGCTTGTGTTCTGATCCTTCTCTTCATGTCATAAAGTGCAAAACTGTGCTGGATGTTCCCCATGCAACAGTTGGGCTATTAAGCAGAACTAATTCTTCAGAGAATGGCAACAACTCTAAAGAAAGGCATCTGTAGGATTAAGCATAGATACTAGAAGGCAATCACTTGGCAAACTGCTGAAGGAAAGCAGTCCTTGCAAGGGAGGAAGTGGCGTGTTCTTTTTCCTGAATGCATACAGCCACACAAGTAGAACAGCTTTGAAGCTGGTTAATGTGCCTTACTGTGTGCCTTTTCTGTACCATTTCCTACATTTCTTGTCTGCAGAAAAGCAGAGGGGAATTCCTTGATAAGTGCATTAGCATTTATTGTGTGTTTCTGTGGCCACACACTGTTGCCTGGGTGGTAGATAGACTGAGAAGGGAAAACCCCAACTGGGATGCCTTCAAAAGTGAAAAGATCAAATCTGTCATGCTTGTTTACATGATTCAGTAGGGTATGTCAGTTATACCACCAATAAGCTGTTGAATATATAGAGTCATGTATTTCTAAGCCTCAATCTTTTATTTCTTTTAAAACAGTGCTAGTGATAACTCCTGACGTGATACGTATGCTTGGTTTCATTGGGAAGGGTGGTAGTGCTATATTTTTTGCCACTTATTAAATGATTGAGGTCTAGTAAGGCAGTATGTGTGGTTACGTCAATATCTTACACATCGCTGCAAGAGGTAGGAAGTGCTGCTGTTGCAACTTCATTAGCTGCTTTGACCAAGGTAAAATAGAAAGATTTGGGTGCATTATCCTGTACTTTCTTCCTACAGAGATTGGGAATTTTGATGCATGCCCCTGCATTGCAATTCTGAATCGTCCCCTCAGTGTTGCTCTAAGAGCATCTGATGGGCTGGAGAACAAACAGTAAAATAAGGCATTCATGGGTTGGTAGTATGTTAGTTAGGATCCTCCTGTTATTTTCTCTAGCACGTTGGTGCTGCCTAGGATCCCATTTATTGTTACAGTTATGTTAATATGTCATGAATAACAAGCTGTGTATCTGTTCCAGTGGTCTGAAAAAATGAAGAGGAAAGTGTACAGGCTCATCACACTGTCCAATTGTACTTTTCTGTTCCTACATGTATGTTTCTGCATTTAAGAGAACTTTCTGAAGGGTGATTATCTACTTCTGAGGAGCCAGTTTTCTTTAACTGTTTTGATGTTTTTTCGTAACATACAGCAGACATGCTAATTAGTAACTCTTTCTGTTGCTAAGGTTAATACTTCCCAAAGTTTACGGTGACTATATGCTGCCTATTTAGCAAAAGGAAAGAGCATCTTCCATAAAATACAATATATCCTGAGGTGAAATGATTGCTTTTGAAAAAATGGATCAGTATCATAGAGACTGCTGGTGTGTTGTGATGCTTACTACAATGATTTTGAATTTGTAGTTTTACTCAAGAAAGAAAGCTTAGATAGCCAACCACTTGTTTAAATGTTGAGAATTGTTGTATCCTATGCCCAGAAAACAAACATTTACGGGGCTTAAAGCTTCTGAGGCAATATTTAAATGGCAGTGGTAGGGCTTGCTTCTGCCTTCGGGGATGTCTGTGTGTGTAGGAAGGAGTTGCATTTCCAAAATTGCCTTGCCAAAGGGAAGCTGTTCCAGAACTACATGCCTCATATATTATTTTTTTTCTGCTGATTTTCCTCTGGAGCCACCAAAGATGGTAGTCTGTCTTGGAGACCCTGTCTCCAGACCTTGTACTTCTAAGAAGCTCTTGCAAGAGGGAAAGAAAGTTTTGTTCTGTTTTTAATGAAAACAAAAACAAACTTGGGAAAGTCAGGACATACAAGGAAAAGACTATTCTCAGTTTTTTCCTGGGGGGTGGAATTTTTCCTTATCTTGTCAAGTTTCTTTTTCTTTCCTGTCAACTGTCTTCAACATGCATCCATTTGAGTCCTGTTCTCTTGACTTTCTGCACTGAGGTATATCAGAAACTTGCTCACAATAGCTTCCATTCTGTATGAGGAGAAGACAACATACTTTCCTGCTTTCTGAGGATACTGTAAGAAAGAAGAAATAATACTGTAGGAAAGAAAGAATAAATTAATACATTTCCCTAAAAACCTAGCCCAAAATAGTCTACTTGACTTCCAAGTTTTCAGGAAGAGAAAATACTGCATATGAAACCTCAGAGCAGTCTTAACTTTGGGAAGCTGGTGGTGAAAACTGTCTCTATGTGTGTGTCTGTGTGTGGCCAGAAACACTTCTACAGAATTTAGTCCCAGCCCAAACGGTGGAGAGCTTAGTGATCTTCAGTGGACGTATTCAGAATTGGTTATTCCTCTACAGCGATTTTTAAAGTGATCATTTGTCAGCCGCTGAATTAGGAGCTTTAAAGAAAGGAGCAAGGGGACCTGAAAGTGTTAGAGGAAACAAATGAGATTGCAGCTGACATCTCCAAGGGAACTTTTGTTCAAGGGTGCTCAGGCTGTTGACCTCTTTGCTTCTCCATTTCATTGCCTTTATAGCATTCTTCAGTACCCGAAAAGTAGTGGCTTGTTTGTGACTGGGCAAACGCTACCTTTCTTTTTTTTTTTTTTTGGTGGGGGAGGCAATCGTGGACATTGCTGTGCAAAGATTTTAATGCACAAATAAACAGTTTTGCATTGTGTTTTAAAAGTGTGATTTTATATATGAAGCTAATGATTTATTTCCTCTCCTCCCTTCTTATCAGGGATTGGAGAGTAATTCGTAGTGATCTGCATCTTAGTCTGGAAATCACTATCTAAAAATTACACTTCTAGACATTTGTCAGCAGGTTGGCAAAAATATGAGAGAGGAAAGGAAAAATTAAAACATACTGTTGTGTCTTCCTTTTTCCATTCCTTTCTCTGTTGCACCTCCTTCTCTTTGTTTAGTTTTAATGGCGTAACTAAGTATATGGTAGGCTAGAAGTAAATATTTGTGCAATAAGGTGACCATCAGCAGAGCAGACTGTTTCCCATATGTAATTGACTGGCAGTTTGTTGGAGGCAAAACTGCAGTAAGCTCTGCAAAGGAGCTCACTCTTTAGCTTAGCAGGCAGAGCCCTGGAGAAGATTTGTAAGAGGTAATGAATTGAGAATAGCAGAAAGGGCAGATGGCCCAAATCCTCACTCATTACCTCATCTGGGGTCTCCTTGGTATTTATCAGTGAAAGCTTTCTGTAAGTACCCCTATGTGCAGAGCAATTTCTGGTCCCTCCAAAACTCGAAATGTGATTTTGAGAGGGTCTCACGGACTAATGCCTCAGAAAGATTTGCTCCTTGCCTGCAACCTGCCAATACTATTCTGTGAACTGAAACACGAGGAGCACATGGTGTGCACATGGTGTGAAGAATCAGTGTTGTCTATAGGGAATGTCAAATTTCATGGCCAAACCTGGCTCATTCTGTATGCTTAAATGTCTTTCACGCTGTAGAAATCTTGTTAGTTTTTTGTAATATTTGGACCTTTTTCCTTTTTTTTTTTTGTTGTTTAGGTTTGTGTTTTCAGTAGAAGTATTGGCATATTTCGCATTTATTTATTAAAGAAAAAAATATTTGTAAATATTAGTAAAAGAAACGATAACAGTTCCCTTGCCTTCCAGTCTTTTCTCTTCCCTCCTTCTGATCCCAACAAAGCAATATATGTCAGAGGTCTGGAGTAATACACACAACATCTAGAGAATTGAGGAGGTACAGTATTTTCCTTAATAAAGAGTCTCTTATCTTTCTAAGGTAAGGCCCTGACTCAAAGCCTATTGAAATCAAGGGTAAGACTCCTACTGGTCAACAGGTGTCAACAGGTTAGAAAAAATGAAGAAATATGTGTCAGCAGTCTTAAACGACTGCCTCTCAAACTTTCTGCATTTGTGAACATAAAGTGCATGGATGCCATAAGCTATGCCAGTAGCTCCCAAAACGTCATCCCATTTTGATAAAATCTATTCTTTGATGTAGGGATTAAAAAATGATAGGGAGGGAAGAGGAACCCAAGTTGTAGTGCTAAGCTAGTGGCTCCTAAAAATGCAGCTCTGTAATTTCCTACTCTGCAGGGGTTTCCAAAGCGTCAGAATAGTAACGATCACTGTGGAATATAATTGTATTCAGAACAAGCTGTAATTCCAATCCACCTTCTTTAAAATGTTAAAATGCCTGCTAGGAGATTCTAAATGGCAAATATTAAGAAAAATCTTTGTGATAGACAGATTAATCAGTGTCCCATATCAATTATTTATAGTGTCAAATCAATGCAGTAGTTTCAGTCTCATTTAACCTCCCTATTATTTAATTGTAATGCTCTAAGGTAATTGCCTGAGACTGGACTCCTTTTTCAATACAATTCTGAACTGTCACCTTCAAAACTCGCTGCTATGGTGTTCGTACTATCACAATCTAAGAATTTCTTAATATAGCTAAAGTCATAGTGGAACATTTCTTTATTGTTTTGTTTTCATTTTACGAAGAGAAAACTGGTGTATTAGGTTTATCCTGGAAATACATGTAACTCAAGAAATATCTGTGAAAATACAC
Organism: Limosa lapponica baueri; assembly: GCA_002844005.1. Classification (NCBI taxonomy): domain Eukaryota; kingdom Metazoa; phylum Chordata; class Aves; order Charadriiformes; family Scolopacidae; genus Limosa; species Limosa lapponica. The sequence goes on along the minus strand of KZ505664.1, from coordinate 821,428 downwards.
AGTGGAATCTGTTTCACAAATAGCATGGTGATAGGCTAAATGCTTGCTGATATTTCCAGTATACACAGTAGGCTGTGGGGTTTTGTTCTGTATGTTCCTGAACAGTGTAGAGTTTATTAAAAAAAGGGAGCACTATTTACACTATTTCTTTCTTTTAAGGAAGTTTCCCTGCCACTTGGACTGATTATAGAGGCATTTTTCAAAACTATTCATGAGGAAAACCTGATTTTTCTGAGGCATTGGCAGTGTAGAATTAGGGCTAAATGCACAGTTAGATTTTTCTGTAGAATTTTCATCCTGCCAGCGCAGTAGTTCTTCTGCAGATCCATGAGCTTTTTGTCTTGTGAAAATACTCTCTGCTAGCTATTGAGCTGCATGTTCAGATGTTTCTGGAGACAGTTATTAACAAAGAATCTGGAAAGTACTGAAATATTTCTGTATATAGAAATACTAACTTGGGTGCCAAGCCTTGCTGTGTAGCAATGTTAGTAGTAAAACCTGTACACCTGACTGTAACGGCTTTTAAACTCCACACAGTATACTGTGGTTTGAGGAGTCCTTTTATTTATGTAATGCTACTGTTTGCTTGATTCCATCTCTTTTTTTTTTTTTTTTT
>KZ505664.1:792412-820802 GCA_002844005.1 Limosa lapponica baueri | reverse complement strand
TCTTTTTTTTTTTTCTTTCTTCCTTAAAATGCTTGTTTTCTGTTAAGTAATATCTGAATTAGGTACCTTTTTTTTTGTCATTTTTGATGTTCAACTGCTAGCTTTTCTAGGAAACTTACATTATTTTTCATATTGTGAAATCAAATGTCATACTCAGTAATGGCAAACTAGCATGTATCTGTCATGTAATCTTAGGTCTGATTCCTGTCTTCTTTCTAAGAATGACTTTTAATAACCAGCTTGATAGAAGAAAGGAGAGGCAGAAATTAAAGCTAAAATATGCAGCTGGAAATCAAAACAGAAAGGTAAAATGAATACCCTTAAACAGCGTTGACCACACTTCCAGGCAATTCAAGCGAATACTGATTTTAAAGTCATGTCTAACAGTTTAGTGTTATTACCTCATTAAAATCTAGGGATTAATAGCAGCAATCTCCTTGTTGCACGTTAAAAGGATTTAGTTTAATTTGGGGTTAGGGGGTACAAGGTGCCATTGTAGCAAAGCTATACCCAAGGTATCAGTGAGGTGAAATGGGCTGACTGTGGTTTCTCTAACTGTCCCAGTTATTCTATATATTTATATATGTATACCTATATGGAGTTTGAAATTTTAATGAACTGGTTCAATAATCCTTTATAATGTATGTTATCTTTGGAAGTGAAATTGTCTGGAAAAGCTTGTTTGAAATGTTAAGGCAGGCAGTTGGAGTTATAGGTCTATACTGCTTTTCTGGGACTGGAGTGTGGTTGGGCTCAGGTTAGTTCAAGGACTTTAAAATCTGTGGATACTGCTGTTGGAGATTCAACCTGTAAGCAAGACTTTCTTGTGTATTAGATAAGGGAAATGGGCAATATTCTGCTCTTCCGCAAGGGTGTGCAGCCTGTGCAGTGTATGTGAGGAGTTGGAACAGGATTGGTCATTATTCTCCTTCCTTTCATACTACAGGTGTTTCTAAGCATGCAAGTGAGAAGAACAACCATCTTGAGAGCCCTAATTTATGAATTAATGAATTTGAATTTGAGCAGAGGCATAAGATGAGTGTATGGACACTACAGTCCTCTCCCTGGTTTCAGATTTTTGGGGAGAAGGAGAGGATGATTAGTTGGTTGTTTTATTGCTATCAGTTGCTTTTTGTTAAGCTATCTCAGCTCACTAATATGTCAATGTGTGGTAGCATTTACTGCCAGGGATTAATACAGAGAAAAAAAATTAAAATTCTAGTGTAAAAAATTAAGCATTTTATCCAGAATTTTCATTGTGAGTTCTTAACATCTTGGCAGTGCTGTCAGCAGCCTGTATTATTTGATGATTTTATTTATTTGCTTATTTTTGAGATGCTCCTGATTTTTTTTGGAAAAAAAAAAAAACCAAGAGACTAATATGTTCCAACTGAGTTTAAGTATCATGCTTTTGGCACAGTATACATCTTTGGGTATTAATTAAAAATAAGTATATTAAACTAAAGTTTATGTAATAGTTGTACAAATCTATGCAATTTCAAAATGCTTCTTTAAAATGCAAGGATATAGAAACAGTGTATTTTAGTTAAGCTTATTTTTCCAACCAGAAATTGAAAGTAACAGCTGGCTTTAGGGAAAAAGCCACACTGCCAATTTATCCTAAGAGTTAAATCTCTGGTAATTTACAAGAATGCCATTACCAGTATGTTGTTTGAATTACAATCTTTTCCTCTTTACTGTTTTATAACAGTCACAATGAACTGACACTTTTCCTTTGTGCCTGAAAGGGCCAAATGTGTTTTGGATGATATCACTTCCTCTTACAGATGGAACTCAGTTCTGTCTCAAACTCAGTTGTGTGCCTTAAATAAGAGCCATTAAGAGGAGGAAAATATCTGTGCAGACAATGAGTGAGGGTGAAGGAAGAGAAAGTCTTTGCAGATGCTTCCATTTATGAGCTAAACTACTAGAGGTCCATAGTTCAGAAGCAAATTTTTCTGGTGCCTGGAGTGGGCAAGACTGGAGGACTAATGGTTTGGTCTCAAGTTAACATATACTATTGCATTTCAAAGAAAAGCAAAATAAGACAAAATCGATTCTGATCCTTGGAGTTAGAGAAGGACCAGTTAAAGGAGAATACTTTGGAAGGAGCAAAATCCAACAGTCTCCTCTTCCATTGTGTGTGTGTGCACATGGTTTTGCTTTGTTTTGTTGGTTTTTTTTAATACTTTCTTTGGTTTTTTCCCAATTATGTTGGCTTTTATCCAGCTCGATGAAGAGGATGTCAGATGGTTTGTTCCTCAAACGTTTAGTTCATAATTATATGAAGACATGGTCTTTAGTATGGTGCTGCTGTCTTCATCTGGTCACAGTATATCAGTAAAATTCAATTTCCTCTTGATCCCATCTCCTGCTGTTGCAGCTGTAGCGATGCCTCCACTGTGACCACAGTTGATTGTTGTCTGGTTGCTTTCCAGAACAACTTACAATTTCGGATGTACTTGTACTTATTTGCAAAGTAAGTACTTTTTCTGTGCAAGTGTTTCGATTAACTACAGTAATCCAAACAGGGACATCAACATAGCTATAATACTTCTTTCACTTTATTCTCCTCTTTCTCCTTTTCTAGTTTTTTAAATTTTATTTTCTTTAAACAGAGGAAATTTATTCACTGGATAAAGTCAGGCTGACACTTTGCAAATTTTCTCTTACAATCTGACCCACAACACTGCAGGTTCTGAGTTTTTGCAGAGCAGACAGTGCCAGTAATGTGGTTACTTCAATTGTCTGTGGTGTTTTTACTGAAAACAGAGATAATTTGGATCAAACAAAGTCAACAGGAATCTGTACTGAAAAGCTGAGCATTATAATCTCTTTCATCAACTGTAGCACCTATGTTCAGTATGGTAATCCTGCTGAATAATATATGCATTAATGAGAGAAACTTGAAAAGGATACTTAGAAAAAAAAAAAGGTGGGGAGGGAGAGAACCTGAGGGAAGGAAAAATCCATCTTCCTCGTTAATGGAGATACGGCCTCATACACACAGAAGGCAGCATTTGCTTGTAATTATGCAAATGCAGAAACACTGTAGTCCATGTGCCAAGAAATTCACAATTTAAGCAGGAAAAAAGAGACAGTAAAGAGATTTAGACAGGATGCTACAAGGAAATTATACTGGTCCATGTGTTTGGTCTTGGTCTAGCAGCCTAACAGTTAACTGAAATTTTTTTGAGTGCATCATGACACTGTAAGGACAGGTTAGATCAAGAACCTTAAAGCAATCCCTACTAGAATTTAGAGTTCTCTGATGTTCGTACTTTATATGAGCGTATCTGCTATTTCGTATTTATATTTAGTGGTAGCTGAAGATGTTCTGAATCAGCAGGGAGATTCTTGGTACTTCAGTGACTTCATTGCGAGGATATTATGTTGCCTTTAAATAATAATGCAAAGGCGATGTTTGTCTTGTATCTAGAATTTGTTATCATTTAAATCAGACCTGTAGCTACATTTCTTAGTGAACTAGGAGCAGCATGTTCCTAACCCCTTGAGTAAAAAACACATCCTCTTAGGTGGCATTTACAGACTATATGCTTCTGCATGAATTGTTGTATAAACTGCTTCCTTAGCAACTTACTAAAAAGCAACTTACAAAAGCAACCTGTCTTTTTAAATGCCTCAAGAGCTGTCATCTACCTGCATCCTGGAAATCCTATTTTATGAGACTTTACAGGTATCTGTATGTTTAGAGTTCCATACTTCAGTATGGAGCTATGATGTACAAACCTCGTGAAGTTCAACAAGGCCAAGTGCGAGGTCCTGCATGTGGGCCAGGGCAATTCCAAGCACAGATACAGGCTGGGCAGAGAATGGATTGAGAGCAGCCCTGAGGAGAGGGACTTTTGGATGTTGGTGGACGAGAAGCTCAACATGAGCCAGCAACATGTGCTCACAGCCAAGAAAACCAAACGTATCCTGGGCTGCATGCCCAGCAGTGTGGCCAGCAGGGTGAGGGAGGTGATTCTGCCCCTCTGCTCTGGTGAGACCCCACCTAGAGTACTGTGTCCAGCTCTGGAGCCTCCTACATAAGAAGGACATGGACCTCTTGGAGTGGGCCCAGAGGAGGCCACAAAGATGAACAGAGGGCTGAAGCACCTCTTGCATGAAGACAGGCTGAGAGAGTTGGGGTTGTTCAGCCTAGAGAAGCAGAGGCTCCAAGGACACCTTATAGCAGCCTTCCAGTATCTGAAGGGCACCTACAAGAGAACTGGAGAGGGACATTTTACAAGGGCAAGTAGTGATATGACGAGGGGTAATGGCCTCAAACTGGAAGAGGACAGATTTGGATTAGGTATTAGATCATTGCATGTTGTATGCCAAAGTTGGCTTTATGATGATGTGGGGTTTTTTTAAACTATTAATTTTAAATTGAAACACAACAAGTTATAACCAGCTTCATAATTGAAAAAAAAGCCAATAATATTTTGCTTTGAAAGATTTGGATTTCCCCATGCACTTTGTGTTTGTTCTCTTTGCACAGATGTCTTTCTAAAAAAGCAGCACTCCGTTGCAGACTGCAGCCTATACAGATTAAAGATGGTCAGGTTTTTTTGGACTGAACAGTTTAGGTTTGTGTTGCTGTAAAACTTATCTCCAATTCAACTTGTGTTCAAATCCTGAATGTATCATTTTAAATGAGTAGGCTGATGTTTTGTTTTTCAAAACCAGTAGGGCTGTCCTCCTCTTTCCAAGGTAGTTGAAGATCTGTTGAGGCATCAGAGACTCCTTCCTGTACCTGTTGATCATCCTGTCACTTTTTTCTCCAAAATAAGTTTATTGACTCACTTAGCTCGAAAAGAATGGAACTGTGTAAGGATATGGATCAAGCTATTGAAATGCATCAGCTGTTGAACAGTATGTGTACAGACCATTGCCCAGCAATAGCGGTCCCAGATGAGGCTGAGGGTGGCATTCCTCAGGGGATCAGCGTCTGACTGACACATCAGCGAGGGGTGCTGTCAGCACTACCTCTGTCTTAGATACCCTTTCGTTTATGCGCTAGCTTCATTATCTTATCTCCACAGATTTTAGGGCCAAAATGTATTGATAAAGCTCTGAAGAGCAAAGAAGAATGAAAGGGAAAGTAGGAGGGGGAGGCGGACGGCCAGAAAACTGAAGAGCCTCTTCATACAAATCTACTCTGAATTGTCTTTTTGCTTGGGGGGAAAAAACCCAAAACACTAGTAGATTCTGGATGTTTCTGAAGGACAAAATTATTTTCTTTGTGAAAGGATCTTTACTGTAGCATTTGGTGCGAGGAAAGGGGCAGGAGCAGTGTCACTGCCTCGGGGCAGGTAGATAACAGCCCAGGCTCCCCTCTTGCTAGCAGTTGTATCACCTCCGTTACTTGCCTGCTCCTGGCTAATACATTTCCCTTTAGCAACCTCACCTGAACTTCCCCTTCTAGAGCTAAAGACTCTTCCTGCTTTTTCTGTTCTTACTAATTAATGAGATTCATCGCTCCCTGTCCTCTCTAATATCTCCTCCTTTGTATATTTGTACGACTGTCACTTCTCTCTTCAGTTTCCTTTCCCAGGGCTAATCAGGTCCCAGGGCTTTTAATCTTCCCTTACAGGTCAGGTTCTGTTTTCTCCTGGAATCTCTCATCCTTATGCCTCACATTCTAAAAATAGTAATTCTAGGTCAAACAACACTTGATTAAAAGTTTAAGGCTGGATGTAAGATATCTCTATGCTTGTGGTAGCGCATACAGAACACCCTTTCACAGTAATCCCTTTTCACTTATCATTATGAAAAACTTTACCCATATTGCTCTATTTGTGTGGCATTCACCTCTGAACGGTATGTATTAAGCAGAACTTGAGCTCCCAAATACTTCATTTAATTTTTACTCGCATCTCCTGGGAAACTCAGCAAAGATCCACCCATGAGATCGCTTGATGGCAGCTCCAGGTCTGTGTGCTCCAACTGCTTCAACAGAAATAGGGAGAATAGCTGTGTGTCTGTTGTCTCGCCCCCTGTCCGGATCTGTTAGTACTCATGTAAAGGTTACTTCCAATCCAGATTCAGACCAGAGTGTGCCATTTGAGTAGCAAATAATTTGGAAATATGTGTCCATATACCAAAAGCGTGACAGAACTCCTTTCATAAGCTATTTTAAGCCTTGCTCCTGCAAGGAATGAGAAATTGCACTAAACTCAAGGAAAATATGTGCAAGTTGGCTTCTGTACTAAAATCTAATATGCATGTATATTTGTTGCATTTTTAAACATAGTTTCACAGTGAGAGCGCATCATGAAAACTAGATCGAGAAAATTTGATATTAAATTTATAATGTCCTGTTCTGAAATGCATTTCTTTGGAAAAAGCCATAGCTCTTCTTTAACATTCAAGTTTTTTTTTTTTCTCAAGTGAAACCTCTTCACCTGAGAATTAAAAAGAAAAAAAGGAAAAGATTCTTGGTTTCATTTGAAGGGTTAGGGCTGTTGTGTAATTCTCAATAGCATTAACACACAAGTTCTACAAATGGCATTATGCACTTTTGTTCTTTCCACCTGAGCGGTTCATCTATCTGAGTGGCCATTATCTCTTGAGAAACCTTTAAGTGGTCGATGTCATGTGCTGAAGAGTTTCTCAGTATTTGCTGCATCTTGGTTACATGAAACCCAATTCTGTGCTACTGTTTCAGTTCAGGGAGTAATTTCAGTTCAGGGGCTTTATCTTACATTCTCTCAGTTGTTTTATTATACAGTTACAGTCCAGTCTTGGGCTAGTGTCAGCTGTGATGAAACCAGCAAGCTTTAGCAATGATGAACATGTAGGTTGTTGGAATTTTTTTTTACCTCTTAAGAAAGCTCATTCAGAAAATCATTTAATGACACAAAGTGTGTGAGTAGAAAGTGCAGCATTTAGGGGAACAAGTCGCCTGGACTTGTGTTGGAATGAGCTTCAGGACTTCATTTCAGGAGTGACTGAAGCGGGTCTGTGTAGTGTTCTTTTTTGTCTTTGTTTCTCTCTTTCTTTTTTTAATTAAAGTGAGTGAAGGACTGCTGCTGTATTTAAACAAACAAATGAAAAAGATGTGAGGGATGAGCTTCGTAACTTCTCCTTTTTTGTACCTTAATAGTTAAATCTATGTAAACCTATTTAGGTACACAAATTAGTTTTTGCATGCATGCAGGATAGTCTTCAATCCATATATGGTGCAGGAGACACCGGCAGTGTTTCTCTAATATTAAATCAGTGTATGACAGCAAGTAATCATTTGGGTTTTGAGCCTGTGGATATTTGCCTCAATGGTAAATGAGGGAACTCATACCAGAACTGAACTCTGATTTCTCTCTGCATAGGTAACTTTATTGGGCAAAACTGTGTGGTTTATACCATCAAAGATATTCATACTCAAAAGTAATTATACAAACACATGTTCCCATCACATAAATTGCAGGAGCTTATAGTAGTAAATAAAGTTTCTAGCTATTGTTTTCTTCTTCTGTAAGCAGAATTTGGTACCTTGCAAGTTAAAAAGGGTGGGAGCATCAGGTTCTCGGAGTAACATTAATTGTTTTCTTTTGGCTATAAATCTGGGAACAAAATGATTAAATAGACTGGAGAAGAGGGGAAAACTCAAATAAAAAGGCACTTACATTTATTGCATTTTGCAGGGTTGTTTTCGGGAACAACGTATGTCTCTTGAGACTTTGTTTCTTATCCATTTTATAGAGCTCTGGCCTCTTAACAGCACTGCTTTAATGACTTTTTCTTGGGGTTCTGAGTTGGTATCAGCGCTTGCCATGAAAACAAGCCTGTTACAAAGAGGTCAGGTTTCACGAGACAGCAGTAGACTTGTAAAAACAGATTTTACTGGAACAAATAAAGTCAGAATTAAGAAGAAACCAGAGATTTGCGTAAAGAAACAAGTTATAGAAGGAGCAAGTACTGAGCTAAACTGATAAACATGGTATAAATTTAGATGAGAGATAAGTGGGGACTTTTTGTTTCTAAAACTACATTTAATGATGTTAATGAGTTTTTCTGAAGATTTTGTGCAGTTCTCTGTAGTTCTGACTTTTGCTATCTTTAAAGATTGATTTTCTGAGGAAACGCGTTGCTCCTGCTCAGGTGGGAAAATGTTCTTTAAATATCAGCTTCAATTAACAACTTGCATTGGATTTTCTGACTAGTGTAGCTGAGTCTGTTCTTGCTTGCTATCATGATGACATTTTGTGTTCTGTGAAATACTGGTTTTCCTCAGTTTCTTTTGTAGTTCTTGAGAGTCTCACTTCTGCTTTTAATCTTCAGCTGTAATGTACTGGATGCATGGAAATAAATCATTCTTTTTATATAGATAAATGAAAACCTAATATTGTGTTTCTGTTGTCTCACTCTGTCCCTTTAAATAATTGTACCAATGTAAGAAAATTCTGGGTGTGATTTTATAGTTTCTATGGAGACAAAACTTAAAAGGTGTGCAAGAGTTTTGCTTTGATAGGACTGTGTATAATTACCTTTCTGCATTGTTAAAATGGTCCTTTCTTATGCCACTGGCTGTGTGGTGCAGCTGTGCTACATGATGGCTCTGAAACCTGTGTTACGTTGACTTCTGTTGTTCTTATTGTATATGCCTTCGTTACATTCCTAGAGATCTTATTTTGAAGGCTAAGCAGGCTTGCCTGGTTTGCTACATCATACTTTCACTAAATAAAGGAAGAATGCAAAGCACTATATTTTCTGTTAGAAAATCTGTTACGACCCTCACTATATTAGTCTGACTGCAGGTGAACATGTTTTCTGTGTAGAAAGGAATTAGAATGGAGAAGGAGGGAAGGGAGGAAGTAAGACAAGCCTGGATGCTTTTTTTTTTTCTTCCCCTTTTTCTCACTGCTCTCTTCTGTGGTGGAAAACTACAGAGAGTTGGACTGCATCAAATTCAGCAGAAAGCAAACCCAGAAATTTCAGAGTTTTGAGAACAAGATGGTATATGTGCAGGTGATTTGACTTGCACTGAGTCTGTCTGCTCTGTGACGCTAAACTTCTGTAGGTAGGCTAAGAACTATTAAGTATCTTTTTTTCTTCTGATGATTCCTTAGCAATTGAAAGAAAATCTGCTTAAGGAGAGAACTATTTTTTGTCTCCCCTCAACAGGCTTTAAATGTAAAACTCGTGTTGTAACATCCTTATGCAAATTGTGGGGTTTTTTCTTTTGTTCTTGAACTCGGTACTGCACGTAAATGAAAAAAGTGGAACATAGGGAACTGGGTTAAATTCTAGTGGTGAGAAGCTAACTCTGTCTGCAGTGAGGGTGGGTAGGGAACAGGCTGCAGAGTGTGCTGGGACTGTGGGGACCCACTGCCAAAAGCACCGGACTGGTAATAAAAATAGATGCCAGCAGCACCTCTGCTTGTGTCCTGGGTGTCTGAATGACATTTGAGGTGCCAGACCTAGTTTCCAACAGACATGGTGTTTGCATCATGGGGCCACAACTGCTTTCAGGTGATTTCGCTGTACAAGGCGGTTTGGTTGTCTTGTTAATCACAGGCTTGGGGAGGTCTGTTCATGAAGCTGCAGCACTTTAACTCTGCTGGTATGATTAGGAACGCTCATTCTGTCGTACTGATGCAACTACAGGAACGCAGTGCAAAAAAAGGATTGATCCTGGGATGAGAAATAGGTATACTAGTAATAGAAATCTTTAAGTTAGGTAGTTGGGGCCATGTTAGGAGTTCATTTGTGCATGGAGGGGAAAGCAACCACGTCATCACATTTCCTTCGCACTGCCATGTTAATCTGTTGATGCTATGCAGTAGCATTAAAATGACAAGGGATGGGGAGCATTCGTTAGAATGCTTGGTGTGCATCAGTACTGTGGGCATCCTCTACGCAAAAGGATGTTGCATTTTGGAGTAAATAGGATGAAAAACCATCTTAATTAATAAACAAGTAAAATAGAGGAATTCTTCCAATACAAAACTGGTTTATCTATTGAAATAATGTTTTATATAATTTATACAATAGTAGAAATTTATTTGAAATCTGATTTTTTAAAAAACAAATCAATACCATTGAGTTTATGCAGAGATTGTGCATATGTGCGTTATGGAGGTGGAAACGTGTGTGGAATTATTTGAGTTGCAAGTTATCCAAAGGGATTTGCCTCTGAAGAGTTGTTCTTTCTGTTAATTATGTTGTAAGTAGCAGTAAATGAACCAATTAATTAGAGGGGTTTGTATTCCTTTCCCTTTGGCTTTTATTTTCTGAGCAAAGAAATCCAACTACTGATCAATTTCTTAGCTGTCTGTTAGCTGGAAGGTATTTATTGATCTGCCACTTCAATTGGCTGAATTTTGTGAACTCCTTAAGTTGTAAATGCTTGAAATTATATTGATGCTCTGTGCATCAGCCATCCTGTCAGTGACCACTCAGACTGTTGGGATGAAAGTGTTCTTACATGATTAAACTTATTTTGAGATCTTTTTTGGTTTTGATTTCTTTTTCTTATCAATTGTGAACTCGTACAATTATCTAAATGCTTTTACTAAAGTGAGTATTATTAAAGAACTAAAATATGACTGTCAGGAACCAAATATTGTTTTGGACATTTTCTATTGCGGTCAGATTTTTTTTTTTTTTTTAAGTATAGTGGGCTCATTCCCAAATGAGTTGAACTGACATGAATTTCAGCAGTTTAATAATTGATATGCTTTCCAGCTGTGTGCCAGTCAATTTCTATGCTTAATTCTATTTGAAAGTGTCATTTTCATTTTTTGGAAACATTTTTGTACTTAATTAGGTTAAAGCACGGTTATTTTAAGTAAGTCTTCAATGAATGAAACCATGCTATCGAGCAAAGTTGACAAGGTAATTAGACCTATCTTTCTTTGCATGTAGAAAAAATGGCTATTTGAACTATTTGTGGGTATTTTTGCAAGTTGATCTATGATCTGGAGTTTGGTTTAGCAAAGAATTTTTCCTCACTTTAGTCCTTTAAATTCAATGTTCACTTAATTTTAGCCATTTCTGCATTTGAAGTCCAGCCACTTTCAACTGAGGTCCAAGAAGGTGGAGTAGCTCGATTTGCCTGTAAAATAACAGCAAACCCTCCTGCTACTGTGACATGGGAAGTGAATCGAACAACTTTACCTTTAGTCATGGACAGGTATGTAGAGTTACACATTTTAGCATGTCATTTATTTCCTGTGATATTTTTGAGCCTGCCACAAGAAGAAAATCTGAATACTTGCGATGCCATTACATAAAAAAAGGTTCCATGTGTACTGTATGTCAGTCATTAAAATAGCTAGTAATAGTTATGTTGTTAATGAATTTTAAACAGGCGTATGAGTGCAGACCAGAATCACCTGCTATTGTCTACACAGTAATCATTGGCCAATGGATTGGCATTGGAGAATTTTGTATTAAAGTCCTCTTCAGGAATGGGAGTTGCTGTGGGATACAGAATGGATGGACTTGGCCTGTGGGGGTGGTTTGAACTAGAGGTATTACTTTCACAGAGGAATTGATGCTGAACCTATTTTTCTTAGAGGGCAAATAAAGATTTTTATGTACAGAAAATTGAGTTTAAACATTTCATGCTAGGGAAATTCTGTGCAGGGGGACTTCTCTTGAATTGATTAACTTGAAGCATACAGTCTGCTAGGTTCTTTCCCTGTCCAGATTCTTTGTTGAACCTACTCCCATCCTCTTGATATGTAACTTTTGTTCAACATGCCTAAGATAACTAGCATGTAATGGAAGATAAAAAGAGAAACATAAAAATTGAAAGCATAGATGGCTTTCTGGAAACTGTATATCAGTTATGACAGTGTATCAGAAATTGCTACCAAAAATCAGCCAACCTGAATAGTATGAATGTAGCAGGTGGCTTAAGAAGGTTAGGATGGTTGCTTCTGAGGGTGAGAAAGATCTGCTTGTTGAAAGTAAATTCCTCTGCTCTCATCGTGGTGCTGGGGGGAATCTCGCCTCTAGTTCAGAAGTGCGGGGAGGTGAGTCATATATAGGGAATGTTTTTGAGTCACCAGCCTGCTGTTCTCAAGTCACTGTAGGTTGTTTGTAAATCAAGTAGTTAATTCCATGATGGTGTTCATTGGCTGAATGTTTATCCACGTTTCTTTTTTTGTTTCTGTGACAGGATAACTGCTCTACCGACAGGAGTTCTTCAGATCTATGGTGTTGAACAGAAGGATGCTGGGAATTATCGATGTGTTGCCACAACAATAGCCAATAGACGTAAGAGCACTGAGGCAGTGCTGAGTGTGATTCCAGGTACTCACCATGCAAGATGTTTTTTTTAAAGGCATTATATTCTTCTTTACATTATAGCAAAAACACTTGTGTGAGTTGAAGAGCTGTAACTGTCCTCTGAATCACTTGCCCAAATAATAATTTTGCTTGCTTGTATCCTGTGGCTAAAATGTTGTTCAGTGTAAGTTTCCACAATTACTGAAATAAGGCTTCAGTGTAAATTTAATTTTAAGCCTCCCTAAAAAAAGGTGATTTTATTTCCTATTTAATTGAATTTTTATTTAATTGTTCTCACTTTCTTTGATTTTTTTTTTTATTATTTTTTTTTTCCTTCCAAAGCCTCAGACTTGAAGCCTTTTCACAAGCCATCTATAATAGCTGGTCCTCAAAACATTACTGCATCTCTTCATCAAACTGTCATACTGGAGTGTGTAGCCACAGGGAATCCAAAGCCAATCATCTCATGGAGCCGGTTAGGTAGGTCTTAAAATTACAGCATGTGACCTGCAGCCTGTGGAGAGGAAGTGAAACTGGAAAGAAAGGATTTCAGCAATTAGGTTACTGTGCTGAGGCTTCATGTAGTAGGTAACGATTAGGTTAGGGTGGGATAAGTGAAACACTTCTAGTTGCATACTTCCATACTGCTTTTAAGAAGCCCTGAGGTTTTCTGAGGCTTTAGACTTCCCACTTCTGCTGTCAATCCTGCACTGCCCCCAACGCCGTGTGGGCAAAGTGTCGGGTAGGGTGGTGACCTCCAGGGATCTGTGACTTGGAGTAGAATCAATGGTGAGTTAGGGCAGGTTGGAGTGGTTGCATCCTATGAAACAATCCTGTAAATGTTTCTCCCTCTCTTCTTAGAAGCAGTATATGAATGTGATTTGGACCTTGTGTTAATGAGCCATTTGGGCTATGGACAGGTTTAGTCAGACCCCAAATAGTCTGCCTGGAAGGGGAGAAGAGAGGGAATGCAGTAAGAATAATAACATTCATCAGCGCATCACATTTTTGCATGAAAACTACTTCTGCTTTTATTCTGACGTGTACCTAACTGTGAAAGTCAGGGCTGTGCCTGTAGAAGCATGAAGAGTTTTACATTTTTATTTCTAAAAGTGGGAGAAATAAACATATATTTCCTGGTTTATTCAATGGCTCTTATAGACAAACAAGTAAGAAAAAACTTACTGAACAGTCATAGAGCATTTTTGCTCTATGGAAAATGGAAGAAAATATATGATAATCAAATATACTCATTTTGTCCCCAGCATAATTCAGGAGGAGATCGATGATCCCTGTTTGTAAAGATGATGTGGATGTTGGTAGTTCAGTTGGATGAACTGAATTGTAGGGCAAGGCAACTGGGGAGGCTAACTGGGAAAATGGCATTAGGTTTTTTAGTTGTGATGGTGAATATGAACCACTTACTGACTGGTGAGACCCAGCCATCTGAATGGTCAGATAACTAGAGCGAAGAGCAAAGCGAATGCAAAATGGAAACCTCTGAAAGATCATCTGTGATTTTTCCTTTGCATCTTTTGACTTTTAAAATCTAATCTGTGCCATTATTGCCTAGGCAATCCTATTTAGATAAGTTATTCAGATACATTGAACAGCCTTGTAACCACGCTTCTCCCACTCTCTCAAATAGATCATAAGTCCATTGATGTCTTCAATACCCGTGTCCTCGGAAGTGGGAACCTCATGATCTCTGATGTAAAGGTGCAGCACGCAGGCGTGTACGTCTGTCGAGCCACCATTCCAGGCACACGGAATTTCACGGTCGCAATGGCAACTCTCACTGTGCTCGGTGAGCCTGCTTTGACTTCCACTGGGTGTTTGACAACTTGTGTCTGTCTCGAGCTGTGCTATGTACTGTGCTGAATTTATCTCAAATGTAGCTCAGCAAGGGCTGTAGGGAGACTGCAGAGATGAAACAGATCACAGAACTGTGGCTGCCGCCTTCTCTCTGTTTACTTAGATGAGAAGTGTCAGATACTCAACCTTTGAGTTATAAACTAGTAGTTCATTTGCACTTGGAGATACCCAGGTGCAATGTTTGCTCTGGGAAGACAGGCTTTCAACACAGAAAAAAATCCTGTAACAAAGCAGAAATATGTAATATATGTGTATGCTTTGTGAGCAGTATGTCGTAGGCTGGAGTTTGATTTGTTTGTATTACTAAATGCATAACAAAAATGCGTAGAAATGTGGCTATCTGTGCAGATAGTATGTATCTAAACAAATGTGCTTTGTTTATATGGAATGTGCTTTCTGCATGGGTGTATGTGTATTTGAATGGCCTGAGGAGAGAGGTTTGTGTGTGGAAAATTCATGATTATTCTGACTGTCCTTGCATTTGTGTGGGCTTGATTTTTATTTTTATTTTTTTCCCCTTGTTACTTACCTGTAGCTCCACCTTCATTTGTGGAATGGCCAGAAAGTTTAACAAGGCCTAGAGCTGGTACCGCTCGTTTCGCTTGTCAGGCGGAAGGAAATCCTGCCCCCAAAATTTCATGGTTAAAAAATGGAAGGAGAATACACTCCAATGGTAGAATAAAAATGTACAACAGGTAAGATTACAATTGCTGTATGAGAGCTATGCTAGTGATATGCTGCCAAAGGATGAAATTCCAGTAACTAAATATAGCCAAGCAAGATATAACTCAAGTAAACATTTAATTGGGCATTAAATGTAGTTATGATATTTCCTTGGCAGAAGAAATGCAGATTAGTCAATACCTAAAATCCTCAGCAAAGCTGTTGTGATTGCTGCCTTACGTGGGGGGGAAACTGAGGTGATTTCACCACAGAATTGCTCTAGATTTACAGTAGTGTAGCAGAGACTAGAATCTTGCTAGCTGTTTGCAGCTCCATTTAACTACTTTTGTATAGTGAGCAGCTCCTATTAAAGAGTTGGTTAAGATATGACAATCTTAATGTTGTGCTTTCTGCAGGCAGGGAATAGATTTACAGGTTTCTTTTCACCGTGCCCGCCTTTGCAGGCAAAAACATAAATATGGCAGGTTTTGAGGAACACTTCCAGTTGCTAAATTTCACAGCTACACATCCGTTTTTAATGGAAGAGTTTGTGGCGTACAAGTCAGTTATACAAAATTCATGAAGCAGGGGCAAACATAACTATTTTTGAATTATGTAGAGCTGAGTTTACCCACAATGTGAGCTTTTTTCCCCCCTTTTTCTTCCTTTTGGATTCAGTAAATTGGTGATTAACCAGATCATTCCTGAAGACGATGCCATTTATCAGTGCATGGCTGAGAATAGCCAGGGATCTATTCTCTCCAGAGCCAGGCTTACCGTAGTTATGTCAGAAGACAGACCCAGCGCACCTTACAATGTCCATGCTGAAACAATGTCAAGCTCAGCGATCCTGCTAGCATGGGAGAGGCCGCTGTATAATTCAGACAAAGTGATTGCATACTCCGTGCATTACATGAAAGCAGAAGGTAAGCAGTTTGATTTAAATGCTATTTAACTAGTGAGTGATAAGAACTTGGATGTCCTTGTAAAGACTGTCAAATTTGAATGGTTCATAACCAGGGCTGCATCAGAGCATACCAGCATATAAATGCATATTGTAATCAATAGACATGCCTCGGGGAAAAATGCTTTTGTCACATCATCTCATTTTTGGGACTGAGTGTTCTTCCAACTCACCGTTGTTTGGTGACTCCAGTGAGCAGATTTTGAAGCTAGGAATGGGCTTTAAAACCTGGGGGCTCCATATTGCTATCTGGGTTTCCCTCTGTCCTCAGCAGGAGCTTCTACCTACTCTCTTGTGTGTGTGTGCTTGGCAGGGAAGCACAGAGCATACAGAACCCTGAAGGCTTACAGAGTTGAACTTTCCACCAGAGACAGTTCTTTTAGCTAGATGCCCAAATTCTAGTGACTTTGAGAAGAATAATTGATACTTTATTGACTTTAACTATCTTATCTTAGAATGGATATTGGCTGAATGGTAAAATCTGCTCTCCTTTCAACCCTTGGTCTCCTATAGTGAGAAAAGTATACTCAAACTCTAAAATATGGTGAAATAGCCATGAATGGTTTATCCTAGTCTCTGAAATGATATATAAATTTTTATATAAAAGGGAATGGATAGTTAGAATAAAAATGACTAACTAGACATTTTAAAACCCCTTAGTATTATGTAATTGCTTTAAGTTAAGGTAATCTGTAAGGTGATAGAAAACGGGCATTTTTCATAAGCAGGAGAAGTGATTGACAAGTGACTTGAAAATTTGTTAGGTGAATGGCTTAAACTAAGCTGTGATGCAGCTCTGTTTTCTACGAGTGATTTCTTTTTGCATTTCTATTCAGTAAGTGGTTTATTCAAGGACAGGACCGCAGATGCTCAGCTCTGTGTGGAATACCAGTCTGCCATCTGCTAAGCAGAGGACAGGAAGGACAGCTTAATTACTCTAATACTGATGCAGGAATAGCTGCCTTCGCTTTTGCAAGTGGTATATTTCAGGACACAAGAGAATTTTGTCTGAAGGAAGGAAGGAAAGAGTTTTAGAAGATAATGAAGACAAGAGCTGCGGGAAATTACCCCCCATACTTTCAGTCTGGGGGGGTATTGTGAGTCACTGAGGTATTGTGCTTACAACCCCCTCTTAAAGCTAATATGAATAAAGTCACACTAGATAACTTATCTGGGTAACTGTATGTCTGGTGCTAGCGTAGAGAGCAGAGACCGAATAACTTCAAAGAAAACTGGAAAACTATCCTAGGGAAGTGTGTATTTGTGCAGTAAATACTCTTGAACAGAAGTGAAAGGAGGTATCTTCTGAAATGTCTTTTATGTAAAATCATTTTGCGGTCCCTGCTTCATTTGCTTACTTACTCAAAGGTTATATCTTGTGAAATGAGATTGTAACTTGTCTTGGTTTTAAAAAACAAAACAAACTCCAAATAAAAGCAAGCAACGAAACAAAACCCCTCTGATTTATTTGAACTTGCTTTCTCAAATACCCATTTTTTTTTTCATCTTTCCAGACTGTCTTTGTATATTTACTTTATTTAGTATAATGCTGTTGTGCATCCTTTCACATTAGTAAAGAAATCCACACAGGTAGAGTGGTGAAGACTATGTTAAGAGGAGTAATTACAGTGATGGGAATCAAAATGTAGGTGATTTCCACACATTTTTTTCTTTGGTAACACAATTGGGTAGTACCAGAAGATCTGCATCAGGACACAACAAGACAAAAGTGTTATTTCATAGAAAAAAATACTGAGCTTCAAAGGCTAGTGGACTGCACTTCTATAAAAGTAATTGCTGTTTATGTGATAGCTTGTAAACCTTTCTGAGGATGTTACCTACATATCAGTGGCATTATTAAAAACCTAGAAAATGTTTTTGTGAGAAAGTATCACATCAGCCATCTCTCTAATGAAAATTTAGAAGCAACTATATTTAAACAAATGCAAATTAAATATTAAGGAAAATCTTTTGATTATATTCACACCATACCAGGCCATAGAGGTGCTAACATAGACTATTGACATTGTCAACACCTTATTTAGATTGTAAGAATTCTGGATAATTATGTATTAATTAATTAAATAGTTTGTATGAATTGCCTTCATTATTCCTTTCAGGCTGTCTTTCCCCAGTTTGCCCTCACATGCCGTTTCAGACCCTAATGAAGATTAAAAATTATCTCAGATGTATCTGACTTAACTAAAGCATATCTTACTTGCTTAAAGCTTCCCATGTGTAACTATTTACTTTATACATTTGTGTTCATATATTGCTCTTTTGTTTTACTTAGGAACCACATTTTTCAGTGTGAGTAAAGAACATTTTATTGCAGAAGAAAAACAGTGCTTGCTCGCTAAGTCTCCTAAGTTGTACTGATGTTTGTGATTCCATAAACTTTAAACAGAAAACTGGATAATACACTAATAATATACAGTTCTGTAGAGTTTTTTCTGTAAACTGCACAATGTGGTGGGTGCTTTGAATACAAAAGATACCATCACTTATCCTTTAATTTCACAACTCGAGTATTCTGATGTTTCACTGTAAAAACAGGTTCAGGTCCTCTTCCCTATTAAAAAAAAAAAGTTAGTGTTTTAATCAAGTTAGTTGAAGAAACTAACAGGTGGTTTTTTGTGTTTTTGTGTTTTGTTTCTTTAAGCAGAATATTTTACATTCAAATCAGGGTCATAGTAGCAAGAAGAATAAGGGTCTGATGAGCGTGCATGTTGGAGTGTGTTAATTCCTTGTTAGTGATTTAGAAAAGGCACAAAGGGAACACTGATTGTGGTGGAAGGCAAGCCTTGTTCTCTATTATGGCTGTTTCATTAGGGCCTCTGCATGAGGCCTACCAATCCATTCAATGAGAGAACAAGTCCTTTTAATTTGAGCTCAAGGATCTTGTTTAGCAGGTCAGAAATCGTGCCTTGCAATTCCTAATTAACAAGCCATTAACTAGTCTGTTGTGAGATGCTCGTAATCTTGTCTAATTAAAATGCTATCAAGTTAATTCATAAATGTGGGAAAACTTAATGGTGGAATTTGCCTTTCGTTTTGTTTATAAATTCAGTTGTGAAGAGGAGGAGCTGGCTCTTACAGAGTTTTGATTAAGTTGACATGCACTTGGTGTGAATTGTTCGTTAACACAGCAGCTTTCACCACACTTATTCCACTTTATAGCCTTCCTCTATAGGAATAAAGCCCAACAAAGACAAGGACTGCTGCATGCATTGCTATGCATATTTTAATGTGAATTGCTGAGAATTTTTCTTTTTTTTTTTTAACAACTCACTAAGGAGCCAAACATTTTTGAAGCTCATTCTGGTCTGTTCTTATTGGCCTTTCTCCAAATTAAAGAAAAAAACCGTGTCAATCAAATATAATAGAATTTGCAGGGCTAAAATGAGATCCTTTTGCTGAATAAATTCTTTCTGTTTGTTTCTTTGGGGGGGGGGGGTGTTTGTTTTGTTTTTGATGGAGTGGAGCCCTCGCATTCCTCACAGTCTGCTATAGAAAGGCTCTGTAAATAGGTTTTGAAAAAACCTCCCTGACTCTAAACAAATAGATTTAGAAGCTTGGTATGAATGATAAGGCTATTAGAGCTTGTCTGTTGTGTTACTGTACATTGGGCACAGTTTGTTGTGACTAATTCTAAATAGGGTTTAGAATTGCATTCAGCATCCCTTATTCAGGAAAATCCTGAAACACCATAATCTACACCACAGCAAGACACAGTTACTCCTGTGCATAAAAGAGCTTTTACTTAGTAGGGTTGAAAAAATAGAGGTAGGCGGGGCAAGAATGTTAAATAACTTTGTAAAATCTTAAAGCCAAGATACTGTGATGTTTAGGGATTGTCAGAAATTTCTGCTTGTCTAACCCTTGTTTTATGCCAGGTTTAAATAACGAAGAGTACCAAGTGGTCATTGGAAATGATACAACACATTACATTATTGACGACTTGGAACCAGCCAGCAACTACACCTTTTATATTGTAGCTTATATGCCTCTGGGAGCCAGTCAGATGTCAGATCATGTGACTCAGCACACCCTTGAAGATGGTAAGGCAAATAGCACTGATTTAGGTGAACATTTTAATTTGCACTGAATAGAAATGTGCAATCCAATGCTAATAGCTCTTTAGGATCCCAAACTTCCATTGACATCAGTGAGACTTCTAGATATGTGTAATGTAAGACTGAGCCAGCTAATGACAGGAATGAGAATAAAATAGCATTCTGACACGGCATCATTGTATGTTACACGGTGTCTTTTTCTACACTGAAAGACATTTCATTAAATCATGTAAATAACTATTCTAGACCTTTAAGAACTTCCTCAGCGTTGAGAATTTGATGATAGCCCAGGATTTATTCTCTCTATGACTCTCTTGTGCATCTGAAATGTGAATCAAACTGCACACCCACTGCATCTTTTGCAAATTTTGAAGGAAAATTTGGAATAAAAGTTTGCTATACCAAAAAAAGTAACTTTTTTTTTTTAATCTATGTGCTTGTTAGTAGAATCAGAATTTCATATAAGACTCTGCTGACTTATTTCTGTGCAGTGATTAATCTGAACATCAAGGCAACAACAAACTGTTTAGTATAGTTCAGTAGAAGTGATTAATAAATTCTGACAGGGTTAAGCTTTGGCGACGTGGAACATTGCCAGTTCCAGTTGTCTGCCTGTCTCTTTGCCAGGAGTTACTACCCTCATTACATGGTTGGCAGAAAAGAACATGCGCTGAGTCTTCAGCAGTACAGGTTGTTGCCTAGACTCTCAGTTCAAGCTGCTGCTTCTAACCTTGACAGTCAGTTTGTCAGAACAGTAAGGTGCTGGTTGCCTTTGATTACTGCTGGCAGCAATAAGAGAAGAAAACGTTGAGGGCCTTACGGAAAGGAGCTTGCTAAGTCTATACTGCATGCAGAAGGTGAGAAATGAGCAGTGTCAAGTTATCCTTAAACAAGAATCTACGAAACTTCTTGGATTATGTACTCTTACATTACTGACACCTCATCATAGGCTACAGTGTCAGATGAGAATTTTCCATCTCTCTCTTCCTGAGGTCAAAAGCATTGTCTTTTCCTTTTAGTTCCCTTAAGAGCTCCTGAAATTAGTTTGACAAGCAGGAGTCCTACGGATATTCTCATCTCTTGGCTACCGATTCCGGCAAAATACAGGAGAGGTCAGGTGGTCCTGTACCGTCTGTCTTTCCGCCTCAGCACAGAGACCAAAGTCCAAGTCTTGGAGCTTCCAGGGACTTCAGATGAGTATCTCCTTGAAGGCCTGAGGCCTGACAGTGTCTACTTGGTTCGTATCACTGCTGCAACAAGGATTGGCTGGGGAGAGGCATCTTTGTGGACTTCCCACCGGACTCCCAAAGCTACAAGTGTGAAAGGTAATTCTTAACATTACCAGCAGCCTGGAGATGGGGTCAATTGCAGGTTTCATCTGAAGGCTATGAATTTTTCTGGCAGGTAGTGCAGTGATGTGAAATAAGTTTTCCCATTACATGTTCTTGTCCTGGTGATCTAGAAAATAGTGTTCTAACCATGACTCTGTGCACAATCTGCAAAACCTTCTGATTCCTTTAATAAATTAAATGCAGTTAATACGTAGTTTCAGGATCAAAAGTTGAAGAGGAACTAATCTGTCTTATGAAAGGCCTTATAGTGACAAGAGAAGGAAAAGCCGATATATTATTTTTGGTGTCAATCTTTGATTGTTTCCACATGTCGATGTTCACATATTTGACATGGTGGCAGGAAACTTTAATTCATGTTTGTGAGCTGCTCAAATGTTTTAGTTTGTAGACTTGTTTCCAATGATAACACATTTTTTCTTCTATATAATTTGAATAAAAAAAATTCAACAACCCTAAGCCCCATTGCTGTTCAGTGTAAAATACCCTTCTGCAAGTTGGGACATTATCCATGAGTATTGTGTACAGGTACTTAAAAGATCTAAATCATGTCTGTATATGCATGTCTGTATTACAAACAAAATGCACATATGTTTTGAATATGCAATTTGACTTGATGTTTGAAGTTTTCAGTTGTTATAATTGAGCTTTGGATTACATTATTATTTAGTAATGTCATGCAGAAGAACATTCAACTTTGCATGAATGGCTTGTAAAAGATGTAGATTTTAATTTGTAACTTTATTTTTTAGCTGTAATACACATCCATCCACTGGATTTCATTGAGTTTCGACTGCTATAACAAATTGATTGTTACTTGATGAACTGTCATGTTATTGTTAGTCACATTTGCTCTGGCACACTTTAAAACAGGAGGTAATTTTATAACTGTCTTTGGAGTGTTTTCTTTTTTCTTTGAAAATAACTACCTTATAAATTTAATTAATTGATTAATTAAGATGCAGAATTAAAAAATGTTTCTATTCTGATTTATCCTAAATTAAGTTGTTATATTAGCTTATAGGGAGTCAGACATCATCATAAGGAAACAATTGTGTGAGTACACAGGTGAGCTAGTATTAAAGTCTTGAGTGAACTTGGGACTGATGGGCATCTAGATTTTTGTGTGAAAATTAGTTGTTTCTAGAATATAAAAATATTATATATATTTCTCTAAAACCAGCACCAAAGTCTCCTGAGCTGCGTTTGGAGCCAATGAACTGTACAACCATTATAGTACAGTGGCAGCAGGACTCAGAGGACACCGCAACTATTCAAGGGTACAAGCTGTACTACAAGGAAGAAGGACAGCAGGAGAATGGACCAATTCTGTTGGGTGCCAGTGATCTTGAATATACTGTCAGTGGTTTAGGTGAGTATATAAAATATTTTTTTAACTGTTCTGGAGGACAGTGAAGTCAAAGGACATCTTAGAGACCTTAAATCATTAGACCTGTAAGGCAACAATGCTAGGTTTGGCCATCTATTTTCCAAGCAATAAGCTTTGCAAGCTTGAGTTACACCGCTGATGGAATAATCCTCTCTCAAAATGTGTTGTACAACACTTATCAAACCAGATCTTGCAAATTTTGTGTAAGTTGGAAGAAGGACACTCAACTACTTATCAAAAGGTACAGAACTTATAGTTAGTAAATACTGCTAGTAAATGATGTGGCTCTTCAATATTCAGTTTAATACTCATTTTTTTCAGTTTTTGTATATTTATGCCTGGTCTAGTAACAGTGAAAGATTAATACAAAATACCAAAGCTTTCTCTCTGGTATTTCTAGCCTGTTTGTAGCCTTTGTGACAGCTATACTGCACAACAAGCACTGCTTGCTCACCATAGTATCTATTAGCCCTTGTGCATGTTATTATCCTGTTAATTTTTTTAAGGAGTCCTGGTAAATATTTGCAGGGCTGAGCACAAAGATTAGGGCACAGAGCTTCCCGAGTCCCATTGGAATCTTTCCATTGATCATGTGACTCTGTTTCCTCCTGTAGCTCTTGCGATGTGTATTAGTACAAATGTGTTGGTATTATCCCTAGGTAGAAGGTGCTTCTGTTTACATATATGACTGAGAATTTATTTCATAAAAATATGTGATCTATAATGTAATCAGCAAAAGTAATATAGGATTTGACACAGTGTTTGAAGTGTGTTAAGATAGTTTGCTTAGGGGTAGTATAGAGAATTAATCTTGACTAAGGTATCAAAATTGACATGCAGTCTTACGTACGTCAAATGGCCTCTTGACCATGCTCAGGTATTCTCATCTGCTGCATACAGTTGAGATACTATTTTGGGGGAGATCCGAGGAGAGCATTCTGATCTCTTAACTGGACAACTGACCATCTGTGACCATTTCTAGCCAGAGCATCTGGCAGCAGCTGACTGTTTAACAGAGTTGTGAGACAAAAGAGCAGTGGGCTGAAAGGATGTGGTGTCTGTGTGTCCTAGGACATAAATGCATTTTTTTTTTTGGTCTTCTCATTATGCAGTTACAAAGCAGTTGTTTCAGACATGTGCACACTTATTAACTGTGTGATCCACATCATATGGATTTTCTCAGTACACTAATCCTCAGATTAAAATATTATTTTAAAGAATTATTTTAGAATTTATATTAACTGTGTGTTTTTATTGGTTTATCTTTCCAGTAAGCGTGTAGACAGAGGGAAAACAAAAGCAAAGTGAGTTTAGGAAATTAGGGCTTTCACACAGTCACATTGTTACTGAATTACAAGAAGTGTGGGCATGGAAGAATGCATGTGCTTGAGTTAACCGTTCAGTCATGGTGCACGTGATGTGTTTAGTGTTTATGCCTTATCAGAATTCTAAGTATCTAAATATGATTACCAAAACATGATACATTCCATATAATCTGATTGCCATAATTTATATTTTTCACATACGAGTAATTTATGCTGCCATAGGTTAGATCCACTGAAGAGTATTTTTTTCAAATGACTTCAGTAGAAGTTAATTTTTTTTTATTATTATTTTTAATGGGATGTATTGAGTTATTTGAAGTGCATATCAAATGGGACGTTTTCCTGTGTACGTTTTTTTTCTGGTTTCTTATTTTTGTTTGCTTTGTAACATTTACAGAAAAAGCCATTCATTGTTACAGCTACAAAAGACTTGCTTGGTACAGGAGATTCGATTAGGTCATGATTTTCCACTGCTAAGACGATTACATATGTTGAAGCCTGGGAAGTTCACATAGACTTCTCATAGTGACAGTGCCTGTCTGACTACTGTATTTGCCCACTGAGAAGCTGCCTGTTTGAAATACTTTTGCACGCTAAATTATTTCTTAGAAAAAAGTACTCAACCAACTTATTTCTGCCTATGGCAGCTGCACATGTGAAGAATACAGCATGTAAAATTCTATGCAATATATAAACCCACAAAGACCCTAGCAACGTTCACATATTAAGAAGGGGACTGATTTCCATTTCTTTTTATTTCTTGTGAATAATCTAAATAATTTGGACAAGGTTTTTTTATTTATGCATTTCAAGTTTAAAATATTACCAGTGGTCCTACCTGGCAGAATTTGAGATAAAACAAGGAAAGCTACTGTTCTAGGTTTTGTGACCATGGTAAACTGACTCTTCCCAAACTGGACAGAGGCTTTGAGGACTAATGTTCTGTCATCTATTTGCCTCTCCCGAGGACACTAAACTACTGATTTATTGACAGCCTCTTTAAAATAAACTTCTTCATTATGAGCTAGAGGAATTAGTAGAACACTGCAAGTATGAAACCTGAAGGTGAAAGGTGTGCATTAATATTTTAGTTTCATATATGTTGAATAACATGGTCAAAAGAATAGGTTATTCCTAATTTGGAAGAATATGCTAATAGTATTAGGTGCTTCTCAGTGGCGAAGATGGAGTAGTTTCTCATGCATTATCTGTTGCTGCTGAAGTTATTTGGCTTCCGAACACTCCATCTTCATGGCTTAGTTTGTCATGACCTAAGGCTGCTCTACCATTCCCTTGCATAGTTAATAAACTGCAGATAGACTTCTAGTGACGTTTGGAGCATGTCAACGCGTCTCTCCACGGAACTTTCTGCAGACGTTGGTACAACTGCTAATTGTTCAAAATCTGTGTATTTAAAGAAGACAGTTCACTTACTCTGTGGCAATTGAAGCGCATCACATAATCAGAATTCATAATATTCTCTAATCAAAGAGAACATTAGCATTGATATTATAAGCACTGTTGATTGCATTGATTGTTGATAGCATTGATATAACTACTGTAAATGATTTGCAAATGTCTACAGGACTCTTGATGGAGAGATGAGTATGATGGGTAAAGCAGAATCAGCAATGCTAGTGTAAAATAGGTTACAAGGATTGAACGTGAAATATAGCAATATGACTATTATGCTGTATGTTTTAATCTTTTGGTGGTTCCTACCTTGTTTTTTGAGAACTGACCTCTTACTCCAGCGTAGGTCTACCCAGCTACTTTTGTGTATTTTTAAACTGGATTATTTAGCATGATAGTCACCATGTAAATAGAATTAAATGATCTGATCAGAGTCAGAGCTGCCATTCTTAAAATAAATATCCACAGTTTCACATAGACATTTGTTTGTGTGAAAGGTCTTGGCATTTATTTTTCAATCACAGGCCGTTTCCTAGTCCAGTGTAAAATTCCATTATCACTTGAATTTGCCACAGGAGCAGACCCTTGGGTGCATACCACGCATTTTTGCCTCTATTTTTAATTCCTCCTTTGCTTCCTCCTGCTCTAGAAAATTTTCTCTAACAGAAAGGCTTTCATTGTGAGGCTTGATGAGTCTGCTGGTACAGGTTCTTTTTCTGTAATGTTTCAGAATATGCGTGTTCAGAAATTGAAGTGAGTTCTTTTTGGTGGAAGAGTTTTTTTGGGAACCTTCTTGCTGTGTAACAGGAGAGGAATTGGCAAAACTTCTAAGTTAAAACAAAGGGAGTGTCCAGAGAAGTTTAAATGTCTTCAAATTAATTTTTTTCAAAGGGTATTTTAATCATGTGCATATGTATCTCTGCCTGAATGTTGTTACTCACTGCTGTACTAGGTGGGCTGTTTGCCAGTCACAGCTCATTGCATTTGCAGCTATGTGACCAGTAGGAAAGTGGGACCTATACAAGATGGCCAGTGACTCAGAAGAACACATTTTAAGCTTATCTAGTTTATTGGAGCCAGGAACTCTTCATAACTAGGTTGTAATGCTGATAAACATCTCATCCTGGAACCTATATCTCAGGAGAATAAAATCAAATTCAGCTTCTTGGTTAACAAACTCAAGAAAGCATCATCAATTCTGATGCTGTAACACAAGAACACTGTTCTTCAAGCTGCCTGGAAGTTTCCCTCTCTGAACTTCTTTTTTATTTTTCAGTTCTTATCAAGCTAGTTAGAGCAATTTTTTTACTAATTAAATGAATGCTACTAGTGATGGGGGAATGCAACATGTTCTTGTGCCATTAATACTTTCTATGCTGGGAGGAAGGGAGGACAGCAAGAATTCACTCTGCTAATTCATCCTTCTGTACTTGCTCTCTGGGAGCTATACCATCTTGAGTGCTGTTAGTTACAGTGAGGATTTCAGAAAGTTGCACTTTGGTGTCAAGTCTAACATAAGGTCTCACTAAATGCGCACTAAACCTTGAGGCAAGCGGGTTGTGGCAGAGATGTGTGCACCTTAGGTGCTCTTTTGTTTCTATTGCGTACAAGATGATATCGCAGTAAATAACCGTTTCCAGGCAGACACCTTAGGGTATAGAAAAACTGGTCTGTTAGCTTTGGTGAAAATGCCCCGAGCATGGGAGCCCACATACCTTGGCCTTTCCTTGGTGAAGGCCCCTCTCCAGGAGAGCTTGCGGAGTGGAGCGTCCTATGCTGGAACCTGCAGCCCCCAGGAGCACTGCTGGGTCCCCAGGACTTGACGTGCTTGCAGGCTGTAGGGCACTGGGGAGAAACTGCAAAGTGATTTGATGGTCATGAAATGGACTGTATCTGCTTTAAAAAAAAAATAAAAAAATAAATTGGTTGGTGATTCCTCTGAGGCTTGGAGAGACTGCAAGCTCTCTCTCTGGGAAAGCTTATTCTATGCTGCCTGGGGTCACGTAAGCTGCTTAGCATGAGGGGCATCACAACCTTTTGCTGTTTCTCCTGGTACTCCGGTTTTACATTACCCAGTGGAATTTTCCCCTGTCCCAATCTAGTTCTTTTGGAAAAATAATTAGATTCTGTCAGATTCATTTGTGCATTTTACTCCAAAAAATTTGGTCTTAATCAGAAAAACTTCCCTGCCCAAAAGCTCTTCTATGTCCTACCTCTTCCAGTCGCAGAGAGGAGAAATAAGGGAAAGTACACTTCCTCACCCCCCCGCAACCCCTGACTTGGACCAAATTTCCAAGTGAAGAATTTGTCAAAATCTAAGTGACACAAAGACACATTTCGTGACCCTGCATGGCACTCTCCTCTGAAAAAGGGGATTGTGCTGAAGAAGTAGCCAACTACCTACTACACTTAGCATTACCCCAGAGACTTGGCCTTCAGTTGTTTAATTTCCCCTGGATCTATTTATATCGCGTTACAACTGTGATTATAGCTAATCTTGAGTACAGAGCAGCAAAGATGACAAGGTGATTCTACAATCTATAGAAATTGAATAAAGGTGTGTAAGAAGAGCCAGTACAAAGAATTTCTCCAGTTAAACTGCCTGATGCATTTTACCCAAGTGTCCCTTGTAATAATTCCGTGAAAGTGTTACGGAGGTTTGTAAAGCAGTTGATACGATGGTCAGATATGACATAGCAGTGTTGTTTGCACTATATTGCAAGTGGATGTGCTAGAAAAATGTAAATTTAAAAAAAATTAATGACACCTTTGACAGCTTTGATGACATCTTTCTTATTAAGTACTGCGAATGCTGTAATATTGAGAAGGAATACTGGAAGAGCATTACATGTATTAATGTAGTTATTTCTGATAGCTAGGGCTATAGTTTCAGTTTTATCCCAGGTTTTGTTGGTATCAGAATGTAGTCTTACAGACTTGTATCTGAACATTCTGGGATATCCAAAATTGTGTATGGGGGACTTGATACTGCTTCTTGGTTATAAGTTCCCATGGAAATTTAACTTGGGATTCCCATACAAATTCAAGGAGCCAGGCATTCCTCCAGTTTCATAAGATGATGTGAAAAAAAC
>KZ505664.1:744162-787924 GCA_002844005.1 Limosa lapponica baueri | reverse complement strand
TGCATTAAAAAGTGTATTTCTGCATTTATACTCACTTCCACAGTACTTTTACCATTATCATAACTGAATATTGTACCCTGACTCAAGCCGGTTATCATTACAAAACAAAGGTACTTGTTACTGCACATGTCTGAAGAAGCTGGGACAAGGAAATACATTCTTGATGCTGTTTGGTAGATCAGTTGAAGACCTCTTGTCTTTTCTGCCTCTTGTGTGCATCCAGTTGTGCATGCTGTGGCTCTGTACAACTGATATTTGTATATGCAGACAAAGGAGGAGACGTAAAATACTGTATGCATCTTGAAAATGTGGTCTGCATATCAGATCCCAGGGCTTTTTTGAAGGTAGTTGAACTGGAGGTGTTTAGAAGCAGTGGAGTAGGACAGTGTATTTGGGGAAGTGAGGCAGATGGGTACATGTTGCACTACTGTGCCTTGTGTCCATTTACCCATCGATTCCCCACCTTCTCCTTTGTATATTTAAGATGCAGGGAGGGATGTGCTCACAGCCGGTTGCCTAGCTTTGTATCTGTGTGTCTATATTTGCATGTATATATAGAGGCTGTTGGGAGAAAAACAGGATATCTTCTGAATTCCTGATCCTCTTTGTCTAGTCCAGCACTTCTCCATCAGAAGCATACCTCTTACTCTATTAGTCTTTTGTATTAATTTTTATTTTCATTATAATTGTTAATGTTGGCCTAACTTAGACTTTTTCTCTATTCATGTCTTCTGGCTGCTTTCCTACTGCTTCTTACCTGCCTTTATCTAATTTCTCATAGTTTCCTATCAATCCTTGTTGTTTCAGTGACAGCCACTTGCTTTGGAAAACCCATAGCTGTAGCACTCCCTACCAGTTATTTGTGCTGGAAAACTTTGCTCAGAGGTGGCTTGGATGTGTTAAGTCTTAGCTATGCAAGCAGAGTAGACAGGTATGCGTGGGTTCGTGATAGGAGGAGCCCTGTCATATGCAGTGATGATCATCCCTCTCCTTCAGAA
Organism: Limosa lapponica baueri; assembly: GCA_002844005.1. NCBI lineage: Eukaryota > Metazoa > Chordata > Aves > Charadriiformes > Scolopacidae > Limosa > Limosa lapponica. Next base: position 786,926 of record KZ505664.1, on the reverse strand, counting down.
ATGACAGCCAGATCATGCTTCCAATCAACCCAATAAAATACCTGAAGAAAAGCACCAAAACACAGTCTAGTTGTAGGACAGAGAAGTGATTAGCATGATTCAGAGTGCAGGCACAAGTGCAGAGTACTCCAGCTGGCCCAGCACTGCCTACACCTCCCTCTTTTGCTTGAGCCCCCCTGTTGGAAGATCTGCCTCTGAAGGGTCCTCTTCCCTCTTCTGGAAGCCAGGAGTCATCTCCCGTGTCAGACCCCAGAGCCTGTGTTGTCCCTTGTGCAAGGCAGCTGAAGCACACTGCCTGGAGTGGTGTGACAAAAACCCACTTTAGTCAGTTATTCATATTTCCACTTTTCTTTATTATTTCTGCTAATAATACATGCTGTGTTCTTCCAGCACTTTGTAACCATTCCAATGAGTTTCACAGGTGGATGAGTGTTCTCTGCCCCATCTTACAAACTGGGTTACTGAAACACGAGGAAGAGAAGGGCCATTTTCCTGGAGTTGCTCAGGTACTGATGGTTTAAACTGAGCATGATGTGATATCCCCGAAATCAGTGACAGAACTGAGCTGTAAATTTTCAGATTTCCAGCTTTGCATTCAGTCTATTAGATAACAGCTCCCCCTTGAGGGAAACTTCTTTTATTAATAAATTCATAACACAGCTATTCTAAAATTGGGGGTTTTGTGTGGGCAGGTTTGAGGTTTGTGATTTCACCAGACTGCCTAAGATGAAGCAGACCCATGGTGGCTGGGTTGTGTCCTAACCAGCTGGTCACAGCTGGGAATAGTGAGGTGGTTCTGCCAGTGACTCGCTCTGTCGCCTTGGGATGTCGCTTAGTTCTCAGAGTTGATCTAAGTGCAGCTCGGAGCATGATAAAGTCGCAAAAGCTGGCACTTCTGGAAGAAAGAACCCCTTATTCCTTGTGTACCTGTTTGTGCTAATTTGTGGTTCTCCTCTCTGCGCTTGTGTTAGCACTTGTGTGGTTGCACAGGGACAGGGTGGGAAGCTGGCCTGAATGGAAAATAACTCGGCAAACGAAGGTTGTGGCAGGAGCGAGTGGCTGCAGGGTGAGGAGAAGCAGGCTGGCTTCTTTCAGCAGCAGTGGTGGCTAATGCTGGGTTAAAATGCTCATCAAACTGCAGCCTCAACTTAGCATTTGTAAAACTGAATTAATGATGAGAACCCCTTTTAATTGTACAAAGGAAGATAGCTAGCTAAAAGTTAAGTAGCTGTGTGTTTATTTTACTTAAGTAATCAATCAGTCAGACTGCTTTCCATTTTCTAAGTGTTGTATAAACTTCGTATGCAGAGGAATTACATCGAGATAATTTTGTTCTCCCTTTTTCAATCAAGATAGTAATATAGCTCAGATTTAAATCTTGAATGCATTAGGAAAGACAACAAAAATAACCTTGATTATGAGTAGTCTCCTAGTCTTTTACTCTGTACCTTTCCGTTTGTTAATGCAATGTTTGATATGTATTCAATGCTTGTCCTTCACAAAACTAATTAAAAAATACAGCATGTGTAGCAAAAGATTTAAATTACAACTGGTCTGTGATTGACGACAACAGCATTGGTTCCTGTGAGAAGTGATTTTGTTTATTAAAAAAGGAAGTTAAAAGAAAAACACTTTGAAGGAAAAATTTAAGCCAGACCAAATTCCCTTGTATATAATTATGGAAAATACTTTACACACATAAAAAAGTATTCTTGGAAAAAGGGACACAATGTGTGAAATTCTATTCCAGATTCTGCAAAGTTGTAATTGACTTTTCCATGTTGTTATTGCTATTCTGTGCTATTATGAGCATCCTCTAAAGTACAGTAGTAAATACCTGTAGTAAGTACTATTTACATTAAGAACATGTCATAATCCATTTCCAAGTGGGGGAAAAATATGCTTTTTACAAAACACCAGCAAGTGTAAAAGAAATAGTAGAAGCTGTGTTATCAACCAGTAGAGCGAAAGCTTTTCAGAAGTTTCAGGCTATTCTTTTTGTTTAGATACATCTTTATAGGGACATTAAACAACATTTTTGTAGAAGGGTATTAGTACTCAGAACCCAGTTCAGAGAATTACTCTTGAGTAAAGGATTTGAGCTCCTGTGAATATTAGGTCCAAATTCAGAATGCACATATTAACCTCTTTACACCACCTGCAAGATCTGTCTATGGTGCTCTCAAGAACACCGTTCCAGAAATTGGGTTTAATTAAATAGTCTTCAAATAAACCATTAACATCTATTTAACTAAAAGCAACAACAACATTAAGTTGCACAGCTGCTGCTACTAATATAGACTGAGTAATCCTTCTGGTGAATTCTCTTTGAAGAGCAGAGTCCTGGCCTGGAAAGAGATGACCACAAGATGCCATTGAAATATGGTTTTAGGTGGAATCAGTGCGGAGATGAAAAGTTAGTGTAATTTTTACAGAGAAGCAAATTCTCCTGTTCTTCTAGATGGGTATTTCTACCAAATTTAAGCTTAGTGAAAGCATTCAAGAAGGAATATAAGTATGTAGTGTATGAGGCTTCATTGCCTGGTGACAAGCTGTCACCTACTGTGTTCTTTTAATAAACATTTTTGTGCAAATTGCTACCACAAAACTAATTATGAATAGCTCATGCCAGTGTGGCATTGAATATTACAGCACTGCAAATTAGAGCCAAGGACGTTGCAGAGTCCTGGATACTTTTATTATCATTACAAATGGAAATTTTCTTCAGGGCATGTTTTAGAAGTCCAGGATGTGCTGTATGAAAATGTAAAGGCTAAAAATAACACTGCCGTGCCAAACCACTAGGGAGGTTGTTCAGCGTAATCTAAATGTAATTAAAATGAATACCCTTGCTAAATGTCAAAGATATGCAACCAGAGAGACTGTAGAGAATGAGGCATCTAAGAAGATAGGGAGAAGTAACAGACATGTTCACGTCTGGAGAGAGATACTGCAATGCATTTCAGGGCTGAGGAAATGGAGACCTGTGTCCTCGTGCCACCACACTTCAGGTGAAATTACCTGCTGAGCTATGGCACTTGAGATGAACTCTTTACAAGTGCTATTAGCTGCCTTCCCTGCTTCCTGGTTTATTAACCTGGGTAATTGGAATATGTTTAGCATTATATGCTGAGTTGTCAATGAATGCTTTGCATTAAAAGTAGTGTACAAAGGAAGCTTGATGCCAGCCTTTTATTTTAAGCCTTTTTAATGCATCTGGATTTAACTTCAGCAAATGAAGTATGAGAGTTGTCATAGTAGAAGCAGTAAATGTATATCAGACTAACTGGCAGTCTATGACAAATGTGTCAGTTTAGCAAATTCACTATAAAACTTGTCAGCCTTCTAGGTTAACTTGCTCCTCCACCCTGTATTCTTCAAATGAGTTCCAAATTTTGAGCTTCATTAAGCAGTTGCTTTATTTACATCTGCAAAGCATCTTGTATAATAATAGTTCAGTGCTCACACAACTGGACATGCCAGCAAGCCCCTGGACACCGCCTGTAGCTGGGTATCTCTCTTGTCTAGTGGGCGCATGTCCATGGCCTGGTGTCTGACAAATAAAAGGGAGCGCTGTGTGAGCGGGAGCACACGTGGCCCTTGACACCTGCAATAACAGAATGTCCCACTCAAGTTAGGGCCCTAATTATAGATGCAGCTATGCTGCCAATATTTGCCTTAAGAAAAATACAGTGGTGGTTTCTACTTGCATATATTTTGTTTGTTTTCCTGTCATGACTGACTTGTTTTTACATCTAGCAATTTGAATATGTTTTAGTGCAGTTCCTTGTTGTCCTCTCAAGGAGGAGAGCACCAGACTGATTGTTAGTTGCCTACCTGAAACTTCTGCATCTTGCAGTCATGCTTGCAACAGCACAACTCCTAAAGCTTGAGATCTGACAAGAGTCACCAGACCACAGATGTTTTTGCAATGAAACTGTGCACCTTCTAGAAAGTCACTGTGGTGCAAGTAATGATAGATAGTGTTTTCATTTTGCTGCACAAAAGGGTCAAAATGGCATGGGGAGTCCATGACAGACCAGCAGAAAATATTGGTTCTGAAAGAAAATTTATTTCATAGCTTCAGGGGAAAGTTTGGGCGCTGCAAACAGATTGCCTTTGTCATTGTGTAAAAATGTGTTGTTTGTAAGGTGATGCTGGATGTTGGGCAGTCAGTGCGTACGTGCGATAGAGCCTGGTACCTAAACTGATGGTAAATCAAACCTGGTAGAGTGCTTATTACATCGTGTTTAGATGCGTTTCTGGAAGCATTTCTCTTAGCGTGAAAGTCAGGCAAATTGTCTAAACTTCCTTCCCACGTGCAACCTAGAAATGTTGGTTGTCACTGTGGAGATCATCTTTTCAATCTCTTCCATCTTTTGGAAAAGAACTTTTTATAGCACACTCCTGTTTTGAGGTGTGATTGTAGCAGCATTTGGGGGGGGTTGGTTTTTTTTTTTCTTTATTTCCCCCCCCCCCGAACTGTAACGTTTGATTCCCTAACTGTTGTGTCAGTCCTGCATGGGTCAGTTGCTTTATGTAAGGGAACCTGTTGTATGGATTGGCACATCCTATTTGGACCACTGCGTGAATTCTCGGTGGACATATCTGTGTTAGTAACTAGGGGTAATTAAGGCTCTGCTGGCTCCTTCGGACACTCTTTCCCTCCCCCCTCGCCCTCCCTTTCTTCTTCCAGAGATGGCCTCTCTACATAATTCCATTAAAGTGATTGTGCTCCGAGGGGTGGACTGAGGGGCAGTGCTCTCATCTTTCAAAGCAGGACCAATGAGCTATGTGCTTTCCACTGGGCAGCAACAAAAGAAAAGGTCTCTCAGAAGAAAAGACGAGCACAAAAGATCAAAATTAGGTGTTTGTCCAGGCCTCTGGTATTGCTTTCAAGTTAGCTTTTGAGGGCTCACTTTGAAAACGGTGAGCCAGGCTAGTTAACATAAGGGTGTCTGCTGGTTTTAGAGTGTGTTGTTAGAATAATATTGGAAGAGAGCATTTTGCTTGTGCAATTTAACAGTTCTCTAAAGCGCAAGAGAAACATAGGGACTGATGGAAAACATTGCAGGCCCTAAGGAAATCGGGCAAACTTAAAATCCTTGAGATTTGCTTCACTTCTTTTAAAAAGATTAAAAAGAAAAGATAGTTCTCTTGCTTCTGTAGTCTCCAAAAGGCCAAAATGCTGTATGCTGGGAATTCATCCTGCCCTGCTAGCCCTCCCCCCCCGCCCCGTTTTTTGTATAAAGCTGCTATTGCTGATGGCGGGCAGTAGGAGAGGTGATGTTTTTACTGCAAGGGGGTGTGAGGTGTTGTTTGTCCTGGGGCCCTCGAAGGGGATAGCGCAAAGCTACAAAAGGGATACAGACCCTTTTCAGATTTAGACAAATAAGCGAGAGCCATCCAAAGCCGTGGAAAGCCAGACCGTTTAGCTGGATCAATTCACATATGTCATATGTTCTAGTTTCTACCAAAATAAACTTTACAATGTTGTACAAAGAACAAATTGCTCAGTTTCTACTTCAGTTATTTGGTTTGCAAAGGAAAACATGAGTATCACAGACAGTCTTTGTTCTATCTAACTGGTTAAAGTTACCTTTAAATTGAAAAAGAAACCATGAGATGTAAAATGTCGGCGATTTGTAACCTCTCAAGCTATTCTAATCTGATATTAAAAGCTAATTATTTAAAATGTGCGATCAATTGAAATTCCAATTCCTTTAAAAATAGAAGTAATTAAACATTATTATCTGAAGCTAGTAATAATGCTTAGAGATTACATACCCAGAGCCTCGACAAGATTTTAAAAACCATAATAGAACAGGATTGCTAAACTGTGTTTATTTGCTTAATCGAATGTACTTGAGCAAGGTAAAAAGGCATTTTTTAGAAAAGAAAAATAAAACCCAGTACTGAAAATCCGAGAGGGAATACCTGCTTTTGAGAGGAACAGACCTGAATCTGTACCATCCTTCTACTTCCCGCCTTTATGTTACTGTTTGGCTTGATGCGCTTCTCTCCGTCCCTTTTGTCTAGTATATTTGAAATGTATTTGCTTATTTTCCTAATAAGTTTCTGCTGTATTTACATTACTTTGCTTCAAAAGTACATTTTTTAAGGATAGTATTTCTCAGTGCTCTTCCTTTCCCACCCTTCCCCCTTAATAATTCCCCTGGACCTCTGTTGCTTGGAGCAGACTTTGGCTAGCCCCAGATTCGATGTCAAAGGCCATGACCCCATGTCAGAGCAGCCCATGCTGCTGGCCTCTCCTTTGAATAATTATCTGGAGTTTATTGTGTTGGAGGGACGGGCTTGGGGGCAGCGCAGTCACCCTGGCAAACCAGACCAATGAGCTATCCAGCCGGACCACTACCCAACAATGGACCTGTAGGTTACACAAAAAATCCAGCAGCACAAAAGATTAAATTAAAAATGGACATTTGGCCACAGAAGTTTTGTCCGTAGAACAACCATTTTTTCAGCCCTCTAAGTGTAGTGTGGTTTTGATACCTTTAATTGAAAGGAGAAAAGTATTTAAAATTTTGTGTGTAAGCTAGAATAAAACAAATATTTTTCTTATCCACTTCCCCAGCTGTTAGAATTGCCATATTGGATGTAGCTTAAGAAGTTGTTTCTAGTTGCTGAACTCGACTCGGAACACCAAGCCACCAAACTCTTGGTTTTTTTCTCTAGAAATTCTGTGCAATCCTAATTCTTTTAGAAACAAGAACACAGCCCCCAATACTTTTATTTCCAGCAAAATTTTCCTTTGAAAGTGCTGAGAATGAGGGTGTTCAAAACTGGTATGAAAGTAAGCTCAGTATCCAGACTTAATGAGTCAACAGTAAATGACAGTAAAATGTCCATTTTCTTTGGGCTTCCTTATCTTTTCCTCTCTCCAAAGAGGACTTAAAAAGTCTGAAATCCAGATTGTGGAGTGCTGTCTCTTCTTATCAGGACTGAATGAAAGGCTGCTGGAGGTGGACTCAATGTTCTGGAGGGGTGGAAAAAAAAAAAATGTTCTTTCATGGTCTGACCTCGGATTCTTTCTTAATTTTATCTAGCCCTGACCTGTTGGCTCTGCTCTGGCTCCTTTCAAGGCCTTTGGAGCTTCACAAACATGCAGCAGCTGAAAGAAACAATGACAGGGCTTTTAGGGGTTGCAATATTACACTCTCTTGTAACCTTGGCTAAGTAGCCTGTAAACAGATACTTTCTATGAAGCATTTGCCAGAAAGCCAAAATTTTGGCTGTGTTGGTATCGACAAACACAGCTATGTAACACTCTTGATTTAGGACCCTACATTTTGTATTCAATATAAGCTTCAGCTGAATGAACAGTTACCCAAAGCGTGTCTCCTATGTACAGTGTGGTTGTGGAACCTGCTGTTACAGCTTTTATACTTATGTTTAATGCTATAAATTTACCTGGAATAGAAGAATCGTATGAAGCCAAACTATCAAAATCTGAATGGGATAAATTTGTTTTTATCCCATGTTTTTTAAATCCCCATCCAAAATACCAAATAAGTTTGGTATTTTGCAGAAAACTGGTTTGAAGATAGTGTTAAAATGTAATCAGGACATACACTTTTCTATGTATTCTTTTGAGAAGGGGGGATGGAATTATGTATGGATTAGGATTTTTCACCAGCTTTGTTGTTAGTATCGTGCTGCTTTAAGTTTATAGGGTTTTAATGCTATAATAGAATGCATTGAGAATGGAATTTTTGCTCCATTGTGAATATGGAAGTGACATTATTGTTCTTAGAAACTTTTCCTAAAAGTTCAGTCTGTGCTATCTTGGTCATTTAAGAGTGAGTTAGTTGCATTAAAAAAGTACTTCACCAGCTGCAAAGTGATTAGAAGCACATTTTTGGTTTTAGTTGTTTAACTGCTAATACAGGCATTTAATCTTTGGTGCTGCTAGTTTTTCCAGCTGTGTTCCTTGGAAGTGCATGAGGACACCATCTGGCAGTAATGAGGTATAACTCTACCAGATGGAGCTAACGCACGTTGGTTGGAGAGATGTGCCGTCCTCTCCCCATGTCGCTTTTATCACTAGGGAAATGCCTTCAAAACAGAGGAACTTTTTTTTTTCACTTTTTTCCCCCAGCCTTCCTCCAAATAATGAGCTGCTCCAGCAGTCATCCCAGCAAAATCTAGGTTTTCAGCGGATATATTTCAGAGGCCAGTAAGGGTCAACAGAAGCACCATTTATTCTGTTGTGGAAGGATGCCAGATTGTTTTATATGTTTTTGTGTATTTGTCACAATGTTTTAGAAGAACTGAAGAACTAGGTTTGAGACAGTAACTCAATGGAATTCCATGGAATATGCCAACATACACAAAAATTAGTTCTGAAATGAAAAGATATCAACTCTGTAGCTGCTTTTGCCTGCCATTGTGTATATATTTACTAGACCATTTATATTTCCCTAAGCTTTGAAAAATGGGCTCTGTGTGTTTAATCCATGTTTAAGTAATAAAAAGATATAATTTGAATGTATTAAAAACTTAAGTTTCGGAAAGAAAATGGGAAAATCCAAGTATGAGTATTTCTGACTGACGGCTGCTTTGCAGTAGCAACTTCTCCCCTTACTGAAAGAGAAATGGAAGATTTACGTAGAAGCAAGGCTGATGGCAGTAGTAAAGAATACTGAGTAACTCTGAGGTGGTGCAATAAAACGTGGATGTTCCAATGAACTCTAGAGCAATAGAACTGCTAATAAATCAAGTCTCAATTCTTCATGATATTTTTGCAGTTTCTTGCAGTTTCTTGCGTCTAGACATATAAGCAGCTGTGGTTCTCCCTCCATGCTGGGGAATTAAATGACTTGTCACAAAAATAGAGTTGGAACATCTGTGTGCACTGTAACATTTTTCTTGAAGAACCTTTTTTTACAGCAGTAACACCAGTAACTGCTATGAGCTTCCTATCTGCTGAATATAATTTCTGAGATTATATCTCAGGGATGTAGTAAGACAGTAAAATGCACAAGCAAATCATTGTCATCCAAACTCTTACCAAGCTTCAGCTACTGTAATCTTTAATGTTTTTTCCAAGTTACAGTCCATGATTTTTTGGCTCATACTTGCAGTATTTAGCTTTGCTGTATTTTTCCTATAAGATGTAGAACCTATTCATAGACCCGCAAACCAAAGAGAAGGGTCTTCCATGTGTCTTGCTGCTGGAAGACCTATCAGGGTTGAATCTGCAGGGCTGACTGCAGATTTTTATGGGAGAATGAATGACAGGATACGGGATTCCAAAGGAGTATCGCCAGGGAGCAGTGACCTACCTACAAAAACTGCCATAGGAAAATGAGGCTGATCCTACATAAATTGTAGACCAGTGATTTTTGGTACAGTATCTATTTTGATAATATGAAATTAATCAATATAAGGCATATTTAGCTTTTTCTTACTCTTATTTTATAGGAGTATTATTACCAGAGGTGAAATCTGTGCCTCTTGTTGAACTGTTATTCATGCGTTTTTAATACTGACAGGTTTTGGTTATATAAAAAGGGTGTGTGAGGCAGATCCCTTGTACCCTGTGAAGCTATGCCAGCTTATCACATGCCAGCCTCTTTAAAAAGACAGTCTCTGTGTACTCCAGAGGCAGTCTTGCAACAAATTTATTAATTAGCTCTAGCATGTTTATATCAACAACAAGTGTGGCTTCTTGATTTGTACAGTGTAGCTTTTGTGTCCACTGGCTGATTTAAGTAATAACAATAAAAATGCCTATTGCAAAGCTGTAGGTGCCGTGACACTTAATTTTACAACAACCTAATGCCAGCAGCACTAAAAAAAACCAAACCAAACCTCATTCTGCAGAAACAAATGAAATAAAAAAAATTCAGCGAGTTGGCAAATAGGCTACAAAATTGTTCCTGTTCACCTGAGGTCTGGGAACAAGCCTTCAACCACTACACAAATGCTGGCAATTGCAAGAGAATTAATTGAAATGACTCAGTGTCACCAGGCTGTTTAGGGAAATTTTGAAAGTGCAGAGGTGAAATCTTTATGTGAGTTTTTTTGACTGAAGCTGAATGTATGTGTTGAATGGGTTGAGTAAATCACCACACCTAATTTGTTTCTGAATAGCAGTGATCTTCTGTGGGAAGATGTGTTACTCCTGGGTCTGTTATGAGCATGACTGATGGCCTCAATACTCGCTTCCCTGATTTCTGAGCCTCTCAAGCTTCCTGTTGCTGTATAGTGTGCATGGCTGGCATACACTAAATCTGAGACTGTCAGCCCCCCAGGTGGCCATGCTATCCCCAATCTTTTATCAGTGATTTATGTGTAAACTATTCAGGATAATCTATGCTGGTTAAAGATAAGAAAGTTTGTTTTCTCTCTAAGGATATGTCTGACTTTGAATGTTTGATCCAGCTGATGAACTGCTAGATCAAAGTATTTATGCCAGTTTTGTACTGGGATTGCAATTGAGGAGTAAATCATATAATAAACCTGTAAATGAAACTAATAATTGTTAAAAATATTCTAAACAGAAGATACTTTAGACAAAAAAAACTATTTTCCACCACTTCATAATAGTGTGCAACTATCTGCTGGAACTGGAGGCAGATCTTTGGCTGTTTGTTATTTTGTGTTGCATATGGTGAAGCTGTGACCAACATGGAACAGCATCTCAGCAGGTTACTTAATTGGTCTTTAATAATGTTATACATGTAACCTGCGAAGCAAGTTTCACGTCAATTTCTTATACTGCTCAGTACATTGTCTTTAAAATTATTTTATATTCTCCTTTTTAGATGATATAACATTTTGGCTTTTCTAGGCCACTACATAATGCAGCCCTCCTCAGTTGCTGTTTCAGTTACAGATACCAGCAGATGTTTTTTCAACCACAGAAGCAGTAATGTGTGACAGCTTAGAAATTCTGACATCGCTTTTGGATTGAACTAGTCTTGCTACCAATTGAACCATGATGTCCTGAAGTGGAAATAACCTTGTTTATTAGATGGTAGAGCCTAGTTGAGAGACTTTAAACAGGTGGTTCTATATAAAGATAATTCTTTTTGAAATTTCTTGCATTACACAAGAGCAAGTTGAATGGCATTCAACATTGTGCTTTTTCTAAATGTAGAGCATTAAAAACACTTAAAAATAAGATAAAAAATTGTGTTTTTTGAAAGAAATTTTAAATTTTTGTGGGAGTTACATTTTTGCCTTCTTACACATCCCATTATTCTTCCTCTCCTCCCCAATCAAGTGTTAATGAGGAATTCAGGTTTTAAAAAAAAAAAAAAAAGCGATGAGGATAAACAGACCTCACAGGCTCCTCATTCAGCTCAGCAGGGCACTAGACCTTAGCTATTCTTCATTTCACAGTGAAGATGATCAGTTCTGGGTGACCACTTTCAAAGGGCACAAAGTTTTTGAAGGTGCTTGGCAGGATGATAAATTGTCGTGTCTGTCATCCTGTGTCTTGCGGAAATGCAGCAGGGGTCTCTTCTGCAGGAACTTGTAAAGAAAAAGATAGACTGTGACACTTGGCCGGCTGGATGCTGCCTTTTTCTGTGGAATCTGTTCAAGGGTCTGCTAAATAGAACCCGAATTCAAGTTTTTTCTACAAATGGATGGGAGAATTGATTATTATAACAACCTCCAAAACATAATCCTAAACATGTCTTGATGGCCTCTTTTTAAAATTTTGGCTTTGTTTTTCAATATTTTAGTCATGAGCTAAATATATGTATTCCTACCACAGGTTTAGAAGCCTGGGAAGGTACATATTTCTGCTTTTCTGAGACGCGTGCTGTAATTCACCTTAATAAGTCACTATAACTTCTTTTTCTTTGGACTCAGTGTTTTTAAATGCACCTTCCCACCTTCCCTTCATGTGTCCTTTTTTTTTTTTTAACAATTTTTAAAGAGATTGCAGTGATTTACATATAATATCTTACTATCTTTCTGAATATTCAGTTTTAAAATTCCATATTTTCTTTTATCACATGCTTAAGGTTTTTCTGTGTGTTTGTGTCCATCTCCCCCTTTTCTCTGATTGTATTTTCTTGGCTAGGAACAACTGATGTTGTCTGTTAAAGTGATATTGTAAAGTGAAAAAAAAGACACAACTTCAAATGATAATTTTACTCTAGTTTAAAAAGACCTCATTTTTTGACATTTTGTAATTTATATTGTCTACTTGTGGTGTTAAAATCTCTTTGAAAAATGGAAATGGGCTCCTCTTGCCTATTCTACCATTAGTGTTAAACACATCCAAGAAATACTTTAATCCAAATTTAAGAGCCCCTTTTCCTCTACACCTATATTTAGATTTTGGTAAAATAGTATTTTAAAAATAAACATACATAGTGATAGCTCATTTAAAGCTGATGTTGATAACTACAGCACAAAAAGTTTGTCTATTTCAAAATAAATACAAAAAGATTTTACACAATGCATTATTATGAAATTACTAGAACTATCTTTACAGAAACGTCCAGTCGGAGTTGTGCAGCTTGTATTGCTGGTGCAGAGGCTGCAGAGGGAGCCAACGATCTGATATAAACAGAAGTCCTGTTTGTGGTGAAGAAATGTCAGGGATTTGCGTTCCTGTTTATTTCATGAGAGGCAATGTCAAATCTCAGCTAAAATGAGAAAGAGGAGAGCTTATTTTGAGAGGGATAGCATTTTAGGGCACGGAAAAAAGAAATAAACAAGATCAGCACTGTTGTATAACATCTGTCTAGACCTTCCGAAAATCTTAACAGAAAGAAGTAAGTTAATGACAACAGAAGAGGAAAATGTCCTAATATCTGCGTCAGTACTGGGGTGAAGTTTAGCTGAACCCAGAAGAGCTTGTATGTACTAGTAGCAAGTTCCACCACCTTAGAAATCATCATTGTGTGGAAGGGACTTGTAGCAAACAGCACGGCAAGGGAGCAGGCTGGAGAGAAGCAGTGCGGCCGTCCTGGTGGTTTGCACTCCTAGCTGCCGGCGGGTACCCCACACCACCTCCACTTACTGAAAGCTCAAGGCCCCTTTCTTACTCATTCCTCTGTAGTAATTTTTCACTTGGATCTAGGCCAGCGTGTCATTAACAGAACTGCGAGAAGCAGGACACTGCAATACGGGTAACCCAAAGACATGGCCGGAGAAAGGGAAATGGGGAGACCCTTCAGGCTAGGAACAGTGACCCTCTAAGAATGCCAGAACCAACTTTCAAGAAAACACTTGGAAGCGGAAGTTGTGAGTCAAGGGCATTATTAACAATCGCTGTTGTTTCACTGTGTATCTCCTCTGGGAACCTGGAACCAAAACATTTCCCATTTCTTTGCTGAGTCCTGTCTTTGCTTTGATTACCCTGCTTCATTACAGCCTGCTTATCCAGAAATAAATGCTTTCTGTGGACCTCATGCTGTTTGTTTTAGAAATCTTTATTACAGACTGAAAGCACTTTCAATATGCTGAATAATACTATTAAATCTAGCTTTGTAGCTGTGAAGGTGTGATTTAGTTACAGATAGAAAGGTGATGTTTATCCTGCTCCCAATGTTTCCTGTTACAAACTTCGGTTTCAGGCTATCAGAAGCAAGACTGGGAGATAGGTGACTGATTCTAGTGCAGTCTGGGCAAAGATTCAGAGAAATTCACAAGATCTGGAGAAAAGACAAGCATGCGGCCTGTTCATCAGTCTGCTGATTGTAGCAGACAGATTTTGAATAAAACTTGCAGGAGAATTAAGTTATCTCACTATCTGAAAATCCTTATATTTTTTCTTGTGTCTAATTATTCTTTTACTCTTTGTGCAGATCCTAGAAGAAAGTATCATGTAAGGCTGCTGGCGTATAACAGTATGGAAGAAGGTTATCAGGCAGACCAAACAGTCAGCACTCCAGGATGTGTCTGTAAGTGTTGTAGGTGCATGAAGAATTTATTAAGAGCTGAGCTGTTTCAAGATCCCAGCAGCATTGTGTTTTTAACCTATAAATAATCAATTAATTCAGTGTAAAACAGAGAACCAGAAAGATCATATCTGTGACAAATACTGTCCTAGTCATCCTGCAACTGAGACGCGTCTCCTGCGTTCATGGACTGCAGCTGAGGAAACAAGATAGCTACCAATCGCATTTTCCTCCCCTATTGGATTGTCTGCACCATCTTACCAGTGATGTATCATGTATCTTATGAGAGATTTGTCTCTCTCCCTTGCCCCTGTTTATAGTTTTGACTTTGTTTCTGAATAAACAAGTGGGACTACAGAAACTATAAACAGGGGCAAGGGAGAGAGACAAATCTCTCATAAGCTTATTGTGACAATATTGGTTTAACAGCTTGAACCAGATTCGTGGGTCTGAATACCAGGTAGTGCTGGGTAGGGACAGGTTTGGATCTAAACCTGTGGGCTCAGGCCTGTCTCTTAATCTTACCAGTATCTGTATGTGGTTCATTAAATAATTCATACTGCTTTTTTGTTTTTAACAGCTGTCCGTGATCGCATGGTGCCACCGCCACCACCCCCTCACCACCTCTATGCCAAAGCTAACACTTCATCTTCTATCTACCTCCACTGGGGAAAGCCTGCCTTTACATCTGCGCAAGTCATTAACTACACCATCCGCTGCAACCCAGTGGGGCTCCAGAATGCTTCTCTGGTTCTCTACCTTCAAACGTAAGTGCAGTGCTACTAATGAGTCTTAGTTTCCTGTTTCCAGATCCTTCTCACTCCGTTTCTACTCTTCCTGCCCTCTCTTAATTGCTTTTTACTGTAACAACTTTTATCTCCCTTAGATGACTGTGTGTTTTGCCCAGTGGCTGCTAGTTGTTTCTTGGTTTACTTAAGGCATGTTGGTAGAATAGCTTAATTCTCTACCTGTGATCCTTGTGTTGGATTCCTGGACAAGCTCTTGAATTTTTAATGGTTTTTTTAGCTGTCTGAGTTGAATTTAGTTTTAAGCTCTTCTTCAGCCAAACAGAAGAGATTTTATAGGTAGCTTTTCTGGGCAAAGATGGGACTTAGTGTCTGATTTTAAGACTGGAAACAAGAACTCTTGACTGTTGAGGGGTTGAGCATGTTACAGTGGGAATGCCACATTCCTGACTGTGTGGCACCCTGCCAGGAGAAAGCCGAGTAGGAGCTACAGCTTGCTTTTCAGAGAAGCAATGCATGAGCCACAGAACGGCAGGACAGGGAAGAAATTCTGCCTGGGCCTGGTGTGCGACTCTCTGCCCAGGTGGTACGGGAGCAGGAGACTTTGCTCCTTTGTGGCTGCTTATGCTGGGGGCCATGGTGCTGTTGAGGGAATCTGTATGTGTGTAGCTCCCTCAATACTTGGGTTTACTGAAGCCGCCTAAACAAGAAAAATGCTGTCTAAAAAGATAGTTTCAATCCTAATATTGATGGTTTTCTCTTCAAAGAGCACATTCCCTGCTGTATAACTCCTGACTTAACAATTAGACACAGTATAATCACCATGTAAAATTTTTAGTGTGCAATATGGAGCATAGCAATGAATGCTGTTTTTTGTGATAGGATGAAACTATTGCAAATATTGGTGACTTCCTTTGCAGTATGGAAGATTAAAATACTAAATGAGATTTAATAAAGCAGTATCTCTAGAGTAACACCATTTTAAACTGAGATTTAACCTCAACTTGGATATTATCACCCTGGAATTAACCCTGGTGTATATGAAAGATTTCCCCCTGCCTTCAGAATCAAAATAAAGCAGAATGTCTACAATTGACTCTGTGATCAAATAGTGAATTGCAATATTACAGTTAATACAATCAATTTTACAGTTAATAAAATACCAAATATGACTACAAGATGAATAGGGAACATTCATATTCTACAGACATCCTCTAATCATGACGTGATGCAGGCTGTGCTTTAAAGGAGAAGTTGCACACATCTATGTCTGTTGTGTGAACTGAGAAGCAGATCCAGGAAAAGCTGGTGGAGCCAATAGCATGGGCCTTTTCAGCTGTGGTGCTGGTTATAGCTTAAGTGTTACTCCAGCTTGAAGCATAGTATCCTATGGATAAATGTAGAAAGAGCTGAGTTTGGCATACCTACTTGTGACCTGAGCAATAATATTATTGGTCTTGCTTGTGCATCAGCTGTCGTAACAACCTTGATAAAAACTTGAGCTCAAGTCAACTGACAGCAGACATAATATCCTCCAGAGAGCTCCAGAGTTAGTACAATTAGATTTTCAGGTAGACAGCACAGGTGGACATGTCTGGACTTGAACTGGTTTGTGTTGAACTGACAGTGAGAATCTACTCACAGTGGCTAAGAGATATCATTTGAGTTTGGGATCTTCAAGTCAACTGCTGCTGTTAAATTTATTTTATTCCTTCATCTGTACAGATCAGAGACTCACATGTTAGTTCAAGGTCTTGAGCCAAAAACCATGTATGAATTTGCAGTTCGGCTGCATGTGGACCAGCTCTCCAGTCCCTGGAGTCCAGTAGTCTACCATACTACCCTTCCAGAAGGTAAGGCACTAGGAGAGGACCACATGATTCTAAAAAGAAAGCTCTGGAAACCAAATGGTCTGAAAAAACGCTTATTAATTTTAAGCTGTCTGTAGGAGAGAGAAATACTTTCCTCTGAGGTACAGATACTGCTCTTCTCAGCGAGAGAGAGAAAAATGCTGTCAGGAAAATCCATGTTTTGGAACTGGGAAATTCTTTTTCGAAATCTACCTGAAAGCAGCAAGGATTTTTAGTAAATTGTGATATACTTAAACCACTGAATGCAAATAACTTAAATAAAAAAATTAAAATATGTACTGAAGAGGCATGGCCAATTCATAGGCATCATGAAAACATGTTTTAAAAACTAGAAGTCTTAGAAACTGTAAGAATATTACACATCTACTGCCCGAGCTGCTGGTTTGCTTTTCTGTCAGCTTGGTCAGTGAAAGTCAAAAACTTCAGTTTTGTGGTCTCAGCATTGCAATGTTTGGGACGTACCTGTTCACAGGGTAATAATGCAATTTTTTGTCAGTAACTGTTTCCTTCTGGAGTTGAAGGAAAAATATGAAATTTGCTCTTACAAGAGCCAAGCTATTGACCAGATGAGAGTTAACAGGAGAGTTTCTCTTGAGGAGCAGTGAGTATGTCTTTGTTTATATGTTGTTTATCTGGGATGTAGCAGTAGCCATTAGGTCTGCACATCAGTTTCTTTCTGAGGAATTTAATTGCATGTAAATTAGGTTAGCCTAATAGCATTGTGTTACTGTTCTCACAGCACCATCTGGCCCTCCAGTAGGAGTGAAGGTGACTTTGATAGAGGATGATACTGCTTTGGTTTCCTGGAAGCCACCTGATGGTCCCGAAACAGTTGTTACACGATACACTATCCTCTATGCATCCAGGAAGTCTTGGATTGCCGGGGAATGGCAAGTGTTGCACAGAGAAGGTAAACTAAAATAATAAACCTATGAATTGGGCCAAAAAAGATGCCACTTATAAGATGCTTTGTTACTTTCAGCTCCCTTGTACTACAGTAAGAAAGAAATTCATAAAAATGTTCACATAAAAGTTATAATTAATTTAGAATTACTTCCACGGTTATGATGAAAATGTATTAAAACCTGATTAATACCCAGAAGATGAGGGAGGAGGGGCTGTATGTGTTGCTTTGGAGCTCAGTGTGTGCATGTGAACCAAAATGTCTCATAAATTCAATTATATCCATCATAGTTCTGTTGTAACCATGATTGCGATGGTTTCATTTTGTAAATGGACTCTTTCAAATCTGAAGTCTAAGAGATGCCTCGCTCTCCAGAAATAAATTTATAAATGTGCTGTGTGGGTTTATATATTTCTTTTGATCACTGCCAACCCAGTTAGCTCCGTTTGCTTAATGAACTTGCCCCTACTCCCAGTAAATTGCTCTGCAAATTCAATTTAACTCTCTGGCTGTATTCTACTGCTGAGCCCCAGCTAGCTAATCTAACAGTAGCTCAGGTATGGTGATACGAACTGCAGTCACATCTTTGTGATTAGATGTAAATATACTCTAAATTTTAATAGGCACTTTCCAGAATAATACTACGATTTGAAGAGCTGCATCAAGAACAGATCTCTGCTATAGCCAGAAAAAAAGGAAAAAGGCATTTACTATTTGGTTAGTATTCAAAATAGACAAAGGCAGTTCAGAATAGATAATGTTCTAATAATGCGTTTAACCAGAGAGGGAAGCTCAGTGGTACAGAGTAAAGTCATGTGCTTGAGTAGTTTATTTAAGAGAACTGCCCAGGAAGAGTTAGGATTTTGTTGCTCTGTGTTGTTTCACAGCTGAAAGCTTAGTTGTCAGCAGAGAGTGGGGCTTTATGTTTTTTGTGGAGAAAATTCATAAAAGTTAATGAGTGTGCTAGCAGTGGACAATTCGTTTCGCCATTAGTGAGAGTGAACTGTTTTAGTTCAAAGATGGTGGTTGTCCTCTGTGCTGCTTCTGAAGAGGGGACAAAGGACTGACAGCCATTTTGAAAGGTGGCAGTGCTGCTTTGTCTTTGCTGGCACAGAATGGCATTTCGTGGGCTGGCCTCAAGTAGGACAGTCAGCCATGAAGAATAGCAGTGAAGTTATTATTAATCTTAAGTAAAATTTGTGAAAAATAACTAGTCTCTGAAATATCAATGAGGTCTAACTATAGGGAAAAGATTGAGCCCATGGTTTCTCAGTATTAAAATTGTTCAAAGAACCAGTGATATAAAGTTGTTCCATTAAATTGTTGAAAGAAATGGTGATGTAAAGTTGCAATATTAAAGGACAAATTTAATGTTAATTTTTACTCACTAAAACCCCTGTATATTTAAATTCACAGAGAGCCTATATGTGAAGAATAAATCTTGTCATTCTGGTGATGTTATGCTGTATTTGTTGTGTGCAGCAAAGTGACTGAATCGCTTTCAGATACATACTTCAGCTCAGCCATGACTGTGAAACTGAACAGCATCCCAAATAGTATCTTACCATAGGTATTTCGGATGAGGGGATGGCAATGACAGTAAATATTTTCTTGTGTTCCTGAAAGTGTTGGAGGGAATGAGCAAATGGAGAGCTATAAATCTCAGTGTATTACTATGTCCATCAAAATTAAAGCCACTAATTTTGTATTTTGACAGATATATTAGGGTTTGAGGCATGACATGGAATTTGGGCATCTTGACACGTCAGAACAATCTATAATGCTCTTAGTTAAAGTACAGATTAAAAGGTCTGTGAAAGAAAATGAGTATGTTGAGGTAAAATTGGGGAAATACTGTGATAGTCCTCTGACAGTCCTTTCATAGGTAATTTGAGGTAGAAGCAGGGTTTGGGTTTTTTTAATGTATTTAATCTGATAAGATCAGCTAACCCTATGCAATAAATAGCATTGTTTTGTCTTGACACTAGACTTGTTCTGCTGAAAATTTGTGAAATCTTAACCCCATTCCTTTTCCATACCTCCAAAGACCCCCAAAATAAAAAAACCCTACCAAAACAAAAAATGACCAACCAACCAACCCCAACACCTATAAAGGTGCCCCAGCATGAGCTTTATTTTACGCATGAAAATTTCTATCAACCCAGCAACTTAAAAAACAAATCCCTAATTTGAGTTTCTGTTAGCCTTGGCAGAATTAGAAAATATACCTGCAGTTTGTTGCTGATTTGTGATGTGAGATATCTTCCAGCCACCTCCCCCCTTTTTCCTAGTTCTCTTCAAGTGGATCAGAAGTTACAGCCTTTACACCCTTGGTGTGCAGTAAATCAGTACAAAGTGCTCACTTGCTTTAGCAATGCAGCAGATTTGAAAGGAGCTGGTGGGAAAGAGCCTGTAATATTGAAACGTGACCTTTCGCCCTTGGTGGTGCTAAATATTACAGCTCCTTTGGTTACAGATACCTCACATTTTACTTCAAATGCTTTCAGCTAATGGGTGTTTTTTATGGAAGAGCTGAAATAGCTTTTGAAGTAGCTTCCCTTTTGCCAAATGTATAATCTTTTCTGTCAACATATCAACCTTATATTTTATACGCTCCCATGATACTATAAATTGTAACAACTGAAACTGATTTGAAAGGTTGAAATCTAGACTTAAGTCTGGGAAAGCAAATGGAATATGTGAAAGAGAACAAGGGATAGATTTGGTCCTGTAACTGCCACTATTTAGGGAAAGAAAAGCAATATATTTCTACGGTAGGAAGAAACACAGGCATTTTAGAAAGGAATTGAATTTTAAGCAGCAGTCTGCAGTCCCTGGACAGGCAAAGCTCTCATTGACTTTGATAGAAGTTTTGCCTGTCTAAGGTCGATGCAAGTGAATCCTATTTATGTTCTTAATCTGTTTTTCCTGCCTTGAGGGACTTTAGGAAATGAATCCTTAGCATGTGAAAAAGACATTTTCTGTAATATTTTTAGGAGCACAGCTTAGATGCACAGTAATCAAGGAAGCCCACGCAGGCCTAAATGGGTTTAATTTTATTTTAGAAGCATGGTATAATGTACTCTTCCAAATCTGTCGTTTATATTTTACCAAGTAGACCTGAAATTTGATAAACTGATCCTGAATTATTTTTTATGACGATTTGCTTTCACATTTGTGGTACAAGTGGATCTAGGAGAGGCTATAGATATAGATTACTATATGAGATAGATCTAACATTATTCTTTTTCTGCCTGAAAGTCTGGTTAATGCTCAGAACATCACCTCACAGATACAACATAAACACGATCACACTGAAATGCAGCTAGAGCTAGATTTAGCATTAGTATGCTGTGTATCATAGCCAATAATTGACTCTTGGTTTTGAACTATACTGGCACTTCACAGTGTGCTGTGTTCAAGCAGTATGGAGAGAAAGGACAGAAGGGACAGGCAGGCAACCCCAGTGTTCATTCTGCAGCCTGTATGTGCATGATAGAACGTATAAAAGTGATCACAGTCCTCAAACAAGATTTGGAGGTGGTACTGGAAAGGAAGTGTAGGTCCCAATGCCTGTATCTCAGCCTCTTCCCATAGATTTTGTCTAACTGGAACTATTTATCAAATCTTTTCACAGGGGCAATGACCATGGCTTTGCTGGAAAACCTTGTAGCAGGAAATGTCTACTTGGTCAAAATAGCAGCATCCAATGAAGTGGGAGAAGGACCCTTCTCAAATGCCGTAGAACTTGCTGTCCTGCCAAAGGAGACATCAGAGTCTAATCAGAGACCTAAACGCTTGGATTCGGGAGATTCCACAAGTCAGTAGCAGTGTTTGGATTACTGCTGTCACAAGTACCAGGAAAAAAAGATCCCTGTTTGTTTCAGCTGGTTTAGCTTTCTGTTTTATGTGAGGCAGTCCTAACAGTGTAGCATTTTCTTCTAAATGAAATAATTTTGGAACTTTCACCTCAGTTCAACTCAGAACTGGTTTCTTTTGCTCAGAAGTTGGAAGTTTGCCTTTAAAATGAGAATACATAACTGTTTTGAATTTTACATCAATATCAACTTTGCAGCCACTCTTTTAAGGAACTTCCTTTAAGTCCTTTATTTGGCACTGGATAACCAGGCAGCCCAGCAGAGATGCGAGGGCATCTCAAATCTGTTGGAATTTTCTGGTTCCTGGTATTCCAGCAACCCAAATCAACCTGGCAGGCAGTGGTATACCAGCATCACCAGAGAAGTCAGCCCCACCTGCAGCTCTTGGGGGAAAACTATGTGTTACCTTGCGGAAATTCAGGTAACATCAGTGGTTTCTCCATATAAGAATGGAAGAACACATTGTCTTTGTCTGGCATAAAAGAGGATTTATCTTGGTGACTCGTTACAGATTTTAAAGCTATTTGGGGAGACAAGAGCTAGTAATTATTCAGGTATATGAACCTTTTAACCTTTCCTTGTGCTACATATTGAGTTGTGATTAAAACACAGGGATTTTTCTTGCTCAGGTTTTCTCACTTCCTGGAATTCAGTTATATTTTAGGCCTGAATGAGCAAATGCCCTCAGGATTAGGTTAATAGACATATGATATCAAAGTATAAACCAAAGTGAAACCTCCTAGGTGACAGTGCCTGGAATTCTCCAAGCCTTTTCCCTTTGTTGTCTAGTAGCACCCAGTAAGGAAGGGGATGGAGGGAGCTCCTCTGCTCTGTGTTGTAGGTCACCAAAGAGGCTGTGGTGGGGGGCAGTCCCTTCTTCCCCTCCCACACCAGGACTGCATACACTGGTCTATTTGGTCTGCAAGTTTTATTTTCAAAAGTGTCAAAATGTATGACAGAGAAGGTCTGGAAATCTCATTAAAAGGAAGCATTTGTCTCTGTGGTTGTGACTGTAACCCTATTAATTTCCTGACAGGTAGCAGGGGGTAACCCGTCTTATTTACTGAGCCTTTCTATGTTCTTTTTTGCTATAGCTTATTCTGACTATTACCATCTGGACCAGAAATCAATGACTGGCATTGTTGTTGGGGTTTGCATAGCCTTGACCTGCATCCTTATCTGCATCCTGATTTTAATTTATCGCAGTAAAGCCAGGTAAGTTCTCTTTCTTGAAGACTGAGGTCTTTCTCAATTCTTGGGACGTGCCTTCTTCTCCAAGAGTGCTAAGTTCTCTGAAGTACTCTGTCTCTTCACCTATTCCTGCCAGCAGTGGAAGCACTTTGTTGGCTCTTCCTACACTACCAGAGTCCCTCCTCCAATGAAAAGAAGGAAGAACCACAGAGTCAGTGGTGCTTTGACAACTAAGTATGAGGCATGTTTCCAAATAAAAACCCCTTTTAAGTCAGATAAGCATGCTGCTTTACATCATCTGCTCCTCCTGCTTAACCCTCCAGCCTGCCCAGACCTGGTTTTCAAGGCTTTAACCCTCTGGTGTTGCTGGACAAGAGGAACTCTGACATAAAGCAGTTCCATGATGCCATTTCTTTGCAGTGGTGCAAGCCAGGATCTGTCCATCTTATCATCAGCTGCTATTGGGCATAAACTAGCCCAGTGTCTCTGCACATAACTATGGATTCAGAACAAATATAAGCTACTTGAAATAATAAATTAAAAACTGTATGAAAGTATATTTTAGTAACACGCAGAAAAAAATATGGATTGGGAGACAGTCTGTGTAGCATGGTAGAAAAGTCATAATATCATTAGTAGTTACTTCCTCCAAGTAATATTACTAATCATGACAATTCCTGTCTGCACTTAAGGTTGTAGATACTGTCTATGATTAACTGGAAGCCGTTGTTATTTTTATCACTAGCAGTAACGTTTAAATTCCATGAGAGTTAGGAGTATCATATAACAAAATGTAAATGCCAATAATATACCAATATTACTTGATTAATAATAGCTTTAAAGTTTATCCTTGATTTTTTGTATTTTCTTCCTGTGGGTCAATTTTATTCCTGCTTAACATTGTGTAGGAAAACATCTGCTCCTAAAGCTGTGCAGCAAAGCACTGACCAGCTGTCACATACCAGCATCTCATTAGCCAGTGCTAATGAGGTGGAGAAGAGTATTGAAGGAATTGCAGAGAATGAAGAATCCTTATTGCCAATGATAGTGGGAAACAGCTTCATTGATGCTAAGGTACTGTGAGCTTTACTCACTCCCGAAACAGAAATATTTCTTTAGAACTTATTGCTCGTTCATTCATCTCGGTCCTTATCAGGAGTAAAATATGTACACTACAGATCCACAGCAGGTTTTTTTAATGTGACAAGCACAAGTTTGGCAATCCAGGGTCAAATTTTCAAGACTCATCTTAAAGTTCAGCTCAAGATCTGATTCAGTACACTTGTCTTACACTGTACTCTGCAGATTGCGGAGTCTGGCTCTGGCACAGCATCAAAGGATAAATCTCCACAGAGTTAGGGCTGCAAGGTGGCCTCTGCTAGTCCAGGGAGATAGGTCCTTGTCAGCACCTCGTTCAGTAAGTGCTTGTTCACGATCTAGGCAAGTATGACACTAAGCAAGTATTAAAGAAAATGTTATTTTGCTATGTATTTACTGGTAAGACAGTGTTACATTTTATAAACTTATATTTGGTCAAATTATAAATTAATCTAGATGGCAGGATGTATCAGTGGCTGTGTAGAATCTTACGGTCCAGGAGCCCAGTGTGACAAAACCACATTGGCCTTACTTTCACATGCAGACACACTGACTTAAGGCTTGTTCTGTGCATACTGCAAACTTGAATGGATCTGCTCCCTGAGGATATACAGAGCTGGGAGATGGAAATGGACCCAGTACAGGCACAGACACTGTGTCTGTGAGTGGTCACATTCAAAGCAATAGAGCGAGAGCTGTGGCTGGAATATTTTGCTGTGTGTTTGCAGTATTACAGCTGTTGGGTCTGGCCTGTGGGCTTGCCAGAGTTAGTGGATCTGGTCTTGACTTGTCTCGAGCAGTAGATGAATACCAGACCACAACAACGTGACTGAGCGCTAAGACTTCATTTGTCTTCCTTTTCAGTATGGAACCAGTAAGTAGGAATAGAAGAAAAATTTTCACATATCTTAGAAATTTATTTCATTAAAATAAATGTCTGTGTCTCCCTCTACTGTAGGGGGGATCTGATTTGATTATTAACAGCTATGGGCCTGTCACAAAGGCTAACTGCAAGAAAAGGTGGCTGTTCTTCCAAGATACTAAGAAGGTGAAGACTGAGGAGGTAATTGCTCTAATGGGCAGAGATGCACAATCTTTACTGTAATACCTTGTGTTTGCAAAGGAAGATACATAGTTTTCTATTTATGTAAAAGCATAATTAGTGGTGTAAGTTTTAATTGGATAGTTTGGGTTTTGTTAAGGTTGATGATGTTCTGCCATGTCGTAAAGTCTTATGGAAGTTTCATTTTCTGTCCCAAGTTATCACATACTGTAACTGTTTACAGTTAACTGATTGCTTTCCTGCCTGTGCCCTTTCATCTGTGAGCAAAAGGATTTCTGTGTACTGGGTCTATGCATAGCATCTACAGTATTACATCTGCAGAGACTTGATATAGATATAAATTAAATACGTATTTATAAATAAAAATAATATAAAAATATAAAGAATCCTCTTCTACCCCAGCAGATAAAACTTTGTTTGCTGAGGAGAAACCAAAGAGGGCTATTAAATGACCTACCCAAAGTACAGAAGAAACTGAGAATCTGAGTAAAACTGTCTGGCTTCTGAAATTGTTTCTCTGGAGAAATTTGCTACTTGGATGAGAAAAATAATAGTTTAAAACTGAAGTGTTAAACCAAGTCCTGAACCTTATAACGCAAATTCACACCTATGGGGCATCTAAGTAATGTTTATTGAATTGTAACTTGTATTGTGCTCCTGTATGTTTAAGGAATGGGAAGTCTTGATATCCATGTTGTAAATTCATATTCCAAAATATTTCCAGAAGCAGCTGCATATTTCTGATGCCTCTATAAGCAAAGTATTTCCTACCACCCAAGGAGTAATGCTTAAAGAATATGCATGAAGGGATGGGAGAGAGATTTACCAAGTATGTTTTTAAAATACCATTCAAGTCTCTCCAGTGAAATCATTCTTGATTAGCCATGCTTAGCTAGAAGGGATTATTTCATCTATTATGGAAGAGGAAAGTATTAGCAAGACTTGAGATCAATTCCTTTTAACCTCCTGTAGGAAAGCCCAGATTGTTCTGAGCCAATGCTGTTAGAGGCACTCTGGCAGAATAGGAAATAGGAAATGCAGTAAAAATTCAAATTATGGATAAGCTTTTCAGAGGCTGAACAACCTTTTTCTCTCTGCTTTTTATGTAGCCTCAGAGAAGATTTGTCCAGGCAGTGTGTCTGTACCAGCCAGGCACCACTGTGCTGATCGGTGAGGATGACTCCCCCGGCTCCCCCGGCCAGCAGTCTAATTTCCAGGTGCCATTCAGTATTGTTGCTGATACAGAGCATTCAGCCAACAGCGAAGGAAGCCACGAGACCGGTGACTCTGGAAGATATTCTCATGAGTCCAACGATGAGATACACCTCTCCTCTGTGACAAGCACCACGCCTCCCACTACCAGTCCTTTTGTAAGCAATGACTTGGGTACGAACACGATGAGCCCTGCCATAAGTAACTGCACAGAGTCTCCTCTGCCGTTCGCTACTGACCAGACTCCTACCTCACCTCTTCAAATACACCCTGCGGTGCAAAACTGACATCCTTAGAGCCACGCCAGACATTCTTGCAGTGTATGTCTGTTCGAAGGACAATGAACAGGGAGCCAAAGTTTTATTGTGGAAAGCCTGACTAACCTAGCAGGTGATCCCATATTTCTGTTGAATGTTGGGGGGTTTTTTTGTGTTTTGTTTTGTTTGTTTTTTAAAACTCACTCATTTTGAATGTTCAGTGGTCAAAAAATGTGAAAGGACAGTGAAGATTTCTGACTAAAGTTAAAAATATGTCACTGGAGCAAAGGGAAGGCTGTTGGCCCTTTTGCTGACTATCTACCTCAGTTTGCCGAGAGGTGAACTCTGAATGACGACTGCTTTACCTCATTTGTGTTCTAGTTGGTCTCAGCTATGGAACTGATGATACTTCCTAGTAGTGTTGTTTTATTTTGGGTTTTTTTTGTTTTCAGTTGTGCGTAGAATATGTGTGTGTGTGTGCGTGCACATGTGTATGTGCTCAGTGATCAGGGAGTTGTATAGGTAGATGAACAAGATTGTTTAGCTGAAGCTCTGTCTTTAAAAAGAAGGAAACCTCAGAGTATAAAATGTAATGATTTAATGTGGTTGACATAGAGGATGTTAAAAACTGGGAAAACTGGAGTTGGTGCTTCCACGTATACAGCCACAGGAAATCTTTTGTACCTCTTGATTTTTCATAACCCCAATAAGCCTAGGACAGTGCCTTTCCCCAGAAAGTTGTGCCAGCAGCTGCTGGCAGGATATATTTTATATCCTTAGGGCTCTGGGACATGTTGGGTTCCCCACAGTGCCAAATGTTGCCCCTTTATTGACAGTTAATGCTAAAAAGCATGGCAAAATGAAGAAGTATTCAGCATTTCCAAACAGTTTAGCTCTGCCTTAGAGTCCTGGAATAGATCGTAATGCTGAGTATTCCAGTATCACAGTACTTCTTAGCAATGGTGCCTTGCATTATATATTATGAAATTTCTGATTTGCCTTATGCCTTTTTAGTATTCATAAAGTTGCTTTGGAGTACAGAAAGATGCCTTAACTGCTTCTTAGATGTTTTAAGTAAACCGTATCATGAGTTTACAGTTCAGTTTTACGCAGCTTTGAGTGCTGATAAGCACTGTGAGCATCGCAGTGTATCTCAGAGCTGTTGTGAGGATGCAGCCCTGCTCCTTGCCTTCACCTAGTGTGCTGTTAGCCAGGAATTTTAGCTCAGGGAGTGACTTTATCCAAATGCCAGTTTAAAACTCTGATTAGGCTACCATCAGAAATAAAAAAGCCAGAGCTTTAGTTGAAGAGTCTGTTGAAAGAGGTGAGTACTGGTACTGCCTTGAACCCATGCAATTCCTGTTTTATACTACCTCCTTTAAAAGTTATTCTAGTGTTTTTTGGGGTTTTCGTTGTTGTTGTTTTTTCCTGTACTCAGGGAACAGTTTGTTACTTTTGAGCTGCCTCACGGGAACGTGGAGCAAACTGACAGGGTATCATGTTTTGTTTTTTAATAGGAGAGAGAGAGGGAGGGAGGAGGTTGGAATCATCCAATATTATATACTTGCCTGTATCTATATCCAGTCCTCTTCTCCATTCCTCCTTTCTCCCTTTTTTTTTTAAAAAAAAAAAAAAAAAAAAAAAGAAAGAAAAGAAAAAAAAAATCCGGCATATGTTTTTACTTTTAAAAAAACGTTTAAAATGTAATGTTATGAGAAAGCAACCACAGGAACTCCTGGCTCTATTTAAGTCTGTCAGAACTCCCATTGTCTTTACTGGGCCAAGACGTCACCCCTAAGGTAGGCCAGGCTGACTCTTGTATTGTTCCTCATGTATCAAGAGGTGGTCAGAAGTCATCAATTAGCCCTACTGTTCGGTCTGTTTTGTGTTGATGAATCAGCCTCTAGTTACTGTAGTTCTTTACCTTGTAACTGTTTGCTAGTTCTGAACCAGACAGTACACATTCACCTTTTCATAGCAGTGTTGATGCAAACGCTTTAAAAACAATCTTGTACCAAAGACTTTTCTGTAGAAGGAAGCCACATATTGTCCAAAAATAATTGAACTAGTTAAAAGCTATAGGTTTGAAGAGCTGAATACATTTTATTGTATGAGTAGTTACTAACAAAAAACAATAGGGCTTCTTGATTGTAGTAGTTGATTGCATAGATGAGTTGTATGCTTCTACAATTTTAACTACCTTGTTGTTACAAGAGCCTTTAAAGAAAGTTATAATAATACCAGCAGATATCTCCAAAGACTTCCAAGTGTAATTTTTTTCTCCAGCATGTAGTTGATCAACAATACAGTATTAAAAGAAAAAATATTTTTGAACAGTTTTTTAATCTACTTGCTGAAGAAAAAGAAAACCTTTTCACCAAAGATTTATTTTTGGTCTTGTCAGGCAGAATGTTTAGTGTACAGCAGAGTACTGTTTCTAGTTAGGTAAAGTGTGAATTAATCAAAACTAGATTAAGAATGTGTAACTGTAGCATGAAGTTTCACACTTCATCTTTCAGAGTAGCCTCTTTTGTTAGTTTCAGTCAGAAAGCGCTGATATGCAGATGGTAACTGTTTGCTTCTCCAAAGACTTGTTTGCTGTAAGTACTGATAATCAGATGTAATTTTATGACCCTCATTACAGGTAAATACTTTAAATCCTAAACTTTTTCTTCCAGAGACCCACTCTGTAGTGTAACCCATGGACAGGTAACAATGGAGAGAAACAAACTTCATATAGTTTGTCAATCTAATATAGATGCTCTAACTTCAATGGCCAAAGAGTTGAAAATATTCAGTGTTTTAGAGAGCAGTGCATCCAGAACTCTATTCATCACTTCATGTTTTATTATGGTACTTTTTATCAGCAAATAAAGAAAACCAAAGATATTTAAGGTTACCTCAGCATATAGGCAAGCTTAGTTAGACATTAATTATTCTGTCTTTTTTCTTTATTTTTATGTTAACCAAATATAATATGTTTCTCCAGAACCCAGTCAATATTCATGTGCTTCCCTTCGCTTCGTCACACAGTCACGATTACTACAGAATAAAAAATATGTTCTCCTCAAAATTCACGGCCTATGACTAATGTATCACAAGATTTTGCAAGAGAAAATTTGTTTTAGGACTGAAAATTCCACCAGTGTAAGCAAAGGAATCTCCAGAAAAAATGTGTAGAAATTGATACTTTATTGAACTCAACAGCAGAGTCAATCCTTCATGATTGTAACAGTGCAAATTTGGGCTCAAAGTTTAAATGCTTCATGTCCTTGAAGCTAACGCATGTAATTATAGATATGATATTACAGATTTTAATTTTGTTAAAAGTTTATACCTGTGGCTGTCTAAGGAAATCAGTTTTTCATATATAAACTTCGTTTATTCCATTTGTCTAGAAAGAGCTGGCAGAACACAACAAGCAGAATGGTTTCAGGTTTTCCAGTATTTTTTTCTTGGCTATGTCTGTGGAAACTGGGTTCTGGAGAAAAAAATTATCATTTTTTAATTATGAATTTTACTAAGTGTGTTCTGGAAGATGAACATAAATGTGGACTTTAGTGTTACACTGTGTGAATTGATTTTGTTTAAGTGTATTAAGAACTAAGGAGCCATGGCTGATGTAATGAGCGTATATGCAACCCTTGGAGTTTAAAATGAAAGCAAAAATGTTACAGTTGACATGACTTGAAAAGCATCAAAACTTTCAGAGGAAATCTTCAAACTGGCTTACTCTACTAACTGTGTTTCCACGTGAGGACCCTGCCCTTCAGTTGTGACAGCACTGCCTGTTCTGCAGGACCAAAATCAAAGGTGCAGTCTGCACAGTTACACTTGTGTACCTTCTTCATATTTAAGATATAAAATGTATTCTCATCTTTAAGGAGTTACCTAGGACAACTGGGAATGTTTATGTTGTGTAGAACAGGGCCTATCAATTGATTTTTATTTTTTTTAATAGCTCTGCTTTTGTAAAAGGAACTTGAACAATCTACATATCACTTTTAGTAATTTCTTGTATTTTCTTTGTAACTTACGAGATTTTAACAGCAAAGAGCATCGAGATATTTCTTTACCTGTTTTTATTTTTCTTTATAGTTCATTTCCTCTATGGTTTTATTCCCTTGAGCCTGTTTGCTTTATTCAAATCAGGGTCTTCAACCTGTTTCTTTTTAAGTCAATGAAAGAATTAATTTTTATTTCAGTTTGCATGGTCTGGACAGACAAAATCAGCTTTTTGCTTGTCTGTCGGTTTGCTTTTTAAACCTTCACAGTATTATTATTTTTAAAGGACAGAATTCTTAGGTGGTTAAAACTCCCATTGGCAAATGGATTTTTGTAAGATAACAAGTTACCACGCATCAGAGGTCCACTGTAACTCTCCGCACATCCAGCCTGTAGTAAATACTATTTCAAGTCAGTTTACCTCCTTTTTTCATTGCAAACTAAGTCAACTTGCATCGACTTACCGTTTGCTGCAGCCTGAGCGTACACAAGCACAGTTACCATGGGCTGCTGGGGCTCAGCAACATGTTACTCCGACCCTGCTTGGGAGCCCTAGGACCAGGAGCTCTTGCTCATTTTATTGGCTACTCAATGAAGCTCACGCAGGGAAAAGTCCATCTCCTAACACGGGGAATGTTGGTAGGTTTTGGAGGGCGCTCCATGTTTAGCCAAAAATCTCCTTCACACCAACTGTGAACAGAGCTGGACGTGTGTAACTGGTGGTATTTCACAGAAATCAATTTATTGAAGTTATTCTGGTAAAATTGAAAGCAGAAGGACACCTAGTAGTTGCTAAAGAGGTAGTTCCCTGCTTGAGCAAATTGTTTCATGCTTACTACCTGTTGCAACCGCAGCTCTGCTAATAGTAAGCGATTTCTAAAGCAGAGGAATTTGCAGGAAATATTTAGCGCCTTTCTGTAATAACATAAGTTAAAAATATATTATTTATGTAACTGTATATTTTGGAACATATGTTTCAAAAAATACTGTTCTTCGATACAAGTGCAAACACAAATAGCTTTCTGCTATTAGAGGCCCGTATGGAACACAAATTCAGTTTGGCTCAAATGCGAGTAAGTTTATTTCTTTGGAATTCCTCTAGATTTACACTGAGACTGGTGCTAATTGGCGCACAAGGGATGTAAACACATGCTTGAGGTTTTGCCGTGTTGGGCCCTTGGGTTCCAGTGCGAGCTGTGCTCCTTCTGGAAGTTTGCAGCTTTTCACGGTTGCATATACCCGCATTGCATCTGCCTGGCGTGTTTTCAGTAAAGACTGACTGTATATGAAAAACTGACTTATACAAATGTTGCTTTTTGATTGTTTGGCTTTTGGTTTTGTTGTTTTTTTTTTTAAAGTTGTGAATGAATTGCCAGTGTAGGAGCCAGGTATGTATCTCATATTGTGGTGTTCTGGATCCTTTCACTCCGTGTGCCATTTTCTCCTAAGGGCAGCAGTGGCCAACTGGCTAATGGAGGATGGAGCTGAATTGTATTAATTTTATATTTGTCTCAGGGGATCAGCTCTGTGAATTCCATTGCATGAGGGAAGCTAATGTTTGCCCTGATTTGAATGTAACTTTTTAATGTCTTTTAAAAGCTATTTTGTTTAATAATGTGGATTTGTTTTTCTTTTTCTAGCATTCTAGTAAACGTTACCTAGTGTGTTGGTTCATTTTTTCCCCTCCAGGGTTGTTTATATACTACCCCAAGGTCATGCCAAAAAGTAATAGAAGTTTAAATGCCAAATGTTTATGAAACTGCTGTCTAAATACTGATTGATTGCACAGTTGAAATAAAAGTTTTCCTTAGTAAAAGTGCTACTTGATAAATATTTTATTTTCAGTGTCTCTGAGTGGCTCAAAACAAGGAAGATATAAATACGGTGCCTCATTTTAGGCTGAGTGGCCAGGGAAATGTTGGCACGTAGTCATAATAAGAGGTAGAGAGTAAACTGCACATGCCTTGTTGTTGAAACTCAAAGAACTTTCCCAAAGATGTATACATGTATCATTTATGTACCTGGAATTACTTCTCACCTAAAAACTCTGCCTGTGTCCCGCTCCTGCCAAACACCCATGCAAAATCTCTGTTTTGGTTTACTTTCACTGGGTGTGGAAGATACAGTTCTCAGCACAGTTGTTCCCGAAAGTCTGGAAAGCTGCTGGCAAAGTGGCACGACTGAGATTTTCCCCAGCATTTGTGCACCTGCTAATTGATGAACCTGGTATTTCAACGTATGACAAGACTATGAAAATGCAGCTGCTGTTGGTCAAAAGGCAACGTGCTATTTTTAGGAAGGCCTATGACCTAGATGAAAGTCCAGTTAAATTAGTGAGGAAATTATGTTCTATAGGAATTAAAATGTTTCTATTGCTCGCAGGTTGGTTACTGATTGCCACTTGAAAGCAACTGAAAAATTGGCCAGGCGGTTTAGAGTTAGGTACAGGGTTGGATTTAGAGTAGTGGTGCCTGTGCAAATCTTACACTACTGGAAATGAAACCACAGTAATTACTGCTGTTATTTACCAGGGTCTCTAGGGACAATAAAAACAAAACAGCAATGGAATCTGAACTCTCACAACACTTAGGTAGGTTTGACTTTGGTTTTTCAACTGTATTGTTCCTTATAAGACTGGAGCTCTTCATTGGCACTGGATATACTTAATGGGAAATAAAAGGTATTTCACAGATATTTCAAAGCTTTGAAATCACGGTATTGGGAACTGAAGATTTGAAATAACAGTTCACTACCTTTCTTCTATGTCCAGGAAATGACTGCTTCTGAATACATTAATTTTTACTCTTATTTTGACCCTCTCTAAGGGGTGTGCACCCTGTCACGTAGGGGTGCCCCTAGGAGGCAGAGCCTTTCTGCTGTGGCAGATTCTCGTGCTGATGAGTCGGGCTGCCTGGTTCTCCAGTAGAACCATGATGGCTTGCTTTCCTTTTGAATTCTCAGAAGACAAAGGAAATCCGAAAAGCCTCATCATGCTTCTTTATGAATCACAGATGTTCTTACCTGCACAGTCTGCTTATAGAGCAGTTCTGCCTAGTTGAGTAGCTTATATGACATTTATCCCTGGGAGTATTAGAGCACCAGCTGTGGTGGCTATTTATAAAACAAACTCTAATCCAAAATTCGTTATTCCTTATGTTCAAATATAGGAACACTGAAATATTATTATTCATAAGTAATTGAGCAAATTAGAACCAATGCTGACAAAAAAAAATTATTTTAACAATGTATTTGTAAAAAAAAAAAGGAATAAATCGTAAATATAGTAAATAAATTTAAAAAGATAATAAAGAATTTCTAATAGCTAGGGAGCAGTCATTCAATAGCAATAAATAAATAGCAGTCAAGAGCAATAAATAAATAGTAAAGCCCCATCTTTCATGGAGTTGTTATTGCAAAGGAAATCTTTAAAGCAGCCCTGGTTTGTGACCTGATGCTGTGCTACCTGCCTCCAGCCTGCCACCAAGCTGAACCTCTGAGCTTCAGGCACGTGAGCTCCATGGGCCACTTTCACTGAATGGCTGCGGTGATTGAAACGACAGCATTGCTGTTTCTCTGTTTAGTCTGTCAGTGACATCAATCTGCAGTCTTTGCTTCTCTGTTTTTTGGCTAAAAGGACTGATACCTTGGAATACAAAGGCCAGCTTTCTGCCGTGCTTTGCAGGTTGCTCGGCCCCAAGCAGGGAGTAGGGAGGGAAAGGACCTGCAGGTGTGTCAACACACCACGATTGTGGTATGAGAAACAGCCCTTGCACTACAACAAGTGAGCAGCAGTTCTTTATGGGTTAATTCCTCTCCCTGCCCTCATCCTTTTACTCCACAGGTAAAACTGGCATCTCTGTTAAGAAGCAGAGTCTGTGCCTGTATTTGGCTGCTAATACTGTGCAGAGCACCATGCCTTAATGGAACTGGATGCCCCAAGGTCTAAACTGGGTATGTATATCTCAAAAACCAGCCCAGTTCTCCACCAAATCTGGAGCTCTGGTGACTGTGGATGTGGAGTCTCCTTTACACCTAATGCCAGACTTTGCATTTTGTTATATATGAAAAAAGACATCTGCTTCCCTTTCATTTATTCCTAGTTATTTCTCCAAATATTTACAAGTAAATCCAGTTGGGTTTTTGGTTTGGGGATGCATAAGCATTTGTTATCAGTAGGATTAACCTATGCCATCTTTTATTTCCAACACATGTTGGCACTGTGCAGCCCAGTCTGTCTCCTCTTTTTCCTTCATCTGCAGTCATGGTCTCCGGACTGGTGCTTGACAGTAGAGTGTATCCTCTGTCAGTAAGAGAGAAGCTGTAGGTGCTAACACTGCTGTTGTGCATATTGCAGAGTTCTACTTTTTCTGTAATAAATGGGTTAAGACGGCTTCACCTCTTCCTCTCCACACATTGAAGAGGATGGGATTTGAACTCTCCTATCTGACTCCCAGGTAAACCAGCTCAGATTTGACAAAGAGATGCCACATTGTTTCTACATGAAAGTGGAGTGTAAACTTCATTGAAATCTCATAATTTAATCCCACTCCCCACACAGGAATGCATTGTTAAGATATGCAAAAAATGCAAATAATTCAGCATCTAGGTGTGCCTCAGTGAAAGATATACCATGCACGGATATCCCTAGTCCATAGGATCTCCCTCGGCTGGCAGTAGAGGTCTGGGGGCTGGCAAACATTTGGGTGCCAACTGCTCTCTGAGAAACTTCTGCCCTTACTGTCAGGTGTGAATCCCCGTTTGGCCTTCAAGAACCAGCTGAGATGGTTTTCTGGCAGCGCTGCAAAGTGGTCCAAGTTCCTCAGGGTTTTTCGGGAGAGATGGTGCAAGAGTCACTGGGAGTTGACCAAAATTCCAGGTGAGTCCAGGGGATGCTAGATACTGTAATCATCTGTGGTTTTGAAGGATGAACATGAATTTCTGTGGCTGACTGAAGAATGTTTCCTATTATATTGCTCCATGGGAAGTTTTAAATCGGTGCCCAAAACACTGGATTCTGTTTTAGCTGGAAATTGACTGGGGACTTCCCAGAGGTCATGTTAATAGAATGGTTTTGAATTGCCTTTTTATCTGCATGGCGATACACTGGGGAAAAAAAAAAATTCATGAGTAAAGCAGCAGATTTCTGGCTAGGCTGCCAGGCGGTTGCACCACATGAAAGCAGGAAAAGTGTTGCTCTCACTACAGCTCACTACAGCCTTTAACAATTTGCATTTTGGTGTGCAGGTCTAGGAAATTAACCCCTCTGGTTTGTTGAAAGCCATCACCAGGGGATGAGTGGCAGAGCTTAATATATGCTGCCTCCTCACTTTTTGCAGTTTACAGTCATAGTAGCTTAAAACAATCCCACTGAACTACTTGCTCACAGCCTTCCCTGTATTAGGTCATGCAATTGAAGTTGGAAGTAAGATAGTTTACAGCACAGACCATAAAATTAAAAAAAAATCCATTAAAAATTATATCATTCGTGTTAGCAACCATTATGCTTTGGAATAGATCCTGAATATTTAAAAGTCAGTAACAGCTTGCTCAGTCTCTACCAAATAAAACAATCTGGCTTTGCTTTACGCAAAACCCACAGTCAAGGCAGAATGAATCCCTTGAGATCAAGATTTCCAACTTCAAAGGATAAGTTAATTCCAAGCTTGAGTTCTAAGTATTTCAATTAAAATTCTTCTGCAAAATCAAAAGCAAGACAACCTCTAATTCATAATGGAAAGAATTCTGATACTGGCTTTTAATACATTTTACAGAAAAATGACTAAGAGGAAAGCACCTACTTATTTTTTTACTTACTGCATCTCTAGCTTTGCGATCTACACATGGCAAGATAAAATCAGTGAAGGTCTGCACACTAGAAGCCACTGTAGCACAGCCTAGAAGCACAGTCAATACCCAGGAGTCCGCTTCTGCCATTGTAAAGATTCAGAGCTTTACCTGTGCTTGGACGACCTGTTTGCTTAGCTTTTGAGCACTGACTGGAGATGGCAGAAGCACGCTGGCACCCAGCAGAGTGTCCTGGCTTGCATCATATGCTATGATTTAGAAGTCTCGGCCTGAGTGATAAGGTTGCTGTTTGTAGCTGGGTTGACTGGAAACAGCCTTGTAATAGGAGCAGCCCACAACTTGGTTTAGCGTTCAACAAGGTTTTAAGGGTTTGTGATGATGTTTCTCTTCTGTAGCTCAGCTGGGCTAAAACTTAGAGCCCAGCCCTGCAGCTGCAGATAACTAAAGTACAGGATTCCCGTAGGAACAGACGTATAGCACCCTAAAATGTCTGTCTGTAAATTTCAGATTTGGAATTGTACCCACTAGGCATAATGCATGTCAAGCAATTTAATCCAGTTTGGTGTTTGCGGACAGTGCATATATTTTTAAATAATTAGTTCCACATTCTTTTCTTGAAATCCTGAATTTCATATGAATTTTAGCCCGGGGATTAGGGAAGCTGCTCTCAGATGTAATGGGTGAATGCAGCATCTATGTAACTAGGTCACAGTGTACTTAGGCATATTTAGTTATCTGTTCTTGTGTTCTTCCTTACTTTTGTTGCACAATAAACAGAAGAGGTAACTAAGATTGATTCTTTATCTCCTCTTAAAGGATGGCAGAATTCTGCGATTTCATAATGCTGATTTTTTACTGCATTTTCTAACAATGGTATGTTTGTGATATCTTTGCTTTCATTTTGATTTTTTTTTTCTGCTTTAGCTCCATTTTTTTTCAATAGACTACAAACCCCCAGATGCTTGGTAATTACTGCAAATTCACAGAGGCCACCCCTGCAAGCCCCCCTGCTACCGAAACCGTGCTACCTACATCTAATACAAACATTAATGATATTGTTGTACTAAGATTTTGGTGCCATTTTTTGTTTATTATAGAGCTGGCTTCTGAGCATCCTGCTCTTAATTTCAAAGAAACAAAATTATAGTTGAAAAACTCAACTACTGATCTGCATGGAGGGAAAGGCAGGTGACATAATTTGACTGAAGTGGTTATAAAAATTAATTGTTCCTCCTGACAGACATGTTCTTGCTAAAATCTGTCCCCATTCTTGGCTATCCATGTCTTTCCTAGAGAGATCAGATGTACACCTAAGCCCCAATACAGAATCCTCCAAAGAGAAACTAGTATAGAAACACCAAAACTAGCTGGCCTCTAAATCTGGAGTTCTGTAGCCATGAGCCAAGTATCACTACTAATGCATGTTAATTTTAACCGACGACAGTGTATCACAAATGCATGGATTAAATCTGTTCCTTCGTAAGCTCTTTGGCTATCGCAATGAGGTACTGATCCTCTTCCTCAGTGCAGAAAGCTGTTCTTTACCCATCTGCAACTAGCGTTAGAGCAATGGTGGCGTGGCCAGAAGTTGCATACAGTGCTTCCCGTAAGCCGGGACAGTCAGAGGTACTGAGGGAGCCTCTGTTCTTCTCCCAGAGACTCTGAGCTGCAGAGTTAGCTGTTAGCATTACTGCACCTTCAGTTTTATGGCAAAGAGTTCACTTTGGCAATTCTGCAATGCAAACCCCAGAAGAGTCTTTCCCTAAATTTAATTACTTTTTTACAAAGGCACCGATGCATAGGACAGTCTGGGAAAAGGCTTCCTCGGATTTTACAGCAACAAACTTTATAATTTTGACTCTCAGCAAAGTCATTGACAGAGTCTGGATCTAAGAGCAGATTCATAACCAATTATTGCAAAGATCAGCATGGCCTTTCAAGAAAACTAGAAAGGGCTCTTGAGAGAACTGAGTAAGCACAGAAATTAAATGCTTGCTTCTCTTTTCATCACATCAGGATAAACAGGAAAATGTAAAGGATTAAAGATGATAATCCAGAGGTGCAAGAAATTGCATTTCTTTCATTTCCCCACAGAGTGTCCCCATCTCACTATTCGTTGCTCAACAGCAGACCACTTCTTTGAGTAGGTAGTAGTCCATTTTGCAGAGGAGGCCACAAAGGTTGGTTAAACATGTATTTGCCCCTTTTTTAAATTTATTATATTGATAATGTTACCATGGTAAACTGAAAGTTCCCTTCTACATATCCTAGAAGTACAGGGAAAGAAATCTTATGTTCCTTGGTAACTTGAAGATCAAATGAGGTTTTTTTAATGCATGTATATACAGACACACTGGTTTTCTTGTCAAAACTTCTGTACTTAGGTTATAAATAAATACAATAATGAAACTTAAGTTTCTTGATGATCAATGTCTGTCTTCATGTTTTAAATGTTTAGGTACTATACTTATTAATTTTTACATACTAGCTATAAAATTTTATCATTTAAAACTTGGTAATTTGTAGGTTTTAACTTTAAGTCATGTGTGTTGTTGGCAAGCGTATCTGAGTGTATTGCATTTTTTTTCCTGAAATACTTGAGCATGGCTATGTTTTAATGGTAAGCTGAAGAGGTAAGTGTGCACTCAAAAAAACAACTCAATTAGTCTCCCTACGTTTCAGATCTGTCTAAGAGCTCACTTAGAACTTTAAAATTTTTGTTCCAGTATAGATATGATACTGGAGAA
The DNA here is from genome assembly GCA_002844005.1 of Limosa lapponica baueri. NCBI lineage: Eukaryota > Metazoa > Chordata > Aves > Charadriiformes > Scolopacidae > Limosa > Limosa lapponica. The sequence continues at coordinate 748,260 of KZ505664.1, read as the reverse complement.
CCCTCTGTACACATTTTTTTATCAGCCCACTAATAACTTGTCTTGCAAAGCTTAGAAAAATATGTTTCATCAGCCAATGATTTGCTATGTGATTAGACAAAAATATGATCGTCAGGATTTTTACTTGATTTCAAGATATATCATGGAAGAAAACTAACACAATGGACTACAGAAAAAATCTGTCATTCTTTCATGGACTAACTCTTAAAGCAATCTGTTCTGCACTGTTTCCTGACAAACAGTTTTGTATTAATTTCAGATTAAAGTTGAAACATGAACAGACAATTAATTAGATTTTGTTTTGTACTTTGTATTATGTGGATGAATGGTTAATGCAGAAGTTTAGACAGTCTTAATTTTTGTTGATTAAAAGCAGAAATGAAACAGACGTGGGCTCATGAGACCTGGTTTACATCACTGTAACAGATGTAGCATTCACCAGTAGGCGAGCAATTTGCACTAAAATAGCTTCAATGACTTGTGCTCAAACTGTTTCAGTTACACTCTCTGAGACTGGCAGAGAGATGCTCTACATCTGATAGACCCAGAAGGGACCTGGTTAACACATTTTTCCAAAGCAATACCAACTGCATAACCAGCTAGATTAAAAAAGGCATAAAAAGCACATCTCTGTGTAACTTATAAACATGCACATTTAGTTTTACTACCCTGAAAATGGGAGATGTGGAGGAGGAGAACAAATGAGTCTGGAGGAAGAGGTGTAACTATAGCGTAACAGCAAAACCAGATTCCTAGTGTTGTCTCAGGCCTGACAGAAACTCCCTCCAGCTTGATAAATAGTCCTACTTATCACAGTAGTATTGTGAAACATGTACAAGTTTGTATAACTGGCACTTTAATTTGTATAACATGAAAAAGGGCCTTTTAGAAAAGTGAGTTATTGATTTTATTTTTTCCCTCATAGCAGATGGGGGAATCAAATCTACTGATGCTGGAAGATTGTTACGAGCTAAGGCTATCACAATGCAAATGCCCTTAAATGTGTCCCTTTTCTCCAGCTGAACACTTTCTGTCCAGGTGGGAGAGAGACTACTAGCTGCTTGGCTTCTGTGTCCATGTGCCAGAAACCCCGTGCTGCCGGCCCTTGCTGTATGTGTGCCATACCTTGGCACTGCCCAGGCAGCCTGCTGGACTCCCAGCTCCACGTCCACTGCACAGGGGTCCACTTCTGTCTTGTCTCTGACGAGTTGATAAACTGCAGTAACTTGACAGGTTAAAGCTGTGTGTGCTTTATTTTAGAACACATATAGCTTACACAAGAGAAAAACTTTCGTATTTTGCCCTGGTACTGGAAGTGGCAGAGTTACACAGTTCAGCCACTTTCCAGGTTTTTTTCCCTTCTGATGTCACGCTTTTTTTTCTTTCCTAATTTTATTCCTCTGGGTTGGAATCTTGGCCCCCATGAAAACAAACAGAACAAATCTTTCACTTTTTTCCTTCTTGAATTCCTTAATGTTAGTAAATTTCCCCAAGGTGTTTATATTTTTTCCATTAGCACATTTGCATATGCTCATATGTTGCCAAAGTGGGCTTCTATGCTACTCTGCTCCCAAGACAGGCAGTAGATAAAGGGTTTTACTGCATCTTTTCACATCTAAATGTTAATGCTTTGTTGTGGATCCACATCTCATTGATATTTCTCTCCTGATAATGTAATGCAGTGTTGAATGTTCAGACACTATGACAATTAGTAAAAGAACCTCCTTTACCTACTGGTAGTTTGTACAGAAAGGTTCTTTTAGCAGCCTTCTTTTTAATCTGAATTCAGAAGGAAAGGAACCTAAAAGTTACCACAAACAGCTAATATATACTTAGTAAGATTTTTAGGCCTGATGTGTCACATGGGATTGAAGTTACTGTTACCTCCCCAAAGCCACCCTTTTCAACAGTCAGGGTGAGTGATAAAGTATTAAATAAGATTTGTTCACAACTGGGTACTCTGACAGGGAACAAGAGCTTCGTGTATGGTTGGTTATTGTTAAAAAGAAGAAAATTATTTCAGAATCATAGAATCATTACAGTTCAAAGTGACCTCGTGAGGTCTTGACTTTTCCTGCACAAAGCAAGGTTAATGCTGAACTTAGGGCAGACTACTCTGGGCTTTGCCTAGTTGGGTCTTGAAAACGTCCCAGGATGGAGATTCTACAATTTCTTTAGTTTCTTGTCCCAACACTTGCTTAGCCTCAAAGCAATTCCACTCCACCCCCCAACCCCCTCCTCATAGCCAGCCAGAACCCCATTTCAAATTATGACCGCTGAGTCTCATTTTCCTGTTATGCACTTCAGTTACTCTCTTCTTGGTAATCTCCACTTAGGTGTTGAAAGGTTGCTACTAGGTACCCCTAAACTTTCTTAATCAATGCCAACTTTTGAGAGGAAGAAACATTAGAGTAATTTTAAGGCCAACCACTGAGCAGCGGGGTTATCAGGTGGTGAATGGTGTATGATAATGAGAACTTCTGTAGACTTTTTGGGAATATTTGAGATGCTGGTGCAGGCACCTGAGCAGGTGAATTAATTCCCTTCAGACACTGTGTCAGCCGTTTCCAGTGTAGGTTGGGAAGTGTAAAGTTGGTCCAACAGGGTTTTCACAGGCCACTCACTAAAGACCTGAGCGCAAGTTCAAGCTGAATTTGGATGAAGAGCAAAACAGACACAGTTCTCTGCAACCGGAGCACTGGGTTAGATCTGAATTCCCTGCTCACATTTCTGATGCAGACAATCTCCCCCTAAGAGCCTTTATAGACTCAGTGACATCAATCTACGCATCCATAATTACAGTCTACATGCTATTACAAGGCAGCCTTGCACAAAAGCTCATGCAGTCCTGGGAGAATCATCTAGGCCTACAGTGAGCTCCATCACAGAAAATGCAAATGTCTTCACAGATAAGACACATCTTCCTCCAAATATAGACTAACTCACACCCACCTTGCTAATAACAGGCTCTACTTCTCTTCAGCAAGATTACACAAAATTAACTAGCAAATCCCATGAGAATATTAGCAGTATGCTGTAATTCGAGGTACGTGCATTTTGGGAATTGCTGCAAAGTAAGAGACTGTGGACAAATAAAAATGATGTCTAGGGAGGGACAGAAATCGACATTAAAAAAAAATTAATGACTTTCTCAATTTTATTTAGTTAGCTATGCAAAATGTAAGAGCAAAAACATAGTAATACCAATACCTTAATCTTTACACAAACACCACTTTTCCTCAGAAAAAGTGTTCCAAATACTAGAAAAGTACCAACTATCCATCTAACAAGGTGGTATGTAAAGAAATAGCACTGCTAGGTATTGTGAAATAAGGTGTGTGAGCAAAACCCATACTTTACAGTTGGACATCTTTATCCCGGTCAAGGGAGGATAAATTCTTATTCAAAATACAATTACTTTTAATATAGTTAACAGTTTTGATTAAGGACGAGGACTCTGTATGTAACACCTCTGAAGCGCAACTACTTCAGAAGATCGGAAACTGTGGCAGAATGCATGTTTCCATTAAATTACAGTGACAGCGCAGCGATTTACCTATCAGCTTATGTTTTCCAAGGGTTCGTAAGGGTTTACCAACACCACAAGGGTCACCAGTTGGGCCTAGCAGGTTGTGTCTCCTCTGTACCACCCTCGGCCAGTGACGAGGCTGGGGGGGGATCCCTGCATGGCGGGAGCCCTCCTTGGAGAGGGTCCTTCACCCGATGTGGACCTACCTGGAGCGAGCCACTGGAGCCTGGTGCTTCAGCTCAATGCCCGCCTGGCCTGGGGTGAACTGCGGCTGCGGCCTGGAGGGGAGAAGAACGCGTTAGCGGAGAGGTGAGAGGCGAAGCCATTAGCAACCAGGGGAGCGCAGCCCAGAGCGAGACCCAAGAAGCCATTACCCGCGCTGCGCTTGAGGCGGGTGAACGTGCCCGAGGAGCGGCCAGGAGCCCGACGTGGTGGCCTCGGTCCCGGCTCCCCCCCACCCCGGCCCTTCCAGTCAGGGCGGGCAGCGACGGCTCCTCGTGCCCCGTCCCCCGCCCTCGCGCGCACTAACGGTCCCCGCGGCCGCGCGCCGGCCCCTCTGCAGCCGAGCC
>KZ505664.1:707743-743581 GCA_002844005.1 Limosa lapponica baueri | reverse complement strand
GCGGCGGCGGCAGCAGCATCAAAGAGCCCCGATTCCTGCCGCCCTGGGAGCCATGCGCTGCTGTCTGTAATGTCAGCGGAACAGGAGAAGGACCCCATCGCGCTGAAGAGATCCCGAGGTACGGGTACGGCCGGGGGAGGGGGGGTGGCCGTTGCTGGGGCCTAACTCCCGTGAGAAGAGCCGGGATGCGCCCACCGGCCCGGCCCCACCGCCGCTGCCCGCCGGGCTCTGGGCCGGGCCGCCCGCTGTCCCTCCCTGCGGCTGGCGGCGGGGCGGAGAGCCGCGCTAAGTTTGCACGGTGGGGCCCGGCCCAGCCCCGCGGGTCCCCCCGCAGCCTCCGGGCCTTGAAATGGCAAACCGGGGGGCTGGCCGTGCCCGCAGATGTGCCCCGCTAGCGGAGGCGTGCGGGAGCGCGGCGGGATCTCCTGTGTTTTTCTGGATATGCTGGCCATTAGTATGCGGCGTGCGTTCTGCTGGTGCAAGGGAATACGGCGGCGGTGCCACATGTCCGAGTTAGTGTTGATGCAGAGCCCATAAATTACACTTGAGTGTTCACTTCTCTACCTTGGGTCTGGCTCACGGGCTTGATTCTAGTTGGGGGGTTGTTTTTCCTCTTTTCGGGAAATGAAAAATTTATCGAAATATTATTCTTTAATAGCACCACTGTTGTATGCTTCTAGTGAGGTCTGGAGTATCCATGTCTTTGAGATGTGTAAGGAGAAGGGTAGAAATACGGTATCTCTTCCGACTTCGGCTGGGCAACTGACTTTAATGGCAGTAGCCCCTCAGTCTGTGTGCAGTTGTGGTGTCCTTATAGTCCTTAAAACCAGAAATGCGTTTCCGAATGAAATAACGAAAGACGTTAGGGTGCCCGAGTTGGTGAAAATCATAGCAAAATGATAAGATCTGCAATTTATTGTTTCTCTTTTCCTCACGTCCTTTTTTGCCCCTGGAATTCTATTGTTCTTGATGTTTTAAGCTGTTTTGTGTTTGGGGAAAGGTGTGGATTCTGCTACGCATATTGTCATCGATTTACAGTTTGTTTTTCTAAAACTGCTGTAGTAACAGCTGGATTGCAACCTTGAGAATGAGAGAATGAAAATATGCAGCAGTGTTACGAGGGAGACTGGGATTCATTAGACTCCTTCACTCTCAAGCCCTGATTCTGCAAATATTTAAGCACATACAGTTCCACATGCCTGAGTTACCCACCGAGTTCCATGCAATTACTGCTTAATATCAAAACTGTTTACAGTATCAGGGCCACAGAATCCGTAGCAGGCTCACCAAATCTGGTTGAAATTAGGCTCTTTTTAGTTTTCTGTCTATAATGAAAAGTTTATTCGGCCATTTATGTTTCTTCGGAAAACGTTCTCACTGAGATAAAGCACTGTTTAAAAAGACTGGCATTCATCCTGTAAAAACCTAGACAGAGATTTGTCAGTGAATGTGAAAATGCTCCATAGTGGATTGGCAGTATGTTCAGTATGGCATAAATTACACGCAAAGTCATAATCTCTTAATGTGTAAACAGAACTACAAGTTGCCGTTCTCCTGATTAACACTGAAAATGTCTGTCTTGTGTGTGTATGAAGTGGAAGAGAATACAGGAATTGTTTCTTCTCCTTTTCCCAAAAGTAAATGACTGAAATACGTTTTATCCGTTAATAAATAAGGGAATAGTTATCAGATACGTATTTGTATCTCTAGATCCATTACATATATGATGTCCCAGTCAAAAGGATTGTATTTTTTTCCCTGGAAAAGTAGCCTCAGACAATGAAATAATTTTTTGCGCTCTTGGTGCAGCATTCCAAAATGCTCAGTACACCTTTTAATGCAAGCCTGTGTGGTAGGTACCAAAAGTGACTTTCTGGAAAGTTTATTTTGGCTGCATGAAAATGACCCTTATTCACTCTTTTTTTGGAGGTATGCTAGGACTAACATTCTGTTTCCTTTCATGTATAAATTAAATCATTATAAAATCCACAGGGAAAATATAAATTCGTAGAGCTAAATTAAATCATTGGCCTCACACAGCGAGAACTGAAAATACAAAAGCTTTGTACCTTTCCAGACGTAGGACTCTGTTCTGCAAACCATATGAATGGCTTCACCCATGTAATTCATTCATGTGGAAATTGGTGGAACTTGTCACTGGAATTCTAATATTCATATGCTTATGTTTTTGAGGAACTATATACATAATTTTATAAAGTTTTAATTTTGCTACTATAAAACAGCACTTGCATGGGATCCTCAGTATTCTGCTTGATCACAGATTTATTAATATCTCTGCTGCTAGTGTTGAATTTATTAAAAGAAGCCTGGATGTTTGTAATATTTTGCTAGCAGTAGTTAACATTTATGTGTTAAGAGTACAGGACCATGAACAGGAGTGTATTTTATGCAGTTGTGAGGAATGGTGTTCACATTACAATCTCCCACTGAATTTAGGATAAATGTATAGGAATGCTGGAGAATCACAGAATCTCACACAGAACTTGTGTGATTCTGTGAATGCTGGAGAAGAGGCTAATGGAAAGTGCAGGGACAGTTTTGAGCAAATAGCTTATCAAGAAAATGATTTGTAGAGTTGAAATTTAAGGAAGATCATTCTTTATGTAAAACTTTACGCTGTGATTATTTACTATCTATGGTCAATGCAGTGGCAGTACTTCATAGCACACTAAGTATATGCAGGATTTTGTATTCTAAATCAAGGCAAAAAGGTGGGGTTTTTTGTTTGGGTTTTTTTGGTTTTTTTTTTGTTGTTTTTGTTTGTTTGTTTGTTTGGATTTTTTTTTAAGAGTAATCCCTAGTTACTCTGATGGTGGGTTATACCATGATATGCTATGCTCAAGCATGAGTTTATTTTGAGAACATGATCGTGACATCATGCCCTAGTCTTTGAAATTCAGACTTAAAATTTGATAGGTGTTGATTTGGGATGTCCACAAATCTTCCTTATGTATAATGAAAAATGAAATTAAATTTCAATAGTGACAGCCTAAGCCAAAAGGAAGTTATTAAAGCAGAAGCAGATCCGGATCCTTACTTGAGGTAGGACTGTTAAATTTCCTGAAACCTCAAAAAAGGAGCGGGGGAGGAAGGAAGTGCTAGGTGTGAAAATTTGTCAGACCTCCTTTGATCAGGAGTATTTGAAATAACTGTTGGATATTTCAGTCTGTATACAGTAGGTCTACTTCTTCCCTGTGAGAAGAGATTTTGTGTTACTTTACTGAATAGTCCTAAAGATGGTTCAGCTGTCTGCTGGGAATACTTGTCTAACGTAGAGTGGTGTAATGTCATACATTATGCTTCTTACCATAATACTATTGATAATTCACAGTTATCTTCAGGTTGCCTTTGGTAATAAAAACAAACCCGTGTGTTGCATCTTGATAAAGTTTGACTTGTATTCTGAATATGAGTTTTAAACAAAGAACAGAAAAAAAAATATATACAGTAACAGTCTAGAATATTAAGAAGTGGGCAATCCAATGTAAAAAATTTTAAAGAGCTAATAAGCTATTATTTTAATGGACCTGGTAAAAAATGAATTGATACACAGTTTCTTAATGTAATAGTGTTAGTATCTTAACACGTGTTGCTCTCATATCACCTGAAAGTGATTTTCGTACTTCAGCTCAGGGTTTTCTTTGCATTCCCATATGATGGGAAATCTACTTGAGCCCCCATGAAGGTAGGCCAACTGGGATAATAAGGAATGTGCTAGAATCTTTTTTTGTTGTTGTTTTTTGTTTGTCTCCAGTCTAACTAGAGTTTTAAAAATGAAAGCCACGTTTTAAACAACTTTGAGAGCTTGTCCCAGTATTTAAGAAGGTGGAGAAGAGTCCCAGGTGAAGTACAGATATCTCTTTGTATTGCTCAGAGTCAAGTCTGATTGAGTAACCAATAAAATGAACATTCTTTACTTCTTTTTGTGCCAGAGCAGCCATGCTCAATTATTCTGTGAGGTTTCTGCAGAGTAGGGCAGGTTCACTTAGATCCCCTCTCATTTTTGGCAGGTGTCTTTTTGTTTGATCGAGTCTTGCATTTAGTGAAATTCAGATCTGATAAACTGGAAATCTGTCTAAACAACATGGCAGGTTTTCAGTGGTTTTCATTCATGCATCTACTACTGTTTGTTTTTTCCTTCATGGCATATTGTAATGCACTGTTGTATATCAGTACAGTTAGTTCGATAAATGCTATGTCTGTGTAAGTGAAATAGGAGGTGAATCTTAGGCAGGATTTTAAGCAGTTCTTTCAAAAGTTTTATGCATTATGCAAACAAGAAATACTTCTAACTGGTGAAGTGGAGATGTTAAGAACTGAGGGACAGACAAACATAAAATAAATGGAAATATTTATTCAAACTGCAATGAGCATGAATTGGACATTAAAGTGGTAATGGAGTAAGATAGCTATATGAGGTATGTTAACTTTTACCTCCAGATGTTTGCCAGGACTTGCAATGTAAGGCCACCAGAATTAATGCAAGTACAGTATTTGTAACAGATATCTGCTGCTATGACAGACGGAGGCAAACTTAAATACAGTCTGTAAGAAAACTAATGCAGTATTGTCCTGATTGAAATTTTGTAGGTGGTGACAGTGGATTGGATGGGTTAGGAGGACCAGGAGTACAACTTGGAAGCCCTGATAAGAAAAAGCGCAAAGCAAATACACAGGTAAATTCCCTTTGCTTCTTTGTGATTTCTAATAAATAGTGCACTCGGATGTTGTTTGCTGGTATGACTATCTCGCATCGTTCAGAATATCAGTCTGTTCTCACAAATAGCAGTTACAAAAAATATTTCAGTTGTACTGTGAAGTTGAAATCTTCATAATACTAGTTATCCTCACTGAAGTTATTTTAATCTCTGTAGGTTGCCAAAGACCTATAAAGAGAGGAGCACAGTGAGACTGCAACAACTTGTGTTTTACCATATGGATGTAATTCTGAGACAGACTTTCTTTTAATGACTTTGTAGCAATTGGTAGAAATCTGTACAGCATGAGTAGTTGCCATGAGACTACTTTTCTTCATACTTTTATTCCTAGATGTGTAGGTTTGTGGGCTAATGGATCAGTTCAGTTTGTTAATGCTTTGACCATACTCTTGGCATATTCCCCAAGTGATTTTCAAGCAAAAGCTGTGAGGCAGGTTCGGCTCCTTTCCAGTGAATCCCTGCAATTTGGCATTTCTATACAGTTTCTGTTTCCAGAAAAAGGAAGCCTGAGTACAAAACATCTAAAGCAATTAGATATCTGTAGTGCAGAATTTTCCTTTGTGTGTTCATTCAGCTTTGAATGAGAGTATCTGTTAATTTGGTACTGCCCAGTGAGAGTAATTTTATTTATGTAGGTCAAACATCCACTTTCTGTTAGGCCTATCCAGATTCCATTGAGATGTGGATCTGTTCTCTTAGTTTTTGTTTTGTTTTAAAGTAGTCATGGTGAGAAATACTCAGTTAATTTAATGGTTTCAGACTCTTTCTGGGTGGAGCTTTCCTCATGTTTTGGAATGATGACAAATGTAGAGGGCATGCAGATTAGTTTCTTCTCTTTTCTTACCAGGTTCAAAATTTGCAGCACAGCAGAAATTTTGGGGGGAAAAAAGAAAAAAAGTTCAGTCGAAGTTTATTAGTATTGAGGGGGAAGTGCTTTCTGTGAACACAGTTAGCTTGAGGGTGAACCAGCTAGATGTTCCCCACAGGCTAGTCTACAATTGAATTTCATTCTATAGCCTCTCTGATGACATTTAAACTGCCTCTGGGCTCCATTAAACACTTGGTTATGCTCTGTAACCAGAAGTCCTTGTATTTTATACCTACTGACTATGCTTTGCAGGCTGTCCACAAGCACTGAATACTCATAAGGGACACCTCTGTTTGGTACACAGAATACAGAAAATTCCTACATGCAGACTCCTATAATTTATATACCTATTTTTAGGGTTTGTATATTGTCATAGAAGTGGGGTGTCTTAAGACATGTATATTGAGTAAAATGAACCCAAAATAAAACTAAGGAAATGCTTCAAATCTGCTCTTCAACACTTGGAAACATTTTATGCATGTGTTTAAGTGACACATGGCTTTCTGTTTTGTTGCTTTTCTTATGTAAAAGATTAAGAACTAAAAGTCACACATCAAGTAGTATTTTCAGATGCATGGTTGTGCAACTGCACAAGTTTTAAAACACTGGGAGTACAATAAATCACCATGTTGCCTGGAGCCCAAACTCCTCTCTTGCCTCTGTACTGAAATTTCAGACAGCCTGGCAGGGTACAGTGGATGAGCTTTACACAACAGCTGAACAGTTCTTTTAGCAGTAGTGCTGTTAATCCAGGACCTTTGAGGTTGGTCTGTCTTCCAGGGAAATATTAAAACTAATTTAAATGTTGTATTTAAAATATTTTTAGGGATCATCATTTCCTCCTCCATCTGAATATGCTCCACCGCCGAATCCAAGCTCTGACCACCTTGTAGCTGCAAATCCATTTGATGACAACTATAATACTGTGTCTTATAAACCACTTCCTTCAGGAAATCCATATTTTAGTAATCCTGGTTATCCTGGCTTTGGAAGCTATAACACTTTCAGAATGCCACCTCACATGCTGCCTAGAGTGTCCTCGCCATATGGTGGTTCTTACTCTCTCAGAAACCAACCACATCCCCTTCCTCAGAACCCTGTGGGAATGGGTTTTAGCCGACCCCACTCTTTCAGCTTCGGTCCACATGATAACCCAGGTTTTGGGAATCAACCACCTTATAGTAGCGGTCAGATAAATCAAAATGTCAATATGCCTAGTCAGCATTTCAGACCAAATCCTGGTGAGAACTTTGGTCATTCTGGTCAGATACCTCACCCTGATGTGCCATCTAATTTTGGCCCTGGAAACAATCCAAATTTCCCAAATTCTCAGCTAGAGTCAAACCATTCTTTTGTTCCTCCACCAAACGCGTACAACCAGACAAAATCATCAGCACAAAAGCAAGACTTTAGTCAAGGTGCAAGCAAAGCATCCAGCCAGAACACTGCTGCTCATCAGCATCATCACAGGACAGAGGACATTGTGAGTCAAGGTAACAGTGACCTAAAAAATGTTACTCGAAACAATGTGGTAAATCAGGATAATAGCCATTCTAATAGCGCTGATAACACTAATGCTGGTCATTCAAATGGGACTCAGAGTAAGTCCCGCCAGCCTCGAGGTACTGCTGAAGGATGCAACTCTGAAAAGAGCGGCAAAACAGCCCTTCATCCCAGTCGTCATGGTCACTCGTCCTCTGAACCTGTCTATCCATGTGGAATTTGTACACATGAAGTTAATGATGACCAGGATGCCATCCTTTGTGAAGCCTCTTGTCAAAAATGGTTTCATCGGATCTGTACAGGCATGACTGAGTCAGCTTATGGCCTTCTTACAGCAGAAGCATCGGCAGTATGGGGCTGTGATACTTGCATGGCTGACAAAGATGTCCAGTTAATGCGTACAAGAGAGACTGCAGGACCACCTGCATTAAATACGGACGGCTAACAACATGAATTGGTCGTAGTGGCTGAAATACTTGCTATGAAGATTTGGTTACAAATTGGGTACTTCACTTTCTGCAGACAATCAGTTGTGTTTGATTGCAGTTGTCTTTTTTCCCTTATCTGTTTTCATTCATAAACTTCCATCTCAGCTTTTGTACTCTTTGTTTTCTGTGTGCAAATGTTTTACAGGATGGAATATTTTTTGTTTCCGATTAAACTGTAGAACATAACTGACAACTGATCAGAAGTAGGATGTGCATTGACAATTTTATCGAAGGCAAAAACGTGCCTGTATGAATAGCACCTAATTTGCTAGTGTTAATGTCTTATTTAATAACACTAGCATTTAGTGCTTGGGTTTAATGGTACTATATTTGCAAGTACTCATTACATTTTATTTTTTTGGGGGTGAACGTCCATTACAGATGTTCTTGCTATTTTTTCTTTGAATATAGTGGAGACGACATGGAGGAATGTGCAGTACTAATAGTTTTTATTTTAGGGTAAATACAGAGAATTTCATGTGTGCTTTTTCCTATTTTTGAAGCAAAACATTAGCACACTATTAAAAAATCGATGACTTCGTGCTTAGTAACACAATGAAACCTGCTAACTCTCACACATTTATATTTCCTTGAGAAGACAATGATCTCTTTTGACTTCTCAGCAAATACTTACTTGCTGAAGACTGTTGCTAGGTCTCGCGGGATTTGGAAATAGTTACAAAATATGATTACAATGGAAAAAGAACACATCAAGTTTATGAAGTCCAGTGCTTTAAATCTAGAGAATACCAAAACTAGGGTTGCATATGTAACCTTAATTTACCTTAAGCACATACATTAGGAAACAGTCTCTGTGTCTGTCACGGCTGTGCAATCATGCACTTCTCTCTCATCCTTTCTCATTGCTGGTTCTGGTCTGCCACCTCACTGCTGCCTGAGAATGGTGAATGAACTAGTGCAGGGAAAGTCCTGCCCATCTTATAGGGCTTTCAGCTAGAGCCTGCTCAGTCGCCCTGAGCTTCCACAGTCCACTTGGCATGAAGGAGGGTGCAAGGTGATGGACTGTGCTCAGCACAGGCTCTGAATTGCAAGATAATTTGCCCGCAAAGTCTTAAAACTGAATTACCCACCGCTGCCTCAGCCAGTCTTGCACTGAGGGGCTGGGAAATCTAGGGTGAAGAAAAATACAGCTTTCACGTCAGGTGAGTTTAGCTCACATCAGGAGCAAGTAATTGGAATTTAGCTTCTTAGCTAAACTTGATATCCAGCTGACAAGTATGAATGGCACTAGAGCTTCATGTGTGATGCTAAGAATTCTATTTTAATATGGGTAATTTGATCTTATTCTTGACCTCAGAAATACAGCCCCCTCCCCTTTTTTTTTTTTTTTTTTGCAATGTGGGGAAGCATCTAGCCTTGAAGACTTCAGCATTAGCAGTGTGATAAAGCTGCATATGCAACTGAAAATGCGTCTTTCTGTATAGAGAAGTGTTTTTTAACTTAACAAAAAGGTGGCACTGTAGTAACAGACTCTGCTTGTAATACCACCGTACTGGAAACCTTTAGTTTTTAAACAATCAGCAATTAAATCATATGTCAGGCATTACAGGTACTAGTCACGCTCCTTAATGTGATAAATTGTTCAGGTCTGTGGTGATGAGAGATGTAGGAGCCTATATAGATTACAGTCATCTATATAAAGAGGTAGTTTTTATGGTAAGCTATGCTAATGAGTGAAAAGCAAGGCCTGTTTGCTAGTTCATTGTTGTGCTTGATTTTAAATGGGCTCTACTGTGGTACTTTCCTGGAAGATATTGTGCAGATCTACATAACTGTCCTTGTTTTATTTTAAAACTGAAAAGGTTTGCATACTGTTTTACTGGAGAAGTGCAGTATTGCTCTCCTTTTTTGTCTTGCCTCTCATCAGGAAAAAGGAAGTAATGTCTAAAGTGTAAATGACACAATTCTTATCTTGAAGATTTCCTGTATGGGGATGTAAAGAAAGTGTAAAGCAGATCCATGGCTTCTCTTTTCATTGCTGTTTGCTTTATTTAGCAGAGAAATTGAAACTTAATCTTAATTTTTTTTTAGAGGTGTGATATTTAAAAGCAAACAACAAAAAAAACCAAGCAAGCAACAACCTATGTTAGAGAGATTTATTTTTCAGTAGTTTTCCTAATGACTGACTGACTGTTAGAATTTGCTTTTGGTATCTAAAGTAGAAATTAAACTAAACCTTGTTTAGGTAGTTTTGTTCCTCTGGGAATCAGTGTAATCTCTGCAACAATTTGCACTGTGAAGGTAGTGGAGCTGGTTCAGACTTACAGCACTGTCCATAGAATAAGAAATTTTGCTCAGTGAAAAATCAACAAAAGCTCCAACGATGATATTGTTACCCAAATGTACTGTTCAAAATACCTTTCCCACTCCCACACCCCATTCCTGTTGTGAGAAGATGTTTGGGGTGTGTGTTCTCAGAACCTTTTGGAGCAGACATTGTATTTAAAATACCTGTGTATTTCTTAATCTCTTCCTCAACCCTACATGAAGTTAGGCAAGTGTTTCCTGTATTAGCTACCAAGGATTAGAATTTAAATATAGTGTTCTTACAAACTTAAAATCAATTGTAGTATCACTTTGTAAGGCCTTAAATCCTGTATTTGTGAAAGTTATTCTAACAATTTATTTCAGTTTTTCTAAACTGCTACTATGTTGGGTTTGTAACCCAGTAAATTTTTTGTTTTATTAGCCTGCAAATCCAAGGCATTAGCAAATGCCAATTATATAAAATAAAAACAAATTAACAACTAAACCAAACTTGTTAGCACACAGATCGTAGAGATATGACTGATTAGGATCTCTGAAAGTCATCCAGCCAATATACTTGCCCTGCTGATACACTCTTGGCATGCCTGGACTCTTCATCTAGAGAGAGGGTTACACTTTGTTTTTCTCTGCATGTATTGACTAGTAGTAGTTCAAGTATGCACAGGAAAAACAACAATCATGTTTTTTAGTAAGGTACTAGGAAAATGTCAGCTGGTTAGAATTAGAAATTAGTTATAGAAGGGTGGGTGGGAGGGAGGGTTGATTAGAATAGGTGAGGTTTTTTGTAATACTCTACATGAAACAATTTGTATTGAACTATCATGTGCTTCTTTCATTACTCGTGGTTTAGACTCTACTGGTGCTGCACACCAAAAATATTGCAAAGATTTTGTAAATCTTACAAACCTTAACATTTTTGTGTCCTTTTTAAATAGCTTCTTGTCACGGTCAGAAATACAGCCTGTATTACCCAAAATGTTTTGGGTGTCTTTTTTTTTTCCTTTAGGCTGAAATAAATAGGTATAAACTGGATTGAACTGCCCTTACTACTTAGGGTTTTTCACCCCTTTAAAATACTTGTTTCATTGGTGTCAGGCTAAGTGACAGTACTGCAAATAGGCTACAAAAATCCTGTTTCTGGCTGTTTTACTGATCCCTTCTACAATTTGAGACAAGCAGGTTAACTGTTTGTGCCTCCATCTCTTCTTTCAGAAGATTGGGCCAACGCTTACTTCCCAAGGGTGTTCAGAGGCCTAGTTGTTATTTGAGATCTTTGGGTGAAAGAGAAAGATAAAAGTAATAAAGTTTGCTCTGTTAATACAGAAGTATAACTTCGAGGGCTGCTCAAAGAAGAATATACTTCGTGACCTCTGAAGTTTTTCCATCTAAGGACAAGTTTTGTAATCACATTTTTCAGGCTTAACTTCAAGCACATGAGCATTCATGAAGTCGGTGGAACTGCATGCGCGGTTGAGGCGGTTTCAAAGTGTTTGCAGTTCAGGGCCTACGATATTTGCAAGCGAAATGCTTTTTATGGTTTGAGATTTTTACAAAATCAATGGTGTTCAAATGTAGCACCTTTTTAACATTTGTCTTTATTCCAACTTAATACGATAACACATCTGCATTAAATATATCCCTTTCATTCTATAAATAAACATTGCCTGGCAGTAGAAGTATTGGTGTAACATTTTTAAAAAAGGAAGTCATGCTTCTTACCATGTTGTATGTGACTTAAATGACTGTTTCATATTAAAACTAATCTTTCCTTATGTACTGCTTAAATATACCTGTTTTGGGATATCAGTTCAGTACTTTTTATACAATCTTGAATGTGTTCCACATTGGTGACATGTATTTTTGCAACAACCTTTTTGTTTTGATTTTAAATTAGAGCATGTCTGAAGTAATACATGCATTAGTGCTGTGGTGTGTGGCAAAGTTAATGTATGTAATTCAAATTGGAAAAAAGTTTCCAGACTTTGTCCAACATTAACCCTGTGGCCAGGGATTAAATTACTATGTAATACAAATTATTTCATATCACGATGTGTTTTAAGCTACTCTATGAAGTATGTGAAACATTATTGTTTATGGATTGGTGGCTGGCGTGGTATCTTGCATAGAATGAGGCATGATAAATGGTAGCAATTCATGGTAATTAAAACTGATTACCTTTCAGAACACGCAGCACTTATGTGCATTGTCATCTTGTTGCCATAACTGTTAGTATGAATTTCTTTATATTATCCACTGACAAATGGGTGAACATTTGGTAATAAGCTCATGGGTGTGAAAATTCTATTCTAAACACTCGTTACTTTGTTTACAAAACACGTGTAAGTTTTTTATCATTGGATGTGATTAGATATATGCAGGCGGATGTAGAACTGGATGTATTTTAAAGTTATTCTGCAATTACTGAGTTTTGTCTGAAGCTTTCTATATTAGAATAGACTCTTCCTTAAAATTGGAAAATTAAGTGTACTTAGCAGAACTCTTAAGGCAATATAACTATCCTACACTACATCTTGAGTTATGCACATTCACTTCTTTGTATGAAACTCCAATGATTCTTGTTGGCTTATGCTTTATATGAAAATAAAGGGTCTTTTTAGTGCCCTAGTGTTGTGTGTCATCAGTTCTGAGGTAATTAATTCTGAATGGTGGTCAGCCCCTTAGAGGTGCTGCATATAGCTTAAAGTATTCAATGTTGCTTTTAGTTTCCGGGTTCAGAAATGGCAAATTCCAACATCATAGGGAATACATATTTTTATATTGTTTGCCATACTTGATTGATTTTCCATTTCGAGTTCAAACAAATGCTCTGTCCCAAAATAATTTTTGATCCAACCCCACCTTGTTACTCGGAGGTTTGTGCACCTGTATTGGAATCGCTGTACTGGGGACAGTTTGGGATTGGAGTCAGGAGAGATGTTGTGTCTGTTCCTAGCCACTCACCTCATCTACTAAAGGATGGTGTAAATCTGAACTTCCGTGTAACTTAAGGAGGCCAAGCTTTTAATATAGTTCTTTGTTTTGTTGCTTTTCTTGATATTTTTTTCTGAAATGTGAAATAATACAGAGATGTTGAGGGATTTTTACTTAAAAGACAGTCTCTCCTCCAAGCTTTAGAGCAGTGTGTTCTTTAGCACCTTCTGACTTGGGATTTTTTTGTCCACATTCTCCTTTCAGTATTAAAGATGAGTTGAAAAAGGCAAGTTACCAATCTACTGCCATCCAAACAATGCAAAATATAAGCTGATTAAGATTGACGTTTAATTTTTTTGTTTAATAATGATGTGATATTTTACCTTTTAGAAGAACATATATCAGAAGCTGATTCAAGCGTTCTTGGAAAATGTATATGGTAGATTTTGTCCAGCACTGTATGTAACTTACTTTCTGTTGTCTGATTTCAGTTTCTTTTAAAATAAAGATAATTTTTGTGGGGAAGTTGCCTGTTGATTTTATGAAGATGATGTAATGCCTAGATTAACTCTTTTAATGTTTTGCCTGTGAGAATGCATTTGGATTAGTTGTAATCCTGCAAAAACAGTATGAGGTCGTATTGATCAGAAAAGACAGCTCCTGCCTCTCTTGGAGAGGTCTGCTGTTCTGGCATTAATCTGAAGTAACTTCGAAGCAGATTAGAAGAAGTCTTGCACCATAAACCCCATTTCATTCTTACGAGATGGGAGAGAAGGCTCAGGCACCACTTGGCTGAAGAGATTTTTATTATTTTTTTTTTTAGAGCATTCTGCACTTGGGAAGAGATAATGCAAAGAATTATTCTAACTTATAAAATTATTACTGAACTATTCCTGTGTGTTGAAATGCCAGAACTAACACATACCAAATCAGTACCTTACTAATAATTTTTAAAAGCAACTGATATGGGTGGTCCTAAGCCACACATGCAAAACAGTTTGTTGGAGTAAATAGCACCTCATAAAATATTCCTGCTCTTCTTAAAAAATATGGAAAGATGGAAGGAATGAGAAAGAATTTAGAATGGACTGGAGAAAAAAAGGTTATTTATTACATTAAAGATAAGAAAATGTAAACTACTTAAAGGACTTTTTCCCCCATACATTAAAGCCTCTGAAGCTATTAGAAGTGAAATAACCCCTGGAAGAGATGGATGTAGGTATTGGCAACTGGAAGGTCCAGAGTATTAATAATATTATTAAGATTTGACTGGAATATAGATCTCCATCCTTCATAGCACAGGAGATAGGAACTTAAGAATAAAGTTTTCCAAGGAAAATTTTATCTCCCCTCACTACGAAGTCTCATGCACTTTTGACTGATAAGTTAGTGCTGACAAGAACAATCCTGGATGGATCTCCCTCTTGGTTTATTTTGCAAAAGTGTCACAGTGAGAGCTTAGTTATTTGTCCAAGTAAGTTAGCAATGGGGAATGTGCGTGATAGAGGTGGTGTTTCTTCAGGTACATACTAATACAAGATTTTTAAGGTTGATCCAAGACCTTGCTCAGTCCCTTTTATGTCTTAGCAGCTAAATCTGATACTTTGCCTTAGAAATGTGTTAGTGACATTTACTGTCTTCTACAAATGAAATACATAGCTTTGCATCGAAGATCTAGCTTTTAAGTAAATAGATGTTTTTGTTAATGTATTGGAGCTATTTTTGTGTAACTTGAGAACACCAAATACAGGTAACCATAACTATGTCCTGTCTTGTAAAGTGTGTACATGTAGTATGTCCTTTCTGGCAGGAATAAATAATGAGCTGCTTCATTTCAGTATATTCTCTGTGATTAAACTAAAATTGACACCTGGATGGCCAAGACAGAAGACCAGCACTCAGCAGACCTAAGACTTTTATTGTCTGTGAATGAACTCTACAAAACTGAAGTACACATTTTGGATGACCACAGCTGACACATTCTGGAGTGGTAGGACATTTTGAGTTACTATAACGTTATAATCATTCTAGCCAGTGCTGCTATTGGAATACCCTGATTTAAAGCAAAACCAAACCTTATACCCTTTAACTCCCAACTCTTCCATTACTTCATCTAGGGAGCAAATAGGATTTTGACTACTATGTGGGGTTTTGGCCTCTCCATTTTCAATGTAGTAGAACTGGGAAAGCTTCGGAGTCAGCAAGGAAAAGCTATATAAAAGAAAAGTAATCTAAGAGTGTTTCTAGGTAAAAAGAATGTCTTTCAAGAGTGGAGAAAGGCCTATAAAAACCTGAATGGCACAGAATGGATGTTTGAACTTCCTTGTTTCATCCTTGTCTGCACTTGCCTGAAGTTTGTTTTGCGATACCAACAACTAAGAGATATTAAATAAAGGTAACACGAGAGAGGTTTAAAACAAACAGGAGGAGTTTTGTTCTCACAGGGAGAATCTTTCCTCAGCTTTTATTTACTTACTTATTTTCTCTTA
Organism: Limosa lapponica baueri; assembly: GCA_002844005.1. Taxonomy (NCBI): domain Eukaryota; kingdom Metazoa; phylum Chordata; class Aves; order Charadriiformes; family Scolopacidae; genus Limosa; species Limosa lapponica. The sequence continues at coordinate 728,274 of KZ505664.1, read as the reverse complement.
CAGTTTGTTAGACTGATAGCAGTCTGTTTATGGAGACGTCATGGTTTAAGTCTGGGGTCAGAACTATAAACCACAGAAGTCTCATCTTCTGCAGCTGACAGCAAGGCTCCTTATGCCATGGTGCAGATCCTATCGTAAGTCTGAAAACTTATATTGTGCAAGGTTTAAAAGAAAAAAAAAGTCACCTGTGCCAAAAATACCTAAAGCATTTTGACTTTCAGTTAAATCTCTTTCCTCTTGTACTTTTCAGTGCTCTTGGAATGAGGAATTTAATTCAATTCTCAGATTCCAGTCCATGCAAGCAGTCATCCAGATGATACTGATGTAGGTGAGTGACAGTGGAGAATAACCTAGAAATTTTATCAATTATGATGGATTTCTTGCTCTGAAAAAGTTTTGAACCTCTGTAATATCTACTTTTATAGATATATATATACACACACTACTTAATAGCAACCACTGCTATTTGAACATTGCTTTATAATACAGATAACAGAACATAAAAATCAAATCTTCAGTGATACACATCAGAAATCTTAGCTCAGTTTTCCTTGGTCATATTTTAAAAGAAAGAAAAGGGGGAAAACTAGACTTTTTTGTTCTGGGTTTTTTCCAAATAGTTCTAAGTAGTTGTTTACTTTAGAGGGACTCAGGTGTACTGGGATGTTTATCCAGATGTGTTTGGCTCTCCTTTCGAGCTCCCCAGCAGCCGCTGCTTTCTCCACAGTAGCTGTTGTTCCAGCAGACAGTTACTGTGCCTCTGAGGGAGGCTGAGCACACTCTGCACATCGCCCCCCAGCTCTTGGCGCAGGCCGGCAATCCTGTGAGGCAATCCGTGCTTCAGACAACATGGGGAAGTTTCAGTGTATTGCTAAATCAGCCCTCACCTTTTAATAGTTTTTACCAGCCGTTCTCAAACAGCAGTTTGTCTCTTTACGGACATGCACTTGGATAATAAGAGCCGCGTTCCTCCCCGCCCCGCTGAGGTGTGAATGACGGAGACACCTCACAGTCCCCTGCGAACACCGCCGGATCCCTCCGCGTTGGCCCCGGAAGGGCTCTTGCAGAGCATCGGAAGCTCTCCTGCCCCTAGCAACGGCGGCGCGCCCGTAGCAACAGGGCCGCCATGCCGGTGTGGCTGCGGGAGCACTGCTGGCGGCAGACAGCCTCCGCCGTCTACCTCTCGCTGCCCGTGCGCGGCCTTCGGGTCACCCCCGCCAACATCTTCTGCACCGACCAATACCTGAAGGTGAGGCGGCCGCACTCCTCTCAGGCTGCAGTTCATGAGGTGTCGCCGCATTGGCATTTGCTGTGCCCATGGGCCTGGGCTTGGCCGTGCTTTATAGCTCTGTTAAAAAGCACTGGCTTAATACACCATGGCAGCAGTGCTGTCAAGTTTATGATCTTTTATAGTATTTATAACCTCCCTTTGTATGCTGCAGGCTGGTAAATACCCATCTCACCAGAGATAACGGCTTTACCACTCTTCGTTCTTCTCTGTGGTAATGCTCCTGCTACTCAATAAGTACCAGCTGCCTTTTCTATCATACACAGCTGCTTATATTATGACTCATAATTCTAATTTTGAGGCTTCTGTTGCAGTGCTGAAGAAGCAACTTTTTCAGTTTCTTTTATCTAGTCTAATAAAATACATAACCTTTATACTGCATACTAAGCAAATTAGTTTTGTCAACAGCATGTGTTTCTTGAGGATTACTGTATGCTTGTACTGAGTATTTTGAATATGTGAGATTTAATTAAAAATTGTAAATATTAATACACATATTTTTATAGGTAAGCATCCCTCCCTTTTTATTTGAAGCCATTTTATATGCTCCTATTGATGATACAAACAGCACAGCAAAGATTGGAAATGGAGTCATTTTTTTCACTTTGTATAAAAAAGAGGCAGCCATGTGGGATTCCCTAACTCTAGGAAATGGTAAGTTCTCTACTGTGAAAACTAGGTTTTGTGTAAGAAACTCAAACTGTGCCAAAACTTTACAAACTCTAATAAGCAATGTGAAACTTCTGCTGCTAGATATCTGATAAGTTAAACCTAGTTGTTCATTGTTTAAACCAGAAAGTATATGAAAACAGACAAAGAATATCTACTGCCTCTAGTGCACACAGCACAAAGCAATGTTTCTTGTAACTTACATTTTGTGTGTTAGCAAATCTTAGATTTTTCTTTTTTAGCAATGGGCTTGATGGAGACTGCTTTGTGAAATTTGAACCACGTTGCATTTTCCCTGACAAATAGCAAAAAGAATCCTGTTTTTATGAATATGGTACATAACAGTAGAAATTCACGCCTAAATTACTAGAATAGTTTTTATTTTTTTGTCAAGCTGACAAGGAGAAACTGCAGTATCTAAGAGAGAATGCTGTTCTAAAAGCCCATGAAAAGGCAAAAGAGGAGACAGAAGCAAAAAAAGTTACAAAACAGGAACACAAAAAATATGCTTTGGAGGCCACAATGAAGGTAAGCTTAGAAGATACTCTGCAAGACATGTGGTGTAAACAATTACCAAATAATCTGGCAGCTGCTTGGTTAAATGTACCTTAAAAAATATGAAAAGTACTCATTTCTACTACAGTGGTGGAGAACCTTGTTATTTCTTTGTAGTTAAAACATATCTATTACCAAATATGAAAATGATACAGAAAAAAATATTTATAAGTTGCCATTTTCCATGAGTAATACTAAAATAATAAAAATAATTGGCAAGGAGCTCATGTTTTTGTCAATTCAAAGGAGACTACAATAATACGGCAAAACCATACTCTTTTGTGGCCTTTGCATCAGTGCAAGTGTTTAGTCATTTGGCACTGTTAAAAATACTGATTTTTAGACAAAGTTTTTATGTATGTAAAAGTCTGGTCAGTTCATTTGTGTTGAAAAGGATTTTAAAAAGTATACAATGAAATTTTAAGATTACATATGCAATTTGGACCAAAATAGACTGCAGTTAGTGACTTTCTTAATAGCAATGTTGTACCTATTCTACCTATGTAATAATCTGAAAGAGGAGAAAGAGAAGAAATAGTGTATTAAAATGAAGCCGTATATTTTACCTTTATGTATATTCCGGAGATCTGCATTGGAATATGGGTAGGATTTTCACTGTTTGCAAGGAAAATTTATTTCTGAATGTTTCTGGATCATACCTTAGTTGTGGTAGTAAAATAGTGAAAAGATAAGACTTGTAAAATCTAACCAGAAATCTTTATCAGTCATTTTTAAGCATCTTTCATAACTCTGCTTATATGATCACAGCAATGATGATGCTATGCTTGGGATATGAAAGTGGGAAAATAATGGTAACTTTTACTTAGTCATCTTACTATTATCAGGTGTTACATGTCTCATAGGTTTATCATTCAAACAGCTAGAAGAAGCAGACAGAAAGAGAATTGAAGATCTGAAAGAAAAGGAGCGGCAGAAGGTCACTAAGGAGTTGGAGTTATGGAAAAAACAGCAAGAAGATGCTGAGAAACAAAAGAGGGTACAAAAAGAAGGGGAACTACATGACAAAGTAGTAAAGGAGAAGAAAAAAGAAAAAATGAACAAAACTGGGATTCCTAATGAAGGAACTTCTAAGACCAGACTCAAACCTACTAAAGGTTGTATTATTGGAGTGTATTTTATTATTCTTCAAAGTGTGGGTATAACTTTATTCCTAAATATTTTGGTTCATAATTTATCTTTGTCTCCACCATACCAAACTAATTCTTTTAGACTGCAGTTATTTTAGAGTTTTTATTTTCAGGCAATTCATTGAGCTAAAGCATGTGAGTTCTTAGCTCTCATTTAAGTCTTCAGAAATACAAGGGCAGGTTTTGTTCTAAGCTTCAGAAAAATGAAACAGCAAGCATCTCTGACAGTGTAGTGCAGACTTTGAGGGTGGGGTTCCTGTTACCATAAGTTACCTAACTGCTAGCTTTCAGAGAAATACGCAGTCTCCTTTCGCGCTCCCTATCCCATGTCTTGGCCCCACAGAGAGGCGATTCAGGGAACTAAAACAACAGAAAATATTTCATTTTTGTTTTGTTTGTTTGTTTTGGTAAGGTTAGTTCTAGCTCTTGCAGTTGCCCAGTGAGAGAATTATATAAGTGACAGAGATAGTGATGTAAGAGAAGTTTAAGTTCAGTTCTGACAGATAATGTAGCCAGTAAACAGATGACATGATACAGCCAGAACAAACATTTTTTGAACTTTCCCTTCAAAAGAACAACTCTAGACCTATTAGAGGTTAAGTTCTAATGTGCAGAATTTCTAAATTAGGTGTACTTTGGACTTTGGTAGGAAACCAGAAAAATCCCTTTTGCTTCATTTTTCATTTCCAGTAATCCAATTTCTCTTCATAGGTCATGGTTCCTATAGTATGTTTTCAGAAAACTTAAAGGAAGAGCAGTTACCAGCTCCTCGATCTGCTGCCACAATTAAAGTCAACTTTACATCACGAGTTTTTCCTACAGCTCTGCGAGAATCTCGCGTCGCAGAAGAGGAGGAGGTAGGATTGCTCTCTGTTTTAGTGTGGTGCTTCTATTGTCTTCCAAGGTGGTGAATTTTTTACACCTTGTTCAGTAAGTTGACAAAAATGTTACCTCTGCCAAGAAATGTTACCTGTGCAATATTCTTATCTTCTAAGGAAGACAGTCTTATTTAAGTTAAGATTTAAAGAAATCCTTTTACATAAAAATTATTTTCACCAAGCTTGTGATTATGCAGATTAATAAATAGCGTGTACCTTTTTTGTTGGGAGGGGAAAAAAAAGAAAGGCAGCAATATTAGTTGAATTCCTTGAAGTACAAAATTTGAAATGTCTTTACTCTTATATTTGATTCTTTAAGTTTTTCCTTCTTAAAAAGAAGCTCACAGTTAGCTCTTTTGAGCTCTATTGAACGAACACAAAGAGTCATTTTGGAAGTTCCAAAACAAACAAGCAAACAAAAATGTGTTAGTGATGCAGTAACCTTACCTCTCACATAGTCATAAAATATTTGGGGAACCTTGGAAGGTTTTCATATCTGACAATATTAAATATTTCTGCCTGTCCAAAATATATGGCAAATAGAATTCTTTTGATAGGACTGAGTGAAGACATGAAAGCAAAATCCTTTTTTTGGATTTGAATTTTGCTTCAGAAACAATACTTGCACATTGTATATTGACAGTGGCTACGTAAACAAGCAGAAGCTCGAAGAACAGTAAGTGCTGATTTGTCTGAGCTGGAAGATTTAAAAGAAGAGGAGAAGAATCCAGATTGGTTAAAGGAGAAAGGAAAGTAAGTTAGATTCCATTTGAAGATGTATTTAAAATGAAGTATTAATTATATAATGTGTGTCTATTGTTTAGTTTTGATATTTTTATCCTAGACACAGGTGTATTTCCTTTCATTTGTACTTCTTATTGAGAGGTTAAATATCTGTCTAAAACAGGCTTTAGGGATTTGATAAAAATATTGGTATGTTTATATAGCTGTGTTATACAGAACGCTTTGATTAGGGGATAGTAATTAGATACATAGTTTTCAAAGTTAGTCCTGTGTCTGCATAGATATGTCCACCTCTTACTGTTCTTCATTGCTTTTAAGCAGTCACTGGTTATGTTAAGTCATGTGTCTATATGCTTTATTGTCAGCATCAAGTTTCACTGAACTTCAACTATGTTGTTCTCAGGAAAGGCTGTAAATGGCCATTTCCAAGGAAAAGTTACTAAAACTTCAATTTTTTTGAAAATGAATTGTGAACAATACGTAGTTATTTATTTTGTGATATATCACCTTCTTTAAAGTGCATATTTCACTTTTTGTTTTATACTTAGCAAAATGTTTGCAACGGGAAACTATCTTGCAGCTGTAAATGCATATAACCTCGCAGTGCGGCTAAACAATAAGCTTCCCCTACTGTATCTGAATCGTGCTGCTTGCCACCTTAAACTGAGAAATTTACATAAAGCTATTGAAGATTCCTCTAAGGTATAAATATGTAGGTTCTCAGACTGTCATCTTATATGTGGTTGTGATTTACTACTGTGATGCTTCTGTTTCATGCGGATCTGTAAATAGTTATTATTGTGATTCAAAATTTAGAAATTCAAAATTGATAAAATAAAGCCATTTTAATGAAATATTAAAACCTGATAATGATTGATTAATGAGCTTTTATAAATTTAAAGGAAAACAACAGCAAAAAAAAAACCAAACCCAAACCATGCTTCCACACATTTAGACCAAATGGCCTTATGTTGACTCAGAATGTGCTTCTTTACAGGTAAAATAGTGTAGCAATATAGACACTTGGAAAAAAAAGACAACTTTGAGAACGAAAAAAGAAACTATACACAGATACTTTTTGTATTATGTTGTGGTGTTCTTCATTTTGTGGGAAGAAAAAAAAAAGGTGATGGTGATGAGGAGGATACCTTAGAAAAACCCCAGCAAAGCAGACATTTTTAAAGAAGAGCTGTATCAATTCAATATTTTAGTATCCATTATTTGTGCAATAAAAGAGGAGGGATATCAAATGGCGTGTGAATAGTTAGAAGAAAGTTGTCCCAGAATTATTATTTTTGGAAGTAATAATTACTTGGTGCTTGAAACTTGGTTTTTTCAGTAACTATTGCTACAGCGCTTGTACTTTTTTTAGGGCTGTTTGGTTTTTTTTTGTAGCATGGTATGTAATATCATGTATGAAAATAGAATACATTATTTGACTGTAATAAGCATTTAACACAGTATTTATCAGTTTTTAGCCATGGCAATGAAACTGTATTTAGCAAGCTGTGGGGTGACAGATACAAATCTTAATGACTAGAATCACAAGGTATATAGTTATATTTGAATAGTTATTTTCTACTTCTATTTGAATTGTTATTATGTTACTGTATAATAATAGTAATTAGGTGAGAGAAGTGTGTGTAAATAAGAAAAAACCACCAAAATTATGGAAAATTGACCTAAAAATATTTTGGGTTATTTTCATTTGTAAAGGCACTAGAACTGCTGACGCCACCTGTTCCTGATAATGAGAACGCTCGAGTAAAAGCGTATGTGAGACGGGGAACAGCGTTTTGTCAGCTGGAATTATATACTGAAGGTGAGACCTTGATTTTGTGAAAACATGCACATGGATTTATAGTGACATGCAAGTAATTCTGTTTAGCTGAATGAGACGGCTCACACCTTTATTTTTTTTTTCAGGAGAGCTGTAAAAGGAGGCCTATACAATCTGTGTCGCTTTTCGTTCTGAGCCATTATACCACATCCCTTAATTTTTATTTTTTTATGTTACTGGCTAATTGCAATTCCACTTGAAAAATCTTTACAAGTTTTAAAAAAAATTGATTGCATACTCCTGATTTAAGGGAGTACAAGTTAGTTTTTCCTTTGAGAAAAAGGCTTTAGTGAGTTGTGTATCCTCTGTTTGGTCTGTTGGGTAGTCGGTCTTTCCGTGCATAACAGTCAGCTATTGACCGTAGCAGCAGAAGGTATTAGTTAAGAAAGAATGAGAGGTCAAAGATGAGGTATTTGCATTGGGAAGCATTCAAATATGGGATGCAAACTGATATGAACTAGGTTGTACTAGTTTTGCTGATCATGAAGTAATGGTTTATTAGTTTTGAGATTATATTTACAGTATTTACAACTATAGAACAAATTAACTTAAGATAACCTGAAATACTTCTACAATATTTGCTTGTGAAGTGCTTAGTACCATATCTTTGTAAAATGATGTATGAAGCCTGTATTGATGAGCAAAATGTTTCATCAAGTATGTGTGATTTGTGTGAAAATACTGGAATTAAGTGTCCCTACTGAGGTCTCCAAGAGTATCAGTTTATTTGTGTAAGGCAAATTTACAAATGAAAGTTGGTAATAGCGAAGCATATTCAAAATGTCAGTGTGGGCTTTTTGCATTGCTTACCTTTTTCTGCCTATGAACCACTTTGTCATTCCCTTACAGCTTCATTTGCACTCGGAAACCTTATAAAAAAGACAATTAAACAAGATTTTATTTTACTTCCTGTACTCATGGTTTGCTTTTTTTCCCCCAAGCTCTAGCATTCATAGTTCATGTCTTTGTTTTTTTTCTTGTTTTCATGCACTTTAATTCTGTCATTCAACTTTTCTGTCTTCTGCAGAACGCTTTTGAATATTCCTGTCATGCACGTGTGCATATATATACATATATATATGAATGAAGAGGCCCTGTTTTCATGTTTCAATACCTGAAGATATTTATGTAGGAGAGTGTTTCCACTAAAATGTTTTTTAAAATAATATAAACAAAATATAAATTTATTTACTGACAGAAGTTAAACCTAATGTCATTCTGATTCCGTCTTGCTCAGTAGCAAAACTCAAGATCAACACTTTATGCATGTGATTAAGGAACAGTTATTTCCAGGTAGTTGCTGAAGAGGATGCTCTTGCATTATTGATTGACATTCTTATTGATGTATCTAAATTAGGTCTCCAGGATTATGAAGCAGCTCTCAAGATTGATCCTGAAAATAAAACTATAGAAAAAGATGCTGAGAAGATTCGACACCTAATTCAAGGAACAACACAAGATTCTTAATTTAAAAAAAAAAAAGAGCTTTTTGACCGGGGTGCCTTTTGAGGGCATCAGAAGGAGCCTTAGTTCTGTTCAATATCTTGTTAACTAGACATTTTTCTGTTTCACTCAGAACACCTACAGAATTGGTAAAACGTTGGGTATATGAATTACTATTTTTGGAAAGTATAGTATTATTATAGATTAGATATGTTTTATATCGTTTTGATACAAAGTTGTTGTGGTTGTGCTTTCTATGAAATATTCGTGGGCTGAATATTAAAACATGCTTTTGGTACTTGATTTAAAGTTACTCATGACTAAATGAAGTGTCTGTCTGGAAATATCTACTGAATCTAGACAATGGGTTTTCAAACAACTTCATATATTCAACAACTGTTAACTTCTTATCTTTCTGTTCTCCACCAAAGCTGAAACAGATGTGTGTGATATGGTTATGGTTATAACCTTTCCTCTTTTTTAATTGTTCATAGTGTTTGGTACATCTGAGACAATTGGTACATCTGAAACTGAAAAAAGGACCATCCTGGAGAGGTTACAAGTGATGTAAATTGGCATAAAGTATGACACCGTGCTTTGAAGTCCTGCAACTGTCATTTTAGATAGTGGAAGACTGTAATATAGTATTATATTGTTTATATATATATGTTAGCATTTGTATTACAGTGACAGTGAAATGCCTGAAATACTGGCCTTGAAGTGGTTCTCTTTTGTTAAGCATTCTATGCAAGTTGTGACCATTTCAACTACGCTCCCTTCAGTAGCAGTTTTAGCAGACTTCTGAATTTTCCACATCGGCTGGTTTCCTGAATACCATTTATGACTGATTTCTGTCTTTAGAAGAAAATATTTATTATGCAAATATATGTCATCCTGTGTAAACTTTTTACTCTTGGAACAGGGAGAAGGTAGCAGGTGTTGGTTCCAGTTGCTTTACCTAAAGCCTTGAGAGGAGTGCTGAGGTGAGCCAGAAATGTCTGGGGTAGCTGCTGTTCCGTCTTTCCCACAGGTCACTACTGCATTGCAATGGAAGGAGGTGAGAATACTTTATTTGTAGCAATTAAAGGAGGGCAGCGCAGGAGCTTTAGTGGCTCAGTTGAGTGTAATGGTACACTTGCCAAAATAGGGCTATTTTCTGAGGGGAAGTGGGGGCTAACGAGGAGAGACAGTGGCAATGGGGAAAAGAAAATGCAAAGAAGCAGGCGCTGGTTCCAAGTTCCACGTTTTCTGCTTTGCTTTCAGAGCCTGTTAGAACAACCTGTATACATCTGTGCATGCTGTTTGTATTCTAGTGGTTTGTTATAGAGAGGCACCTTGTTCTACTGCTATGAAATAGAAACAGTGCCCTCTTTCAAGGTTAGGGAAGCAAATGTGCTCGATGGCATGAGCAATATCTCCCTGTTTCTTCTGATTATGTTGGGAGCAAATGGATGTTCAACTTCTGACTTCAATAGCTAAGCCGACGGTGTGTACATCATATCAAAGTCATGCTTTGTGTTGGTATTAGTGTCCTGAGAGGTAGGAATGTGGAGACTGACTAAGTTTTAAAATACTTCAATTTAACAAATAAACGTTCAGGTCAATGTCTCTTGCACTTAACTCTTTCTATAAAATTAGAGTTCTGCACTTATGATACCGGTTTCAAAAGTTTTATTTTTATGTGTTTAGGTCTGATTGAGAGAAGTGTATTATCAAATGGGCTACACGTTTTTTTGATACATCTTATTCAACCCAGCAAAACCAAAATAAATCAGATATTGACAGTTATTCCCAGAATGACTGAAATAAATAACAGATTGGTTTTCTTAAAGCTAAGTATCTAGTCTAACTCTATGACAAAAAGATAGAGATGCATTTTTACAAACTATGCTGTAAATTGGGGTAGTCACATACCCCGCTTCTGTCAGTGGCGGTGTTTAAATAACTACCTTGAAATGACCCACAAGTGAGTAAGTGTTTTGAAAAGGTTTGATTCACTGGGTGATAAGTACGGGGTGCCACCTGTGGGATAGGTGGAATAGCACCATATTCACGTGAAGTTGTTTTAAACCATAAAACCTGAGGCTTTGTCAAAGATCCATTGGTCATGAGTGTTTTGGGGTTCAGCATATGGGAAAACACCAGATTGCCAGGATTTGCGCAGAGAGACAAAGGAGGAGGTTGGCTTAATTCAGTGTTTGGACTTAGGGCAGTTTCTTGGCAGAAGTCATCTTCTTTCCCTACTGAGAGACAGATTTTAATTCAGCATTTCAAATAACAGGGCAAAGCACTTCATATTTGTTAAATGTTTGTGGTCGAAGCAAATGTTGCTCAAGATGTGTATTGAAATACATGCACAGTGGAAAGTGAGGAACTTAACGCTGCTGAGTTTTGACCTTATTTAGTAATCTGTGGGCAGCGATAAATGGACTCCTGTTGACTATGAAGTATAGTAACAGTTCGAATTTGCGTCAGTTTCTGCATTAGTGATAATCTTGAGCATAGAAAATATCTTAATATGTGTGGCAGAAATAAGTAGTATGGATAATAAAAATATAAATGAGAGTAAGAATATAGTAAGGCTTTGTGGATGCTTTGTTTTAGTTTCGTCTTTTCCTTTTCTAATGTACAGAAATACGTATGCTAAAATAGAGCCTTAAACAAACCTACAAATGATTACTTCCTTGCTCATGTTCACATGCATGCATTTTTATTTTTTTTCCTCTGTGGGGCATGAATTAAGATATGACAGATACTTGGTAGTACATTCATGCAAAGTGCTTTAACATGATATTGACGAGCGTGGGGTGAAATGGCACTGAATCAGGTACCTCCCTTAGTTTGCTGAGTGAGCCATTCAAACCCTGTGCTTTAGAGGTGCAATGACATCTTTTTTCTCTATTTCTCAATCACTTCAGAGATGAAGAAAACACTGAAGTTGATAGTTTAGCTAAAACTCGAGTAAGAAACTCTGACTTTTCCTTTGCTGTGTTTATTAACGAGGCCTGTTGTCGTCTCCCGGTTATGTTTTGCACCGGTACCAGAGCCCTGCTCGGTGGAGACCCCTGGGCCCTGCTCCGCGCGGCCCGTTGATGCGGGGCGGGAGCTGCCTCATCCCGGTCGCAGGCGGCCCTCGGGACGGACAGCTGCTCCTGGAGCAGTTCCAAACCTCCGCTGATGGGAAACTTTCCAAATAGGTTAATTCGCCGCCATCTACTCGAAGGATCAAGTATTTCTAGACCACAGGCAGGCCCAGCCTGGCGCTTGGCGGCGCGGCGTTGCCATGGCAGTGGGGGCCCGACGGGGCGGTGCCGGCTGGCCGCCGCGGTGCTTGCTGGGTGTTGTAGTTCGCCAGGCGCGCGAGGCCGTGGACGGCGGCGGGGCGCGGACTGCGCTGCCCAGAGTGCTGCGGGGCACCGCCGCAGTGCGCAGGCGCGGCCCGGGGGGGGGGTCGGTGTTGTTTTTGACGGCGTCACCGGTGGTGGCGGCAGCGGCGGCCCCTCGTCCGTGCCGGGCCCCCCGGGGGGCCGCACTCCGGTAAGGCGACGGGAGGGGCCCGCGGCGGGGGGTGGGTGGGCTGCCGCTTCCCGGCCGGACCTCGATGCGCGGTCAGCCGGGGAGCGTGGCGGCCCGGGCCGCGGAGGGGCTACTTGGAGTGGGGTGAAGCCTGGGAGCGTTGGGGCCGGGGCAGGGAGCCAGTGAGCGGGGCGCGGTGGGGCCGCCGAGCCTCTCTGAGGCGGCCGAGCGGGCTCCGCGGGCAGCGCTCCCCGCCGGGCCGGACCCGGGCGCTGGCCTTTGCCAGCTTCCTCCTCTTTCATCATCTGCCTCCGTCTCCCCGGCTGATGCAAGGTGTTCTCTTTCATAAATGGTGTTATTGTGGCAGTAGCCGTTGCGGCCCGGCCCGCGCTCTGCTGCAGGTGTGAGCGGTAGGGCGGCAGCGGGTGCGGGGCGAGGAGCGCCCGGCCCTGGGGTGGGCCGGCGTTCAGAAGCTGCGTTGGCCTGGCTGGAGATCATAGCAGGGAAATAGTCGTTATGGGTTGCGACGTATATTCGTCAAGAAGAATGTTACTTTGGGGAAGAAATTACACCGCTTTGTAGAAATAATAAACCTGCATGAAAACCCTGAGGTATAATACTGCTGTAACGTGTTTTTATTTCTGCTGTGCAGCAAAGAAGCTGCTGTGGAAGAGAACTGAGTTTTTACTTGGAATGACAGCACAACAAACTCTAGAGAATGCTGATTCCTGTCGGTGCCTTGTTACTCATCTTTGTCAATGCTTATTGAGGTTTTTTTTAGTCTAGGAAATCCTCTTTGAAGATGGAAGAACTTGTTTAGACTGTAGTGGTTATTCTTTCTGAGACTGGTATTTATTCTACTTCACAGTGGATAAATAGGATGTGATATGTGTTACGTTGTCAACAATACATATGGCTGTAAACTTATACACCTTATGCTTCTGGTTTGCATTTCACTAAGTTTAGGAAAGTAGTTCATACTTCTGATTCCCTGCACCCTTCCCTCTGCCCCTAACAAAAATACCTGGAGGTTAAACTCTGAATATAGTGGGTATTTATTTTGTCTAGATAGAAATTTAAAAGGCGATGTCACTGTGAGTGTAGGATGTTTGTGGGCCTAGAATCAGCTTTGCAGTTTAAACTGGAGTGTAGAAGAACTTGAACTGTAACTTTCTTCTGAAAAATAGTGGCAATGTAGATATTTAGTGAGAAGCCAAACCAGTGAAGCTGTGTCTGGGGCGGGGGGTGTCTTTCTTTTTTTCAATCTTTCCTTCTGGCCTGGCCAGACATATAGCGGATGTGGAATACTCCACTGTATCCTACAGTTATCCCTGCTGATATTGGACTAGAACCCCCTGTTAGCGTCATCTTGATTTGTTAGGAAGTTTGCAGTCTTCATGTTTGTTTAATTCCTGACTGAAACAACTTGGTTTTTTTTATAGCTTGCATTCAGGAAGACAGCGCAAACTGTATCCAGCACCTTTGGGCAGGTAGGAAGAGCCTCCTGTTTCTCAGTGGGTCTTTGTCACTTGGTGGTGAAGAATACAAGCAGATGAAGATTTTGTGAATAGATCGGTTTAGCCATTGGGCTGAGATTAGCTTTCTGTGTTTCATTTTACTTAGGGGACTGTATTTGACCTCAGATTTAGTTATAACTATGTGTGTTATATTAATCTTTTATAGAAATTAGCTATAGCTAATGATTGAAGTTCAGGAACACTGTACCTATTTCTTTAAGCTTTTTAGGCTGTTTTGCTCTTTTAGAGCTAACTAATGATAATTAATAAAATGCTTTACTTTTGATAACTGTTTTACATATGTATGTGTGCTGAATGTGCTTGTAGGAATATAGCAACCCTAGGGATACCCTTCAGTCTGATGCCATGCTAGCTATCTACACCTTTGATAAATTTAACAGCTCTATCTGTAAACCTCAATGATTCTGTCATTATTCTTCTTTATTTGATACTTTTTCTTGATATTAAAAACTTTTCTATTTTGAATATTGATCACCTGTATGCAGTTAAATATGCAGTATTAGTATAATCTGGTTGAAAATAAGATAAGTAAGGCCAGCAAGTAATAAAAAATAATGATTATTTGTCTGCTTGTTCCTGTGTTTATTTTTTTAATATTTTTTTATTATGCCAATACTCACATAGTTAGGTCCTGAAGCTTTCATTTGGGAACAGAATACAGGTGATTAATGCTTCATGGAGCCTGAGGCCATGGTTGTATATTCAGTAGAATTGGTTTTATGCAGTGTTTAATTACTTGTCAGTCTGTGATCTGGTTGGAGAGGGAGAACATGATAAATGATGAAATGCTGAGTTAGCAAGAGGAAGACAGACACTACAATGTCCAGCACAGAGTCTGCTGTTAAAACTTGCTCTTTCCAAATTGATAATGAAGTAGGGAGTAAATAAATTTAAACAAATAGGTGCTTTTCTCTGTGTTCTTACTGGAAGTAACTAGGTGTGGGAAATAAAGCAGATGTCTGAAGTCAGAACTTTCTGCTTTTCTATAAAACAACGTTTATATTGACAGCTTTATTGAACCATTATTTCTTTTGCTGTTTTGTTACATTGGATGCATAACGTAACACACAATTGATTGGAAGTTGTTCCATTTTGGGGAATTTTTTTTCCCTGACTTAAATTTATAGTAAATTTTATTTAACAACTGGATATATTTTTATTTTCAGGAACAAGAAATGTGTTAAATTTCTTTTTAATGTCTTTCTGTTAGTTAAGAATTTTAAAAAATAAGCTGAATGTGTAACAATAATGAATAGTCTGTATTCCTCGTAGAGGAGAAAAAATAAACAGGCAGCTGCAGGCAGAGAGTTCCCTTCTGAAAATAACTTCTCAAGTCATCCAGTAGCATTGTAAAAGTTAAAATTTGTACTTCAGGTTTTTTTGTTCTGTTTTTGTACTTTGCAGGTACTCTCTCAATTTTTTTCAGAATCAGTATTTTAAGAGTACTTCAAAGGAGTGAAAGAAACACAAAACATTGTTTTGCCCCGTAGTTGAAGATACTTAGTTCCAAAGGTCCTAATTTGTGTCATCTCCCAAAAAGGGTGATTTTCTTGAATAAACTGTAGTTCCTCTGCATGTAACAATGACTTCACCTACTGAAACATGTCTTAAACAATTATGCTACAGACAAATTTTAGTTATTGATTTATTGACTAGCCTCGTTTGTTTTTAGCTAGTCTAAGAGCTTTTTGACTGGCTAAAGTAGTTATGTACGTAACAAAGCCATATTTGCTCTGAATATAAAAAAGGTAATAGGAAATATGCACAAAATAATATTTTTTCCTTAAACTTTTATTCTCTTTTTCTTTTTTTTTTCAATTCCAGAATAACAGTTTGAAATAAATTTTTTCCTTAAACTTTTATTCTCTTTTTCTTTTTTTTTTTCAATTCCAGAATAACAGTTTGTGAGTTAGTGTTCTGTAACATTATGATTTGTTTTGTTTTGTTTTTTTTCAAGAGAGCAGTGAAATTACGTATCTCGCATGTTAAAAGAATCTACTTTTACTTGCAGTGTGCTTTGAAAATGTCTGAAAATTCCAGTGACAGTGATTCATCTTGTGGCTGGACTGTCATCAATCATGAGGTACCCAAACTCAAATTAATAAAGGTCTATCAGGTTAAGACTAGCCATATGCAGTAAAATATTATTTCAACTTTGTAGTTCTTGTTTTGTGTGGACATTGCATATCAACAGAGAATATAGAAGAGAGAGATTTATAAATAAGAAAGCACGAATCTACTGTTTTATGTAGATCCTTTATTATATGTGTATCCTTTACTATAGCTGATACAAATTTTCGTATTTAAAAGAATAATTTTTTTCTTCAAAGTTTTTACTTTGAGGAATTGCTAGAATTTTAGTGAGGTGTTTTCCTTTGTTCCATCTTTCCTGAAGACATTGATATGCTCTGTGACTTTTCTGTTGTTGCTAATCTAGTTCTTTTCCTTCCAAATCTCCTTCCACTACACACAGACCCCCCCTCCCCTTCCCCCCTCCAAAAAAAATAAAAATGTTGGGAATAATGGGCAGGAGGAATAGACAGAAGGAAATGATTGCATGAGTTCTCCAGGTGTTTTCTACCACTAAACTAGCTGATCCTAGCCTCAACAGTTGCTGTTTAGGAGCAGCCCTCTGTCTTTACATTCTATCTGCCTTACTGTGAAGCTACAGTGAGTAAAGGAGTGCCAACATTTTATTAGGTTTGCTGGGAAATGAAGGTGGTGGCAGGGGAGGGCAGCTCTCCTTACACCTGTGCTATAAGGTCAGGAATGAGAAGAATGGCTTTCTTGGAGCTTAACGTGATTGATGAGGGCTTGCTGTACTTACGCTTGGACGGTCTTGAAAACTGTAACAGCCTGGAGGAACCTCGAGGGCGGTAAGAGATTCTTCTGTGGGAAGGACTGAGTTTTGAAGCAACTTTCTTTTGTGTTTTCCAGGGATCGCAGCAGCTTTTAGCTCAAGTTCTTTGCAGTTCACGCTGGAATTCTGGGTTTCCTTGGCTTTATTTTTCAGGAAGGAGAGCGCAAGGCATAAGATACATAGAAATAATCTGGATGTTGTCACCTTGTGGAGGAGGAATTCACATGGCAGTGCAGGACTGAGCTAGTGACAGCAACTGAGAGAATGGGGTTTTGTCCATTAGGCAAACTGTCACTGAAGAGGTATCCTCCATAAGGAAGTGTACAAAACCAATCTAATTATTGTGTAAGGAGGTTGGGATGGTAGAGTGTTTGGCAGCAGATGGAAAGAGCTAACAGGCAAAAGACTGTTCTTGGTTCAAAATACTTGCCTTTTAAAACTTACTCAATTGATGTGTGGAACCCTATCAAATTTGTATGGTTTCAGTTGTGTTTCTGTCCATCTTCTGATCTCTGCTGTAGCTTCATTTATTAGGCATACTTTTATTTGGGATGAAATGCTAGAATTCCCTCTTTATTTGGTCAAGTCTTGGGGTATAGCTCTTTGTAAAGTCACTGTTATGTCTGTGTAGCCCTGGTTTAATTTGTGTTTGTTTTTCGTCTTCTTATGTTTGATTAGTTATATAAAGTGACAATGGCTTTACTAAAACAAAAGTAATTTTTAATTTCTAGTAGAATAAACCTTGAGACAAAAGGAAAAAAAAAAAGTGAAGCAATTCAAGGTCTGTTGGGATGGGATTCGTTGTTGCCTAGGTGTCTGCAGGGTAGGTGTCTGATGTTGGTGTCTAAGTTTGCATTGTATAGATTAAATCAATACAATCAATGGAGTCTAGAGAGTGGTGATTCTTATGCTAAGGTCAACACTTACATTTGATCAAATGACTTGCTGTCTTGACTCCGTTCAAAGGACTTGTTCATAAAGGTGCCTTCAACGGTTTGCTCAGGTGTAGGCACTTGGAGTTAGATAAGATTTAGTGTTTTATCTTACTTTCCCCTGGCAGTGAACAAGGCAGGCCTGAGTGCTCGCAAACTCTGAGGGGCCCTACCTATTAGTGTGGACCTCCGGTATACTTTTCTACTTTAGTCCTGAGGTTTTTTGTATCTCTTCAGATCTTGGCTGATGGGTGGGCCTAGTATGGGTGTGGTGTTTTTTTTTTGTTTAGTTTGTTTTTTAAGTATTAAGCATTGTCTTGGAAACTGAGCTGGTTCTTGAGCCAGAATCCTCAGGGCAAATGGGTTAACTGTTTTCCTGGAATGACACTTACATATTGGCTGCCTGTGCCTTCTTGTTACCTGCCTCAAAACATTTCAAGGAACAGCACTTGAGATATTTCATTCATAGGAGGAAAATAGGAAGTAATGGGAAGAGATCATGGGTAGCGGTCAGCTGTTCTCCTTAAGTGCACGCTCCCCTCTTTGCCGATTATAATGAAAATCTAGGTAATTCGAAAGGCAAGCCATTACAAGCTTGTGATGATACTAAAATTTTGAAAGCTAACTTCAGTTTCAAAAGTGGGGTACGGGAGTGCACAGACTGCCAGACTTTACAGATATCTAATAAATGTGAAAGGATTTAGGAGTTGGCTACAACAGTTGGGTCACTCAGCTGTGAATTGCAGGCTTTACTTTCATACTTGGGATGGTTATTTTACACATTATATGTATCTATAAAAGCCAACCAAGTCAAAAACCCCAAATAATTTTGTATTTGCTGTCCTAAGATTTCACTCAGATTTTAATAAGTTACTTATAATTGCGTGGTGAATTTCTGCAAAACATTTGAGATAAAAATAGTGATACTTTTTTAGTCAAAAGAAAAAAATACAAAGTATTTGTTAAATTACTAAAGCAGTTAATTTTTGAAGCATTTTAAAAAGGAACATAACTTTGTAATGTGATGTAGAATGTATCTCAAGCAACTCTTTTTGAGGTATCTAATCTTCCTGAAGTACATCCTCCTCTTAAAAACAAAAACATACATGTTTGCTTAAGTTTTGAAATGAGACATCTAGGGAAAGTGGTCTGGAACTACTACTGCAATTTCACACCTGCTGTTGCAAAAATAGCTATATCTGTTTACAAAAACAGCTCAAGTTATTTATAGAGCAGAGTGACTTAGTATTTTTCAGTTACCTTTTGCATGTTTATAGTTTTCTAATAACCTTACTTGTGTTCTATCAGTTCTTTTAAACAAAAATTGCAGTATGAAAACTAAATATTTAGAATTGTCAACCCTATTGCTTGGCTTTAGTGCCCTGCAATCCCTGAGCATTTTTTGTCTTCAATTCCTGTTTTGCTCTGAGGTTGTTGCTGACTGGCAGCTGACTAATAATTAAGACTTCTTTCTGGATTAAAGACAGAAATCCAATTTAGAGACTGTATAAATATGTGTTTTCCGGGTGTCAGAGATGTACTATTAAAACAGCCATTCAAATTTGCTGAGAGGAATTGAGATGGAGTAGAGTTACATGTATTTTTTTCCTGGGACTTACTAGAGTTGATGGTGATACTCTTGAATTTCCATTTTTGAGAGTGGGTGGTGTATTTACATACAATACATGGGCATATGTGCAAGAATTAGATCTCATATTCAAAACTCATTTGACAACCTCCTCTGTCTCTCTAAATTCTACTTAATAAATAGGTCGAATAAAGCTAATAGAAAATAATTATTTAAAATACTTAGCATAGTTGTTAATTGATGCCTAAATTACTTTGTTTTCTAGAATTGTCCTCCTCTGCCCTTTTTTAATCATGGTCATAAGTATTGCACACTAACAGTTGTTTCCCTCTAGTTAATTACTTGGTATTTCTCTTGCTTTTCGCTTAAAAATCTTCAATTTTAAAGGTTATTATTCTTCTCTTCTGTTTTTATTGTTAATGTCCTGTTTTCTTTGTAACCTTTCCTTCTGCTTTACTGATGGAAAACCCAATAACTGTAATGTTCATTTAAAACTCTTCAACTCCAGGGTTCTGACATAGAAACAGTGACTTCAGAAAATGGAAGCACAAATGATAACCATGAGTTTGTTTCAGAAGAATACGTTTCTTTGCAAGAAGAGGAGCAGCCACTTGATTTGCAAGGTAAGATATTAAAAGAGGAGCAGTTCCATAAAATAAGTGTCTGTTGTAGCATTGGCACAAAATTAGTATTTTTAATGGTTTGTATACTTTGTAGGCTTCTGTCGAAGTACCTGCTTCATTGGTGTTGTGGAAGATATTCAGTCATCAGCTTCATACAAGGATTTTTTCTTTAAATAGATGAGATTAGTAGAATGTCTTTCATTTTGTCAGTACTTTAGATGTGTTATAGTATGCACTGGTGTTGCTGGAAAATAGTTCACAGAAGTGCTATTGATAAAAGAAAATTGCTATATTAAACATTTCCTAATAATGTCCTAGATCAAATAAGAGTACTTTGGAAGGAACTATCAGTGCTTTTGCACCTGTGGCACTGTGTTGGCATTTCTTGAGTTGGAAGTGTAAGTCTGGTGCATATCAATATAATGAAAATCCTTCCACTTGTTATAATTACTAAATTTAATACTCGATTTGTTAATAGTGGTATGAGAATGCAGACTTGACAGGTTCAGTTGCAGTTGACTAAATTTGAGC
Source organism: Limosa lapponica baueri (assembly GCA_002844005.1). Taxonomy (NCBI): domain Eukaryota; kingdom Metazoa; phylum Chordata; class Aves; order Charadriiformes; family Scolopacidae; genus Limosa; species Limosa lapponica. The sequence goes on along the minus strand of KZ505664.1, from coordinate 708,121 downwards.
TTGGCCATGTTTCCAAATTCATAACCTCTCCTTGTAGAGACAGGACTAGACACTCAAACTCCATGACTATCTGGAAAATATCTTAATTAGAAATGTACTGTGGTATCAGCTTATAGTATAGTGTTGCTTTTTATCTAACTGTGCTTTTCATTCACAGGTTACTTGCATTATGATCAGTATGAGCATTTGAATTTAAGGGTCCTCCAAAACATTTTATTACATAATGACAAATTGGATTCTGATGTTTGTTAGAGGGATATTAAAAATGAGATTTAGTGTATTTTTAGAAAACCTTACCTGATATGAGTAGATAACAGAAATCTGTCACAATTACACATATTTTAATATTATATGGGAGTGGGCATAATATGTGGAGTT
>KZ505664.1:633036-700257 GCA_002844005.1 Limosa lapponica baueri | reverse complement strand
CCCCCCCCTTTAAATAGCTGCCTATGCTGCATTGGTTTTGAAAGAAATACTTAAAACTTGCTGTTGACATCTGCTGTGGAGTCAATTCAAGATGATTTTAAAAGCCAAGAAATAAAAACTACATCAGTGTTAGGATTTACAGAACATGTGTATAGGTAGGGAAGTACCCGTAAAGAAGTTTTGCTTGACGGGAAAAAATTAGTGGCTAGTATAATGAAGATACCTTTTTCAGAAAACTAGTGTGTCCCAGCCTTTATCTGACAATTGAAAGACCGGATATTTGCTTACTCTCCACTCATGGATAAGAATGACAAGACAGGGCCTGCAGATACTTGCTGCCTTGTGAGCAGTGCATAATAATGGTGTTCCTGCATGAAAGTTTAAATACCGTGTTAAGATCCTCTTATTCATGTAACCTGACTTAGCAGCAAAAGTTGTAATTCTGAAATGGATAGTGCATGGATTAATGGTCTCCCTTTTGCCCTGATTGGCTTGCATGTTACTAAAAAAACCGACAAAAATAAATCACACATACTCTTTCCTGCATAACTTTAGTTATTTTGTGATTTTTGTGATACTTCTATATAGTGTTCCAAAATTCCTTAGTTTGTTATCATCAAATAAAAGACAGCGAATTTGGGGGTCATCTTGAGAAATTGTTTATCATTGGAAGAAACAAAATCAGTATGTAACAATCTGGTTTTATAATCTTTATTTTGTTACAGCTAAACAGTTACTAATACGTACTGGGCAGAAATTACACACTAAGAGTGCTTTTGAATTTGCAGACAAAATGAAGATGATGTTTAGTTAGTCTGTTCCTCTAACTGCTTAATGTAAGTTGGACTATCAAAAGAAAGTTTTTATCTTTGTAGGTACAATACAGGTCCAGAAACGTCAGCAGCTGGTGACCAAGTCACGTGAATTGAAGGATATGAAAGATGACCTTTACCAGTGCCAACAAGAGCAAGGAGAAAACGAGAATCATAAAGTGGGGGTAGGTATTAATTTAGCTGGAAGTCATTGGGTTATTCTGTCATTATGTGTGCAATTTACACAAAGTGAAATTAATTTATCTCACAAATCCATTACATTTTTTTCTCTAGGAAGTTCTTTCTGAGAATGTAATTTTTCTTTCCCTGAATTCTTGACAAAGATTTTGTATTTTCATCAAATTTGTTATTAGAATGTGTTTAAACTTACTGGGTTTTATGTGTATAGTCTAGGCGTTATGTGGACACAGAGACTGTTTCTTTCCCTGTGACATAATGCTAGGTTATCATTAATGAAGACAGCTAAAGTAGAACGTGCTGGTAACCTACAGGTTCCTTTTTTTTTTTTTTTTTCCAGTTTTCTTTTATGTTGCTGATAACAGCATTTAAACATAATTCAATAGGTTTGGTTCTAGAGTTTGTCAGGGATGCCAAGAGACTGCGGCGATCCTTCTGTCTTAGTATATATTTACATGAACATGTATTTTCAGCAGCAAATTTGGTTCAGAATCAGTTCCTCACTTTCTGCCCCAGCTGTTGAATGCCCTTGCTTCTGGGTTTGCAGCCTCTAAACCCAGTTTGCTGAATGTAAATCAACAGCAAACACGGACGTTTTAACTTTCTTTTAAGATGGATCAATTCACATTACCCGGTTTGCTGTCCTTCAGCTACTGAAACCAATATAAGCGAGGGGTGATGATCTGTAGTTGGAATGGAAAGCCTCTCACGTGGTCTTTGTTGCCAAGAAAGTGTTTGTTTGTATATCCAAGATAAACAAACTAGCTCTATTTTTGCATCTTGCTGCAACGTGTTTCACTGTATCCAAAATTATAAGTAAACTGGGCTACCGTGGCCTTTCTAGCTGAAATTGTAATAATTCTAATTGAAGTATTTTTGCTTGTTTTCTTACTCAAGGGAGATCTTGCCACATGTTTGACCTCTACTGAGGTGGAGAAGAAATCCTTTGAATCTCAAAAAAAAAGTCTTGCTGCAGAAAATCAGCACTTAAGAGAATCTTTAGAGAAGGAAGAAAAAGCTTTGGCCTCACTTCAGGAAGAATTAAGAAAGCTAAGACAACAAATCAGAAACTTAGAAGATAAAGGTACTAGCACTGAGTCTATTGTAATGGAAAATCAGAAACTACGGGAACATTTGGAAGAGGAAAAGCAAAGAAACCACAACTTTCTTAAGCAAAAGGAAACACTTTTTGCAGAGGCACAGATGTTAAGGAGAGAACTGGACAAAGAACGCCACGTTACAGAAGCTCTAAAAAAAGAACTGGAACAGTTAAGCTCTCGTCAAACACCTGACAATGCTGATGATGATACATTAAGAGAAAATGAAGAAATAGAAACTCTGCGAGGAAGACTAGTAGAACTAGAAAAAAAGCTAAACTTTGAGCAACAGCGCTCTGATTTATGGGAGAAGCTGTATGTTGAAGCAAAAGACCAAACTGAAAAACAAGAAATAAATGAAAAGGGACAAAAGAAAGGTCTTAAAGGGCAAAATAAGACTAAAAAGAAATCAAAGGAATCATTTTTCGGTTCAGTTAAAGAAACATTTGATGCTATGAAAAATTCCACGAAAGAGTTTGTAAGACACCATAAAGAAAAGATTAAGCAGGCTAAAGAAGCAGTGAAAGAAAACCTGAAAAAATTCTCTGATTCTGTAAAGTCTACATTCAGACACTTCAAAGATACCACGAAAAACATCTTTGATGAAAAGAAGTCAAATGATAAAAGACATGAGGCAAACAAGAAAGCTCGAACTTTTTACCGAGAACATAACTCCTATGAGAATCTGAAGCACATGCATTACAGGGGACCTAACATGCCAAAAGAATTCAGAGATGGAAGAAAACATCAGTTTACAACATTTGAAAAAGATACAGATTCACAGAAATGTCTCAATGATCCTTTGTGTAATAGAAAACATCAGTTTGTCCTAAAGGGCTGCTCTGGTATTTTTGAATGTGCTCATCAAGAATTCATTAGTCTCTTTAACAGAGTATCGGATCCTATCAGGGTGGATGAATTTAATCGGCTCATGAAAAAGTATTTGCAACAAGTTGTACATAACTTTCATCACTGGAGAGAACTAGAAAGTTTCATCAATAAGTTTTTTCATAATGGGGTATTTATACATGACCAGATGCTGTTTACTGACTTTGTTAACGATGTCAAGGATTACCTGGAAGATATGAAGGAATACCAAAATAATAATGAAAAGGTTTTTGACGATTTGGACAAATACATCTACAGATACTACTTTCATTATGATAATTTACCCCAATATGGACCCAGGTTTGTTTCCATGTTTCCTGAACTTGTTAACAGAATGAAGTAGTCTTTGTAAAGACAACTAGTGTCCTTGTTCTAACAGGTGATCTTCTAGCAGGTATGTGTATATACATATATCCACGCTAGAAGACTTTCTGAATGACTCAACAGAAATACTAGATTGTGTTATATAAAGAGGATCTGTAGTACCTTTATATATAAATTTTGCGTGTGATCTTAGTTTAGGAGGCACTGCAGATCTACTGTACGTAGCCCAATCTAATATTTTTACTGAGTTCTGTAGAAAACTGTAACTGCAAGTAGGATTACGTTAGACTGAACAGCTATGATTGCCTATCTGATGGAATGAGAAACTAGCTCAGGACAAGTGCTACCTAGGACTTCCTTGTTGTCCTTCCCTGAATGAGAAGGTTTTTGGATATATTTGAGCAGTCTCAAAAGTCCTGTTCTGGCAGGTATATTCTGTGCTGGCTTTTCAGGGATTTCACTACTCTTTTAGAGCTTAGTTAGTCTGTGTGCCCAGAGCAGAGCTACTCAAATGGTAGGCTTCAGTTCACATGCTGACCCTCACTACATTTTGTTCAGACTTGTTTACAAAGATCCTTGGCATGAATTGTGTTCTACATTATTTTCCTGTATCTACTGATATTCTCAGGGCTTCTACAGAGTGGCTGAGGTCTGCTGCCTGCCTGGCCCAATGGAGCTAGATATGGTAGACTGTTTCTACTGCATAGACTTTGGTGAAAGAAAATTAAGCAAGGAGCCTTAATATATTGTGTGGAACTTGCTCTTTCTGGAACACTTATGTGTATATTTTATGTGGCTTTTATATCATTACTATTACAAAATCAACTATATAGTCTCTTGTGTTAATGTTTATTCTGTTCAGGTAAGAAAAAATGTGATACATTAGCTAATTTATAGTACAGAAGAAGTTGTCCTTGTAGATATAGCAGAGCTTTTCCCTGTGCTGGTATTCAGTGCAAAGCATAATATTTAGATCAAGGTGCAGTTCTTCATCAGGTTTCTGTTTTGGACTTCTGTTGTTTATTATTTCATGTGTTTTATTGCAGCAGGAAGTCTGAATACTTAACTACTTTGGGGTTACTAAATATTATGTGAGGTAGTACTTTCTCTTATTAAAAGTCAAACCATGAGGCTGATACTCCTATTATCAGCTACCAAGTAGCCTTTTAAATGTGTAGCTTTGGCAAACACATAATTTTGTTTTTATTTTATTAATTTAAATACTGAATTTTTGCACATTTTAGTTTTGTTTGCAGAAAAACAGAATTTCAAATTCATTTACTGATAGCTTTATACAGAAGTCTGTATAATACTGAGGATGGAAATAGCCTTAAAAGCTTAGCAAGAGGGTAGAGACGCTAGTCATATGGTAACAACACGTAGTATAATGGGACTGTTTGCATCAAAAACTGCAACAGGTGAGCAACAGTGTTTTGTCAGTGCCCCTTCTCTCTGTGTAAATGAACTTACTGTACATGAAAATTGCTGAAGTGCCTATATTTACACAAAGCATGCTTTCCTAAGGGTCTGTAAACTTTTCACTATTGTTATAGAGCAGAATATAATAGAATAACTGAAAAATAGATTAAGACCTTGGTCAAGCATCACAGTAGGGATAACCAAACAGCTGTTTACCTAGTCTTATTCTGAAAAGAACTTCAGGCAACCAGCTGCAGAGTGTTTTTATTTTTAGAATGGATTTATTTCAAATATATGAACTTACTGATGATTTAAACAAATAACCCCCATGCCCATTTGGCTTACAAGAGAAAGGACTACTTCTTAATACTAATTTTGTTTTCTTTTCAGTAAGCCTCAGCATGTTAAAAACTGTTCTTGACAATGTGATTGTATTTCAAAATGCTTTTAGAGATGCTTTCATATGAGTAGTAATAAGCTTTTGTTTACTCCTTGCAGTCGACCTAAAAGGCCTTCTTTTACACAAACTGAAAATTCCAGATATGAAAAACAAGCTCAGAAGTACCACCACCGTAATAAAAGAGAAGGTAAATGGCATAAACACGGTCGCACTAATGGAAGACACATGGCAAATCTTGAAATAGAGTTGGGGCAATTACCCTTTGATCCAAAATACTGAGTAATATATGGTAAAAATAAGTTTAGAATTAATAATTCGCATCATCTCTGGAAACTAATTGTTTTTCAGCCAAGCAGCAAGATGCAAGTTTTTTCTCTAACTTGATTTTTACACGTTTTTGTTAAAAGGCAGAAGTCAAGCTTTCTAATTTGCATATTCTGTACTGTTGCTTTAACTGTTCTTTGGAGGTGATGGTAGTTTGGGTGCCAGCAGTATTGTTGCAGAAACTAGGCATGCAATGACTCGTGTATGAAAAATACGCTTAATTGCATTCCATTAGTGTAGTTCAAGCTTGAGTCATGCATAATGTACCAATAATTAACTCCAATATTTGATATACTAACTTCATCTCATCCTTCAAAAAATAGGTCTACATTATGGTAATGTATTTGCTAGTGTTTTGTAATTTTACACTTGCTTCTTGTCTTTTGGGGGGGGGGTTTCAAGAGCCTGTTGAATTGTGAAGAATTTGCTGTGCTGCATTCTAATCAGCTTGCTGATTTAAGCACTTGAAATGTCTTGCATATCTGCATATTGTAGAAGAAAAATAAAGAGACATTGTGGGTAAAAGTCTTTATTTATAAAACAAACCTGGCATAGCTGTACAGTTCTATAGAAATGGTCTACTTTTGTCTAATTTCTTATTGTTTAAATAGTCATGTGGTAACTTTGGTCTTCCTGATGTTTTCTAGTGTTGTAAGGTAGGTCAGCACTCCCACCTTGCCATACTGCTACTGAAGTTGCCTTCAGGAAGAGGTTTAGCTGTTTCTAGCCAGCCAGTGGCTGCAAAATCAACCTTCCCCATTTAACTTACCCGGTTTCAGACTCACTACTCTCTCCTGTCTGCAGTACAAAATCTTCTAAGCAAAACTGATCTCATTAGGTCATAAGTCTAGAAACTGATCTTCAGGTATGATTCAGTTCAGGTTTTTTTTCCTGTAGACGTAGATGTGGCTTCCAACTCGTCCTTGAGGTACATGAGTGTGAAAGACAGTGGCTGTTTTCTCATAGCCCCTTAAAGCTAGAAATGATGATATTTCCTGTAAATGAACATACATTAGTTTCCACAGTCAGAAAGTGTAGTTGGGAGCATTAGAACAGTGTTCCAAAGTCTTCTGAAAACCATCAATTCAACTTTCCCCTGGAAGTTTTATCCTTTATTTCAGGAAAGACTGCTAGAAAAAGAGGTACCTATCCTGTTTGATCCTGTCTGGAGTGGATATTCACCAGAGACTGTTGTTTGAGTACACGGACTTCATAGAAGAATTGGGGGGAAAAGGTACTCTGGCTGCAGGCATTTTTGCTTGTCATTGTTGTTAACAGGTGTATGGTCCTGGGAACAGACCGCACATTTGTTTAAATATGGTGTGAGGAGAATTCCATAAAACATTACTTTATGGCATGTAGAATTTGCACAGAGGAGAGGGCATACGTGAGAGTTAAGTATATATCACTGCAATGGTATCTATACTACGTTATGGACTAGAGGGTTCAATTTTCATTTAAGCTGCGTTTAAAAAAGTTGCTGACAAAAATTTTCAAAAATCTTAACTGTAACTCTCCCTTAATTTATTTTTTAACTTGACCTCAAAACCAGTTTGTTTCACCTTGCAGTTACCATACCTGTTCTAGCACACTGAAGAAGATCAAGTGACTGGGTAATAATGTATCATTGTAAAACTCCTTATTAAGCCAGCCAAGTGGGTTAGAGTAAAATACATCTGCTTCATCAATATAGCTCTGATTTCCGGTTAGGTCTGGGGGACACTGAAGGAATCTCATTTTTAGAGGACAGTGAACATGACTAGGGAGAAAAACAAAACAAACACATCAGGATAAATTGACCAATATCTAAGATTTGAAATGACTCATCACTTAAAGATACCTCAGTCAAAACCAAGATTGAATAATTACTTTTTTCCCCCAGTAGTATTTTCTTCCCTTCTGTACTTCATATGAAAGCGAAAGTGGATTCGGCTCCAGACTGCTGTGACTATGTTATTAGCAGTTCACAGAAAGCAGATTTATCTTAATAAAAATACCATCTGCATATCATCAGTTTATTAAAAAAGCACTTTTCCATATCGGCTTCACTGTTTATATCTGCTTTAACGTTTGTTTACTTACCAGGATCTACTGCAAACTTTTTGGAACAGTGACTTCAGGCATTGTATGTTGCAATTACATTTCTTTACTCTCTAGCGGCAGAAGTAGAGGTAAAATTGAGACATTTTGACTGTAACAATTAGTCTTTAGTTTTGCTAGAAAAGTTACCACAATGAGGCAGCATGAATTACTTTTCAGAAGTCATAAGACTTACCGCATATCCTCATACAAAGCTATTTTACAAAAACTGAATAAAGCTTAGATGCTGACTTTTATTCTGTGATATAACCATTTGGCTTACTTCCCCTATTCATTCTGTATTAACTGTACGAAAAATCAAAACTCTTCCTGTATCCATCTATCCATCTCGATTTATTAAGCTTAGGAAAAAAAATAATTTCTGTTTAAGTGTATGGATTTTAATGTAATACACTGTTAACTATTTTAATACCTGTAAAATGGAGTAGAGTGGCATGGCATCATGAAGAAGACGTGTGCTTGTGACTGGTAAGAGTTACTACAGAGTTGCTGTACATGACTCATAACATCAAGAGAGCCTCGCTGGTGAATCAAGCCTGTGTACAGGGCTGGGACTACATTTGATAAAAGCAGGAAAGTTGCTGCAGATTTCTTCCACGCTTTCAGGTGTTTCAAAGAATATCCTAGAGAAACATTTGAGTAAGTTTTGGAGATAAACAAATACTAACTGGTCCACGTAGTATTTTTGAAAGTACCATAACTTAGTGGAAAACCACTACTCGGTTGAGAACAATATTGCTTTGAGGTATTTTAATACAACGTTATTTCAGTCTTTACTCTTTAAATGGAAATTCAAAGGTTAGACTTTGCCCTTAGTAACTCTTGGATTTAACAGTAGATGTTAAGCCCATACCTGTCTTTTGAAATACAGAAGTTTGATTTCAAAGCTAGTGCTTTATCTTTTTAGAGCTTGGTTTTAATCTCTTGTGAGAGAAAAATAGCCCATTTAGTAGTTTGGATGAATGATATGTGGCGACTTACTGATGTGTTCTGATTCACGCATGTCCAAGTAGAGCCAGAATAAATGGTAACTACATGTGCTGTGGTATGGCTGTGGTGTTCTTTTTCTCTAACATGCTGAAAGCTACAGCATTCCCTTATTGTTAGTCATTTTTGAGCTGCTATCCTTGGAAAAGCTTACTCCTCCATCTTTTCCCATCCCTGCCCTTCCTGAAGGACCTAAGAATAGAAAGAGGCATTTCTACTAGTGGAAGATAGCTGTATAAACCTGCTTCTAACAACCACAACTAGATGAACCTGGCACAGAAGACAGCTTCACGTTGCAACCAGTCTGGAAACCCATATTAAGTCATGTGCTTCTCAGTATTAGGAGATAAAAATATTTTATGCAGCCTAGCTCTGTGACCACCTTTACTGACTGACTGACTGACAAGAAACAAGTTAGAATAGGCCTGTTTCAGAAGTGAGTAACAAGTAAGTTAAATTAGTCTTCAGTTGGTCTGTTCTGACAAATTGCAGATCTTTATCTCGGATGAAAACAAAGTCCACTAATTAGTCTGTGGTTTAAACACGAGTGGAAGCATTCTATTACAGGCATTTTTTTTTTACTGCTTTTGTGAGACACTCTTAGCTTACCTCTAAGTGTGCTTGGAAATAACTTTGAAATTCATGTGGTTTTTTTCTTTTTTTATTTACAATATTTTGAGCAATTTAAAGACCACTTTGTAACCACTGAGTTCTCAGAAATAACTTGTAATTCTTTTTTTACTGAAGTATCCAAACATGATAATTAGCTCTTGATAAATTGAGATGGGCCCATTCCCTTATAGACATGAATGTTAAGAGAGATCGTAACAAAAAATAGTGGTCTGATTGGAATTTTTCTGCATGTGAGGTAGAACTGGTTCATCTTAAATGTGCTATTGAACTAAGCCAAGACATACTACGTGTTTGATCTTAGCAGAGAGCAAAATTATTGAGATGCCTACTTTTCTTTATATCAGCAAAACAGGTTAAAGAAAATCACAATTTTCATTGATTCATCTGTTTTGAACTTGTATTTAAACTAAAGCTATTATACAGGTTCACGTTCCAGAAGTTTTAATCTTTCGTTTGTAACTTTTCAGCATACTAGACTTTACACCGTTTCACTTTTTCTATAGATACACTAGTGTAGTTAATACCTAGTTTTGTAAAATATAAAGTTCTTCCTTACTGGGCTCTTTTCTGTGTTTAAAAGAAAAAAAACCAAAACACAAAACCAAACAACACAACAGGGAAAAAAGATAAATGAATACTTTAAAAGTTTCTGCTTAAGTATCAGAAAAATCTTAAGTTATCAAAAGCAATATGCTGTCTGGTTTAAATTGTAGACAGATTCTCTTTAATTTTTAAGCTAACCACATTAGTTTAGGGACCTTATTCCTGTTTTAACAAATTCACCTTAGACAAGGATAAAGTTATCACATCAACTGATCTAAAACTTCTGTGGGAATTAGCCTCCAGCTGGTGGTTGGTCAAGAGCAGACAGAAAACCAGCATCATCATATGCTAACACACCTGAACCTACAAAAGGATAATTTTAGGCTTTGAATACTTCAGGGTTTTTTGTTGCATATTCAAAGGCATTTGTCAGGCATGTTCGAGAGAAGCAGGTGGAAAAATACTACAAAGGAGCCAAGGAACAAAATTCACTGTAAGGGTGGCATTGCTAAAAATTTAGGAGTCACTGAGGCAATTTTCATATTGTTTTGTAGGAAGTACTTTTACCTACGCTAAGGATTTTCCATATATGCTTCTCTCATTTGCTGTTTCTTTTTTTTTTTTTTTTCTTTCCCCTAGCTGTAAGAAAAAGTTAGGTTAGTCTTAAGAATCCTTTGTCAAATAGCTACATTGGCTATTAACAGTCTTTCTTTAGGTAAAAATTATATACAGGGAAGGTTGCAAGACATTTGAAACCAATGCTTACCACAAAAAACCATGCAAAATGGTAGTACTGGATAGATGAACCTGAATTCTTTATGGCTCAGCATGCTGTAATGAAACACATAGAATACTACAGCGAGAAAGTTAAATGCATCAGTTCTGTTGACAAAGTATGTTTCAGAGCATGGAGGGCTGGAAGAAAAGCACATGCATGTACTAGAAAGCTTTTGGCATTTAAGCAGTTTCGAGTAAAAATGCAAATTCTCACTTTATAAATATAATGAGTACATTCAAATTAAGATTATTTGGTCAGTTTAAGCCAAGCACTAATGAAAGTACCTGGCTACACCAATTAAGTGGTCTGATTCTATGACTACTAAATATCACCTAAGTAGTACTTCACCAATTTGCTTTCTGTTATAATAGCAATAAAAAGGATGTTAAGCTAAGATTCAAGTACATGTTTGTATCTAACAAAGTAACATTCACCTCTGCTAGTACAACTGCACACAATTTCCCATGCCAACTTTTGGGTCTTTTTTTGGGATTAATGTGAGACTTGTTTCATGGGAATCAAGCAAGTTTTTACAAGACTAAGGGAGACAAAAAAAAGGCCTAAAACCAGTGGAGCTACATCCAGTTTTGACTTTGACTGAAAGAAGAGATGGCATTTGTGGCCTCGCTACCGTTTTGCTGTATTTTATTACTACTGTAGTCCAATGCCATTTATTACTTCATATTTATTAATTTGCTGTATCTTTTCTTGCCTGAAAGTGTCTTGTTTAATCTACAGTTAATTCTGATGCTTTAGAAACAGCTTACCGTCTCAACTTAAAATCAGACTTCTACTTCTCAACTTAAAATCAGATATACAGTCCTATGATAAATATTAAGAGCTATGTGTAGACTTGTGAGTGGAGTTAGAGATCTAAGAACCTCTCGTCTTACTGTGGATGTATTAAAGAACCAAATGAAATAGTATTTTCATTAACAGGCATCCAGTAAATGCAGTTTTCTAACTAGTTCTGTTGTTGCTTAAACATGTTAGGTGATTGAATGTTTGGGGTTTGTTCACTTTCCACTGAATTTCATGCTGAATTATTTTATTCTTTAAGGGTCTAATCAATTCTAAAAATACATGTTTGGTAACAATACAAGAAGTAGTATTACATAAAATTCTAGAAACTAGTGTGTAATTGACTGCATTTCTTGGGAGTATTTGAATAACTTAAAGTTTTCTGTCATTTAACCTGAATACTATGCTTTTTTGTTTTAGAGAGGACATGACCTTTAAAAAGAACACAACCAGTGAAAGATAGTAGTTACACTTAGGAGAAATTACCTGTATACCAACACTGTCCAAATCACTGTCACTAGAAAGATGCGATACCTTTTTGGTGCCACCACACAGCCATGAATAAAGAAAGGGAGATGGGTACCCAAGATGACTGGTAGTCCCTGAGTGAAGTACCAGTGCCAAGAATGAGATCCGTAAAATGTTCCCAAATTCTGCAGCACATTGAATTTCAAGAAGTTCAGCTGAACCAGTACCCACTGGAAAATTTAGGGTAGGGAGGAAGAAAAAGTTAAATACAAATCCAAAGTGAAAACCAACAGCTAGAGTGAATTACAGAGTCATGATTGGCCTTAAGTGATACAGCATTTTCATTCGTACTTATTTTTTTCTCCTAAGACTCATCACAGATTTCCTATATTGAGCAATTAAACAGAAGTTTGTAAGTTTTGTGGTTTGTTGATAACTACTGATTGAGAGCTAAGCATACTGATTTTAAGTAACAGTCTGTCATTGGAAATAACTGCGAAGTCAGTGTTTAAGGATTTATGGCTGAGGATATAGTTAAGAGATTGTAGGCCAGACACAGTCACAGAACTAGCAGAAGTTAGAAACATCTGTCCATGTTAAAATGCTAAAAATCAACCTTTTCAAGTTAAGTTTAAAGCAACTTACCTTTCCAAAAAACACACGGTCAATAATTAAAGAAGTTCCTACTGTGACCAATCTGCAAAAATGGAAAGTTGGTTGCGCTGATATTGCCTGAATTACTTTTGTATCACATTCTAGCTTCTTCAAATAGCTGTCAAAACTCCCTGAATAGTTATTCTTGATTTTTTTTTTTTTTTATTATCCATACTCTTAGCCATTTTACAGTGGCCAGTTACCATCACCTGGTATGCTTGGCACAATCCCAGATTAAGCTGGAACGCTGTTCATGTCTCATCCTTTCCTAGTGCTTTTCTGCAGCATATACATTAATTTAAAGGAAGCACGCCTCTTCTTTAAACTTTTGCAAAAGGACTTTATTTCTTGCTTGTTTTTTACATCGTCAGCTTTTGTGGGTTGTCTGCCATCTTAAGATAGAGTTATGTACATTCATAGTTAAATGCAGAAAGAACTTACCCAACTGGAATGCAGTTGTGTAGGATAAAGTCTGCTTTCCTCTGTTCTTGCAAAAAATGACTGAAGACCAAAGGTATCCATGGGATAACAGCGGTGGGACGAATAACAATTGCAAGTGCTATCAGAGCTAAATATTTGCAACTGAAACAAGGGAACATAAGAAAAACGGAAGTTTATCAAAAGGTTTGGTCTATTCTTTTTCAGACAGTGACATTTCAACAATTTAAATACTGTCATGTCTCTGACAAAAAGTTTTTTCCTACTGTGGATAGCTTTGATCCTCTCACTGGAAGGTTGCCAAATACATAATTGCTTTTCTTAGCAATGGGGTTGCTAACTAGAAGCACATATTTGCTTTAAAATAGATAGCCAGTAAAGAAAGTTGTGACCACAAGTTCACCCATATCTGAATCCAAACAAGCTTTTGTTATCTTTTCTCTTACCACAAATTCCAGTCCTTTAAAGTTGAAATTAAAGTTTCCCATAAAGTGATACTTCATGCAAGGGAACTGGAGATAACTAATTTTATACATCAGCTATATCATGGCTACAAATACATTTTAAAGGAAATACCACAGTGCTGTTCCTTCCAAGATCTGCAGCTCTTACTATGTGAATGAGGGGGTTTTGGTTCCCTGTATCTTAAGGTAAAAATTAGCATTTTAAACAGTATCAGTAGATTGGTGTTATCCCAAGCCAAAAATGATCAGTACTGTTACTACAAAGTTTCTCACCTGCTCCCCATCTTGGAACCTTTTATCGGATAGTAGGAAAGAGCAAAAATGGTAAGAAGAGCTTCCATGGTGTTTGTTAGAGTTCTGGTACAGGAATACCATGTAAACCAGGAACACAGCTGGGAGAAGTACTGAAAATAATTATGAACAACAGAATGCAAAAGGAGAAATGTTAAAACAAATTCTGTAGTTTTAAATGGTGATAATTCTTCAAGGTGTGACTTACTATCATTTTGCTGTTGCTTACACTGCAACAGTGTTCATTAACGTGCACTGAATTTTTTTAAAGGCTGACACTCACCACACACTTTGCTGTTTCCGCATTTTCAAGGTGTCGCACTAATGAGTAAAGCTTCACATCAGCAAAAGCTGCCAGGACGGCCTGTGCAAGTCTAGGGACCCATATCTGGGTAAGCAGAGAAAATGTCACTTGCAACAAACCTGCTAAATTCCAAGTTCAATGAGAGAACTACTGATTTAATGGATGACTGTTCAGACATGAAAACAGTAAGTGAATTAGTGAATATTCTTTAGATCTTTTAATGATTTTTTTAATACAAATAATAAGGTCCTCTGCTAGGACTGATATTTCTGCCAAAATAAAGAAACTCTAAAGTTCAACTGAAATTACTCAGAAATTGAAAGTAGGATTCTTTGCCATTCATCTCCAATAGAAGTCAAAGGGGGCTGCTGTTACTGAGTTTAGTAAAAATTTACATTATTAAACACTTTGGAAAACTGAACCACGGAGGACTTATGACAGTGGCAAACAATATCAGTATAAGACTTGAGACTGACGGAGGCCAAGAATAATCCTCCACAGTCGCAGGCATCAGTACCGTGATGGGAGATCCATCAATGAGTTCTGCACCAGTATGAAACACTTCAGAGGTCCCTGAGCTCATACATCTCTAATTGCCACGTTCAAGCCTTTGTATTTTACCCAATGATAAAGATACACTGAATTTAAATACCATGCTTTTAAATTGAATTTAAGAAGCAGATGCGTTCTTCTGATTATACTCACCAGCAGCTGGACATCATCCTTAGCCAGCAACTGTAGGGCTTTGTAGATGCTTGCAAAGATGAGTGGGTATGAGTAGCCCCGTAAGCCGCTTGTCCATTCCCAAGTCAGGTAGCCATAATTACTAATATTAAGGATTGATCATGAACAACCGAAACGGGAAGTTTCATTCGAGCTCTGTTATTCTCAGACATTTACCCTTGTGGCCAAAAGCCGGGGGGGGTGTTTCTGTGACTGGCCAGGCCAGTGCCGTACCGCCGCGAAACGCGACCCCCGGCCGCGACCCCCGGCGGCGCCGGTACGAAACGGTGCCGTGTTCCCTCCCCCGGGCCCGCCGCAAGCCTCGGCCGTGAGGGCCGAGGGAAGGATATCTGAAGGCCATGCGATGCGCCACCTCCAGCGACTGCCAGTACTCGTCCGGCACGAAGCTGGTCTGGACGAGGAAGCAGTTGAGCGTCCGCAGCCCCACCGTCAGCGCCAGCAGCGCCGCCGGCCCGCCGCCGCCCCCTAGGGAAGGGAAGGGAAGGCTGTCCGTCCAGCGCCGCTGCCCTGCCCTGCCCCGCCCCGCACCACTTACCGGCGCCCCGCTGTCCGGGGTCGCTGTACAGCACCGACCGCCGCTTGCGGAGCCGCACCGCCGCCGGCCTCCGCGCCCGGACCCGCGCCAGCAGCCCGCCGGCCGCCTCCATCCGCGGGGGCGGGGACACCGCCGGCACTTCCTTCCGGTCGCTCTAGCGAACGGGAGGCCTCCGCTCGGTGGTCTCCCGTCCTTCAGGTGAGGGGCGTCGGGGCCGTGGGGCGAAGCGCTCCCGGTGCGGAGGGCTCCGGGCTTTCTGTTACCCCTGTCCCTTCTCCCCTCTCCCCTCCGGGGAGCGAAGGCGCTGCTGAGGAGCGGCCGCGGCGCTTCACGCTCGTGCCCGCGGGTGCAGCAGCGCCGCCTACCGCCATGTTGGGGCGTCTGCCGCTGCCTCAAGTGGCGCTGGCCGTGGCGCTCGGCGTGGCCAGTGGGCTCTACATCTACCGGCCCCTCTTCCAGCCGCCCCCGCAACCTCCCGAGGGCACAGCGGGGCCGCCGGCGGACGCCGCGCCGGAGAAGAGGCCCTAAGGGAATCGTGTGAGCTGCGCCGTTCCCCGGTACCGCCTGGCAGCCCGGACCTCCGCGCCCCCCGCAGAGAAAATGGCGCCCGAGCCTCTCAGCGAGTCGGAGAGTTCGTCGCCTGCCGGCTCTGAAGCAACCCGCCAGCTGAAGGTGTACCTGCAGACGTGTGTTCGGTACCGGCCTGTTGGGACGTGAATGTTGACATTTGTATAAAATCCTGAACGTTTAAAGTGGTTGTTTTCACGTCTAAGTTTAAGTAACCACAGGGGAACTGGAAAAAGAAAGGCGCTGTTGTACGGTTACACTATATGGGTTGGGTTTTTTTGATTGCCTCTGATCTGATCCTCCAAGCGATAAATACTGTTTTTATCGACTTGTCACGGTTTCAGTTCTTAATACTTCAGCTTTGTTGGGGAGCGCAGTTGTACTGATGGCTGAGAAGGGAACTGCACCCAACGTGGTGTCCTTGGCTTATCCCTGTACATGTAAACATACACACATGGGCCACACATGCACACACGTGTCTTTCATCCCTGACAGAATGAGGCCGGAGCAGCTATTTAATAGATAAGGTTGCCTGAAAGCTAGCTTGTACTTGGAGAAGTGCTTCAGTGTGTAGCTCAGCAGGACAGCATTAATCTTGCAATAGCTGACAAAAGAGAACAGAATCTGAGACTCAGGGAAACTACAGCAGTAGATATTTCAAGACTTCAGTAAATCTAAAAGGAAGCCAAAACCTGCAGATCTTGAGAGGAACTTCTTTCAGATTTTAGTTCTAACACTGAATCTTGTTTGGACAGCATGAGGGAAGAAATCCTTTCCCTGGATGTGCTATTGTTTTAAGCCAGGAGCGACGCGCTGGCTGGAGGTAGCGGGCAGACCTTGCAGGAGCTGAGAGGAGAGGACAGCAGTAGAAGCTGGACTGGGAGGTGCAGCTGAGTGCGTGATAAATCTAGTTTGGGCACTAGGAAACACCACAGGTCAGTGATGAGAGCAAACACACAACTGCTGTGGGGACTCCAGCAGCTTCCTCTGTTTACGAGACTATTAAAAGCCTATTTTAAAAAGGCGTAACTGTAGCAGGCACTTTTGTAAGCATAATTGCTGGAAGTTTGTCCATAAAGGTGGCAGTTGATTTTGAAAAGTCTCAAGAAAGAGGATGTCAGAACTGGTGCAGACAGAAGGGGTAAATGATGCAACTGAGCTTGCTGAAATTTGGAGACAATTAAAGTGGCTTTACTTTTGAGAGAGCACAAAGTGCTTTCCTCCTGTGAGGGAGGTAGCCAGCAGGCGGCAGAGGCGCCTCGCTGAAACCACATTACCTGGCACCACCTGTTTTCTCTTCAAAACCTGTTTTGCCTCTCATGAATTTTTATTAAAAAGGCGTGTGATCTTTCGGAAGAGCGGGGAGGAGGACGGCGGGAGAGCCAGCCTCTTTTATTAAAACCGCCCTTGTGACCGTGAGCCCAGCGAGTGGCAGGAGGCAGCGCCGTTCCCGCCCCTACCTCGGCCCTTACGGGAAGTGATGTTGCTTTGACGGAAAAGGCACGCTTGCAGCCCAAAAAAGGGCAGGTGCGGAGGGACGCGGTGCTGCGGGAGCCCCGGTGGCCGGGGGAGGCGAGCAGGTAGGAGGGCGGCGAGCCGGGGTGGGGGCTGTGGGGTGTGGGGTTTTCGCCCCCCTGGCATCCCCCGACGGGGCCGTTGGAGGCGCGGGAGGGCTTCAGAACAACCACCCCCCGCTGCAAAAGGAGTTAATAAATCATCTCAGGACGAGTGGTTTGGGCAGGGAACTGGCAGGAAAAGGTGGTTTCCCTGTACTGCAGAGCGGGGCAGTGTCACAGGCTGCTGGCACCTCTTCTGACACTGCTGCTGTGAACACGAGCACACAAATAATCCCTCTCAGACCTTCCCATGTAGCAGCTGTGGGGACCTGCAAGTTTCCCACAGCTCAAGGCATGCATTTCTTTTGTAAAACAGAAAAGTGGATTGTGTGTCTGATTTTATTTAAAAAAAAAAAGTCTTTAAAAATGGTAAATTGTTGAGGGAGCAATATAAGTGTGTTTTATCTGTTTAGCTAGAATTTAAATCATGTATTTGAGTATCAACAGATCTGTCACTTCTTTCTGAACACTGCAGGTTTGTCTGACAGTCTGCTTGTTGAGAGGGTTCTGGAGTTCTCCTCAACCTGATTTGCAATGCTTGGGCTTGGGCTAAACTAATGCTTTGATGATCTTGGATCTAAAGAAAGCTAAATCCATCAGAAAAACGTCTTGGTTTTTCTAGCTCTGTAAGTAACTAGATTATATTAATGTATAAGTGGTATTTTTATGGTGCTAGCAAAGTTTAAAGGACATGCCTAGAACGGTCAAAAACACCCAGCTTTATTTTTTATCTCTCCTTAGAGATGCATCAGGTGTATTTTGAGCTCTCTGATCCTATAACTCCTCAAACACTTTCCCTAATGATTAGTGCTTATGAGTTTTTAATCAGGATAGCACATTTGCATGTTTGGAGTTAGGAGTTCTGCAAGGTGTTATTGGCAAGGTGATGTTTCTCTATGCTTACAGTTTTTACTGACACTCTACAAGATGTTTGTTGATTTCCACATATAAAATGCAATAGTGGCACTAATCAGTTTCTAATACCTATTCTGCCTGCCTTTTCTTGGAAATTTATTCTTACATAGACTTGTCTTCTCAGCCCTTGTTTCTTTTCATAGACTTATACTACTTCTGTGACTGTTCCAATTGTTTTCCAGCCAGGGAAAAGCATATAATACAATATGCATTTCAAATGTTGGTACGTAATTGTTGGAATAGTATTTGTGATGCTAAATGGATGTCTTAAAAGCATGGTTAAAAAGATGGAAAAAAAAGAACAGCATGTTCCTGTGTTTCTAGTTCAGGGTTCTAATTTTACGTCTACTTAATCTCTTGCACAAAGGAGTTCTGGGTGGGGGGAATGTGCTACATCTTACACTATTTTATTTTTCCAGTTAATAAAATTTCTCATCTGCAACCAGATATCTAAAAACAGATTGTAATTTTGTTTTCATCACTATCGTTAAACGTGGGAACACGTTATTTTATCACTTGACTACACATTTCCTTTTCTTTCAAAGAGAAGATTGGTGAGATAAAAGAATTTTTAACTAGCTTTTGGCGCTTACAGAAACAAGTACTATGAGCAGTAGTACTTGTGTCTTCTTTAGATTCCTGGTTGTTCTGGTACCACCAGGTATCTGTTGTGCTGGCATAATGACCATTGATTACTCTGTTGATTTTCAGCATAACCCTGGACTTGCAGATCAACACCATTACTAAGAACAGTCTGTCATAGTCAGCAGAGGGCTAGTAAGAAATTAATTTAGAAACAGGCAAAACTGGCACTAGAGATGGAATATAAGGAATGACAACTCCTTTTTGCCATTAATGTCTCAGTATATAATTATAACAAGGTGCATTTAAAATGTATTAAACTTGTGATTTAAATAGTTAATCATCAAATACTCTCTTCTGTATTAAAGTTACGTTATTGTACTCCACTGCACATGTGATCTGATCCTGCAGATAGTTAAGTTTGTTCCTCACTAGTTTCAAAGGGTTACTTACATATTTATAACTAAGCATTTGCTGGGCTGGGCATGTGAAGTGCTCAAGGACTTGCTTTTGCTCCTCTTCTCTTGCAGATACCATTCATGCTGGAGATACAATCATGTTTACAGAACTGACTTCAAACATGGCTGAAAAGTTGTTCAAGTACAGCATAGTTTAAGAAATGCTTATCTAAAAAGACAGAAACAGCAGAAACACTTTTTTTTTTTCTTTTTTTTTTCCTATTTATACAAATATATTCCCAACCAGTCTTCCTTGGGGAGTAGCATCTGGTTATGAGATTATTTTTTTTTCCTCATTTCTTTTTTGGTCTTCTTAGTCTGAAAACTGCATCGCTGTCAGGAGGCAGGACTAACTTGAACCACATTAAATCAGCTGAGATCATACCCTTTTATCCCCAGTGAAGTTAAAACCATAGTGAATGAGAAGTCCTAGCCCCTAATTTCTTTCCTGGAACATCTTTATATTGTTTTGTTTTCATACATAATACAACAGAATTTACTTTTGGTTATTGTAATCAGTAGTCTCAATGTCTGTGATTTATTTTCCAGTCTAATAAGCTTTGAAGATTAAATTATGGCATATAGATTAAAATATGACATATAACCAGCACGATTTTTTCCTGTGATGTTGCTGTGGCTTCAAGGGGTTGAAAATACTCTGGTAGGTCTATAGCAGTTTTACATAGTAGCAGGTGTTTGAATCCTTTTCACATACTGGCCAGCACTTTGGAGCTGACCTGACAAGTTCTTCAGTATTTTAAACTACTGCAGGGGAAAAAAACAAATGTCCTTGCTTTTTTGGCTCTGAAGATAATATCAAAGCATAAACCAATGCAGTGCTATTTTCCTGAGTTTGCAAATCCATTTCCCATAGATGTTCCCTTTCTCTCTGTCTGATTCTTTTATGATAAGAAATGGGTAAGACTAAGCCATATTAGAAAAAGGCACTTCTGGAAGACAGTGTGAAGACTGGTAGTAAGATAGGACAGGGGCAGGAATCAGCAATGAAGATACAAACTTAGGAGGAGGAGTACAGCTTTTCTAGAAATTTATGATTTGCGGTGGAAAAATGGAATTGGTAGATACATCAGCAGTGTTTTTAAATTAAAAATTAAATTTGTGGGCACTTGCAAATAGTATTTTGAAAATCACTCTGCACTTCTGCAGTGAATTCTTTGAGTAAAAGAGTTACATGAATGAAAGGACTGTAAGGAGTATACCTTGCTGAAATATTTTATATGCAGATAAAATGCTGGATAGGTATAAGGACAACTGCTACACAAATCAAGTAGCTGATTCCAGATTAACTTCGGAGTTTATGATCACAGTTTTGCAGCTGGCCATCATACTGCTTGTGTGTACAGCTGTCAGTTGAAAAGGTGATAAAAGGATAAAGGAATAAATAGAAAAATAGTTAAGTATTACTCAAGATTTGGGTTTTTTCCTTTCAGGTAAGTTGAGCTCCATGGTGGAAGTAATGCCTTTTATTAGACCAACTTGCGTTGTTGGAAAGGATAGGTGGTGAGCTTTCAGATATATAAGCTTCTTTCAGGTTTGAATTAGAAACGCCAGAATTGATACACGATCTTTGTAGTACTTTTGTTAAGAATATTAACCCACAAGGCACCATATGTCACTAGAAGGTGATGAAGGTTCTCCTGCAGAAATACTACTGTTTTAAAGGCATCTTCCCATTTATAATTAAACACTTCAAAATGGCAGTGCTGTCATGGCAGCTGCTGTACAGCCATGGAAGTGAACAGCATGTGCTCTCTAAAGTTAACCAAGTTTCGCTCTCAGGGCCTATCTCATTATTTTCATAACTGTTGGATATTTCATTTGGTTCTTGTTGCTCTATGAACTGAAAAGGAAGAAAAGAGTTCTTTGCAGTAACATCCCTGCGGAATGGGAATATTTGGACTGGACTGAAGATATTTATTAGTGATAAGGACTAATAAAGCATGTATGTTAGATAGGAGGAAAAGAAAAGTTGATTCATTTTTATGATAAAAAATTGCAAGCTTTCTGGTTTTCTTGTATGTCTCTGCCAGTCTTGCAAGTATAATGTAGTTGCTGAGCGTAGGTGCTGTAGTTAATGAGTTATGTTCCTCCTGGAAATCCCTGCTGATAATTGCATGACTAACATGGAGTGTGATGCATGTTGGAAACTTCAGGATATCACTCAAAGCTAGCAGTCATAGGAGTTGCTTGTGCTGTGAAAGTGTTTTATGTGAGGTTTGCACGAGATGAATTGCTGTTATAGTTATTGCCAGTGGGTGGTGCTTTCCCAGTCTGCTTTGAAGCCTAGCTAACATTCAGAATGTAGATTATAGCAAAAAGTAGGATGGTGTTTTTGTGTTTGGTTGTTTGTGGTTTTATTTAATTGCAAATGTTAATCATAATTCCCCTCCCCCCACTTGTTTGGTTCCAAACCAAACTTTATGCATGACTGGATGTGACCCAAAATACAGGTATCAAGTTAGGTTCTAGCCCTGCTAGTATTATCTGTTTGCAACAGAGTGTTTCTCATCCAGCACTTTAAGATCCTGTGCACGTAACAGCACATGCTCCACTGACTTTCCCCCTAACAATGATTCAACTTGACAGGTCTTTCTGCTGGGGCATGAACTGTCTGGCTATACTTAATTTTTCCATATTCTTTCTTGCATTAGAATGGTGTCAGGATAAACATCTCTGTACAGAGATGGTGTCATCCAAATTTAAATTTGATTGTCTGAATTTGATAGCAAACCTCTCATAATTTTAGTTTGGATAAAAGTAGCCCTAAGTTGGAATTGTTGAAGTGGTATTTTTTTTAATGCTCTTTAGCTGAGCAGTAGAAGAGGTGACTATAAATCTTTATTTGATAGCTTTCTAGAATTGTCAGTTTGGATATGCACAGGACGGGGGCTGAGATCCTGCTGTGTGTCAGTGGAAGCTGAAGAGCAGGCTTTGGAAGACCTATGAAAAGAATGTGCTGCAAAAGTTAGAATCATGGTTTCTAATAGGTATAAAACCAAAACAAAATACAAAACCCCCCAACATTTGAGCTGCTAATACAGTGAAGCTCAACCAGTTTTTATTCCATTAACTTTTTATTTTAAATAACAAATGTGCTTAAATTTCATTTGCTTTTAAATAGAAAATGTCTTTAAATCCAAATTGAAAGTAAATACAAAATTGAATTATAATGATGGCAGTGTGTGCTGTGGCTGGTCTGGAGCAATTTGGCCAGCTGGTGGGTGCCCCTTTTAGAACTGAAAAACTGTAAGTGCCAGCTTTCAGTGGAAGCATGCATGTGATTCCTTCCTTTATCCCACTGCTGATTTTTCACAAAGTGTATAGGAACTTCATATCTTTGTGGCTTCTTCCCCTCTGTGAAGGAGTGCTAAAACTGATCAATGGATTCAAATGTTGAGGGAGAAGGCAGAAATGAGAGAAACTCAGTATCTCTGCCCTTCTCCCTAATCAGCTTTGTTTCCTTAGGAAACCAGGCTAAGAGACATGTCCTCATTTCAGCTTTGTTTTTTGCATTGCAAATTTGGAGCTTTGTTCCAAGAAGTCCTTCTAGCCTTTGCAATCTTCAGTGTGGTGTGTTGAGCCTTAGGGAATTTTTCTTCGGCCTAGCGTCCTGAGGGATCATGAAGAATGGGAGGAGTAACATTTTTTTTAATTGGGAGTTTCACAGGGAGTGGAATAGGGTCAATGGAACTGAAAGACTGACTTTGGTAACGTCCCCCAGAACCACCACCTTTACAAGCCCACTCATTCCTCTTGCACAAGATCAACCAGTCAGGTTAGTCATACTTAACTTAGGGAGTTACTGAATAAATGTGGAAATGAAGGAGCTCTGATGTTAATGATGTTCATGGTTTAAGAAATGGTAGAGGAGAAAAATAGGCATCACAGGTGTTTAGTTAGGTTTCATATGCTTCATTGCATGGAAGATCATACAATAATATAGGACAAAAGGAATACTTTGCTATAGCTCAGAAGAGGCAGGCATGCTTCTCTATCTGTCAAGTAATGCAAGTAACTGCCCTTTTAGTTTTTCCTCCTGAGAGCAAATCTCAAGTGGAAAAGACACTGTTGTCAGTTTATGGGGAGAATGAAGGACGACTTGTCCTGTTAAGTAGATTCACAAAAGATGTGAACAGGGTCTCATTGTGCTGGAAGGAAAGCCCAGCTGTGTCTAAACTGGAACTCTCCTGAGGTCAGTTTTAAAAAGCGGTATGTTTTACTTGGCAATGACATACTGGATCAGGTCATGCAAAGAACAAATGCATATTGATTAAGCTTAAGCATTAATAAAAATATGAAAGCAACTTTCAAAACTGTATTAATATTATACAATTGTAAACCACTAAAAATCTTTTCTAAGGAAGCTGTAGCAAAGGTTACCTTTACATTAGTGCAACAGCTTCCTGTAAAGCAACTACGTTTTTTAATGAAAAAAATATACTTAGTTATCAACCCTTTTAATATGTAGATAAAGATCATTGATCTAAAATGAGATTTGTAAATTTTCAGACAGAGACATCAGATTATTAGCATGTTTTTACAGCTTCTTACCAAAACACAGCGACACTTCTGTCCGCAGGCATTACTTTTCAGGGTGCTCTTTTCATGCGGTCAGGCACCCACTTAATAAATTTTACAAAATGTGGAACCAACATAAGTCTCACAGAAGAGCTGTAGCATGTTGAGTAATTCATGCATGCTTAGGTTAAATATTCCTCTTTTGAGTACAGATGATGTAATTTGAGTAGTGTGAATGTTGCCAAAATATCTTTTCCTACATGCAAAAGGATCAAATTTGTTCATTTCAGTCAAAATGAACAATCATGTTTGTTCTTACACTAATACATTTTATTGCCATTTTAAATACAGAACTTTTAATTCACTATTTCTTGGTGTCTTAACACCTTGTACATGGACAATGTAATTTTTTTCCTATTATTTTCTTTCTAATATTTCAGAACTCCTAATAGAGAGAACCTGGTTTAGGAATTAAATTTTTTTTTTTTTCTTTCTCTTGTCATTCAGATCTGGAGCAAGCACCTACACTCTTGGCTTTGCCTCAGGATAAACTGTGCCTACACTGACATTAATAGAAATTGATGTGGAGGCAGTAAACTTGTAGTTGAACAGAATTGACAAATCATTTAGATCCACTTGTTTGGGATAGTTTTACTAATCTTTTCTGAGATACTAACAGGTTCTTCAGATATAAGCAAGTTTTATTTCAGGAAGCAATCTTTTGATGTTTTTCCTGTGAAATAGATGACAGAGTTTGATACAAAGTTTGTCAAAATGCTGATGTTGAGTGCCCAATTACTGGGAAGGATTCCTTTATTTGGCAGTATGATGTTCCACGAAACCAAAATTGATGCTTTTAATTTGTTGATTATTTTAGTGCTAACTTCTTTTTAGTTCTTGAAAAGAGCCTGGTAACTCTTGGAAGTTAGTAATCTAGAGCCTGTCTTGGAGGGAACTATTTTTAAGAAGCTCTTTGCTGTGTAAAACGTTACTGACCTTAAACATACCGGTACTTTATCTCTTACAATGCTAAAAGAAAGCTCTGTCACCATTACTAGAAATTGCCTAGGCTCTAGTTGAGCTTATAGTTGAAAGAACAAAACATGAAAGTTTTACTTTAAATTTGAGTGTTACTAAATATTTAGCAGATGTGCCTTTTGGGTAGCAGGAAAGCCTGCCTGACCTACTTTCATTTTAATCACTGAAGGGGTATTTCATGATTTGATGCTGGCAAAGTTCAGCTCTTACGTTTCTGGTGTGAAAGCTGATCTTCCGAGTGTGGCTTGACTTTTCTTTCTTTTTTTCTTGGAAGGATATTGGTGAGAGGAAAGCAGAAAAAATTCAATTTAAAGGATTTTGTCTCCTCCTTTCGGGTCTTTTTAGTTCTGTCTTGAGGTATTGGCGTGTTACTGCATTTATGGGCTGCTGTGGCATTAAGTAGCAAGCTCATTCACCTGACAGCTGGTCAGTTTTCCTTTGCAGCACATCTCATCGGTCCCTCTAATTTTTTCCAGAATTTCTTTTTGTGAGAAGCTGACTTTATCCCAAGGAAACAACTATAATTCTGTTTTAGAGGAGTCCGTCTATACCAATTAATATGTTCATACTTTGCCTATTTAGTTTTTTCTCACTTCTTTTTGTGTTTTGTAGGGTATTTCTCTCACTATGAAATAGTTGCTGTATAGCACGTCCTCTGACTCTTCCTGAAGTTTGCCAGCATATATGCAAATCAGTTCATAGGCAGTGTGTCCCAGTGGCTGCTTTTCCTCGTCTTGCATTTTTTAAGTTTCCTCTTTGATTCCCAGTAGAGGTTTTGTGGCACAGGTAGGATTTATGGACACTAAGAAAGAACATGACCCTTGGCAGTCTGCTGGTTGGTTTTCATTCTATAGACTTGCAGGTCATCTGTTGAATGCACATGTGAAAACTACAGCTGTTGGTAAGGGCATGGTGAGCTTTTAGTGTGTGTTGGAAAAAGCCATTAACTGGTCAGAGTGCTAAAGAAGAGACCTCCAACAGAATTGGGTAATTGGGGCGTGGGGAGAGTGGAGTCAGTTAACAGTGGTGTTAGGCACAGCTTTTGGCTTTGAAACCACAGATGAGTTGTTCAGTAGCATTATCTGAAATGGACTGGTGCTAGGTAGTCCTCTTCCCCGATTTGTCTCCAGTGCCAGATGTCTTAATTCCCGCAAGAACTGTAACAATCCGGCATTTTCTTCTAGGCGAAACACCTGCTACAGGGCAGTCTGGACACTTGCAGCTTTTCTCAAGAGCATGGAATGTACGAAGGCAAATATTCTGATGCCTGTGATGAAGAATGTTCCACACTGTGCACTGTGTTTGACTCTGCTCAAATTTCCTCCTAAATTCTTAGGCCTGTATAGCATAGATCAGTTTTACAAGAGGGCCATAAATTCCATGCATTCAGGTCATGTTCATACAACCAGTTCATAAAACTTGCTCATAAAAACAGTGAGAAGATTTAATAAATAAATAGGTGGCCATTCTTTTGTAGAGCTGTAGTTTCAAAACTGCATTTCACTGTTTCAGAACTTTACTGGTGTAATTTTGATCCCCTACATAAACTTAGGAAATGTCCAAGCTCTTATAACCCCCTAGGATTCGGGTAGCAGGGAGAGGAAGGCATACCTTGGGCTGGCTGCAGTGGTTCCTGTTCCAGCTGCTGCCGTACCGTTTGCGTGCACTTCCTGCCACCGCAGCAGGGTTGGCTCAGCTGTTTCTGCAGCGTTTGCTGAGGTGCTGCAAATGTGTTTGTTTAAAAATAGGGACTTTAAGTAACCAAACGTTGCTGTCCTTCCAGTTTGTAAACTGAGGCCTTCTGTTTTGGTACTAACTCTGCAGTTTGAAATCAACATAACTTCACCCTCAGAAAATAAGCTTTATTTCAGCTGTACTTTTCTAGCAAAGTCTTACTGTTTCGGATAAAACCCTTTCCTGGAAGGGGGAAGGGAAAATTAGTTGGCATTCCTCACACCAACTTGGTAAGAAGAAAGTTAAGCAGCCTTGTTGCATCCTGAAATGAAAAGTTGAAGTCTGGGAATTAATTATGAATTGTTTTCCTCTTAAAGATGGCAAAAATCTTACCATGTGGAAGAGTTT
Source organism: Limosa lapponica baueri (assembly GCA_002844005.1). Classification (NCBI taxonomy): domain Eukaryota; kingdom Metazoa; phylum Chordata; class Aves; order Charadriiformes; family Scolopacidae; genus Limosa; species Limosa lapponica. Next base: position 673,258 of record KZ505664.1, on the reverse strand, counting down.
GAACTCCATTTACATTGCTGGGTGAGACTTCCAGACAGGCAGTTTGTGTGCAGTGTGTGTAGCCATCACTCAGGGCTGTTTGCAACATGGCAGAAGGGTTGTTGCTTTGTCTGTCAACACTTCTTATCCTGTTCCTCCTTCTGTACTCGGGAGCGGTTACCAGAAATTCTTGGGTGTTTGTGGTCTGCATATTTCTTCAGAGTAAGTAATTGTGCTGGTATCGATCAGGGAAGCAGTTAAAGATTAAAAATGTTCATGTTGCTGAAAATTGAACCAAAACTTTTTTTATTGCACATGGGAGCAAAAATGGGACTTCTATATTCTTCTGAAACTGTGGTGGAATTTATAGAAGATTGGGATGAGCCAAGAATGGGTAGAGTTTTAAAAATTATAACCTGTAACAAAATGTCAAAGAAATGGAGTTTAGTTAAACCTGGGAAAAAGCTAAGGCAGGGCATGAAAAATTGTTCCACCACAGACAGTTGTTTGCCAGCTCTGTATAACAGAACATAGATGTTCACTGGGGAAAGGGCAGTAAAAATTGCCTTTATTTGCAGAAGAGAAGGCGAGATAGTTGAGCACTGAAATGAGTGAATTAAGGAACTTGTGGAGTTGTCATCATTATTAGTAGACAAATGCATTAAGGACACGTTAAATGTTGTAGCAGGCAGGCTGTGTCTGCAGCACTTAAATGATTAGACAGTAGAGTAGTCTTAGAAACCTTAATTTCCTTTCTTACTTCTCTGCTCTTGAAATACTGTGAAGAAAGAAGCTGAGAGAAGAAAGGGTCATGTAAGGCAACCTGTCTTCTGTAAAAGCTCGCATCTGCTAAACCTTACATGGCGAGTGCAAAACTCGCGCTGTCCACACCTTTCAGTCCTCTACTGTTAGCATCTGTAATGTCAGGGGCGCTTGTGAGAGGGGACGAGGCCTCGTGGTGACTGCAGACAGCTGTGCAGTTCTGCTGTCATCCCTTGGACCCAGCACAGGGACCTCCATCCAGGGAATGCCTTGGTGCGGGCACCAGTGCTGGAACCTGGCTGGGCACGGGGATCTTGCCTGTTGGGTGCCTGTGTTGACAGGCCCTGATGAACGGACTCCTTATTGAGGAAGAGTTGGTTCACATTAAATTAGTGAAATGTTTAAAATGTCTGCACGTATCTCTTACAATTGGGCAGGGGCTTGCAGATTTAGCTGCAGTCGTTCAGAAAGTTTCTGGCAACAGCTTAACTCTGGTCTTTTGTTGGAGGTTGTTGCCATCAAAAGTGCTTCAGCAAAAGGGGCTGGGTGTGGAGGCTACAAAGCCCTGTAGTACTGCTGCCACTGCCTTCCCAAATCCTTCAGCCCCTTACGTGGCCTCACTCTGATGTCTGTGCCAATTTTGTTATTGGTAACTTTTTCTGCCATCTGTAAAGGCATAAAATAAAACCAGGCTCAAAACTGAAATTCTCCATTAGGTTTTAGGAGCTTTCGGTGCTGTGTTTCTTTATAGTAGATTACCGTGTTTGCTGTATTTTATTTATTTTTTTTTTTAATGAAACAGGCTGCAACTTCCACTCCCTATGACAAGGAGGAGGGTCAGTAGTTTATGCAAAGGCTCGATGTTTGTTACCTGGTTTAGGGAGATCTGGTTAACTACATTGCTTAGTTTTAAAACAAGGAAAAGAGATCAGTTGATCGCTCGGCGAGACCACATGACAAGCAGCTGAATGTAATTAGGTGGGTAGGGTGGTTATGTGGGGCTGGCAGCTTTGCGTGTCAGTGCGAATTTTAGAGCTATTATCCTGAACTACACTATATTTGTTTTTATTTTCTTTCTCTGTTGATACTACCTGTAGATGAGAAACGGCTCTTTTTGCATGACTATGGTATTCAGGAGATCTGAACTGTGTCAGGAAACTTGCCACTGAAGTACCTTTGGAAAACCACAGATCCATTTGCAGCTGTTAAGCATAGGTATGTAAACACTTTCTCTTTTTTTATTTATTTTTATAAGATTTATTACATTGTTTTCCTTGAGCTGACAGTTGTTGTGTGCCAACTGTTCCTCTGTTAAGAGCTTTGAAACAATGTTGCTGTACTTTTGATAAACTGCCTGAAATATTTTGATTTTGCTGCATCCTCATGTTCTAGAGGAGAAAGTAAACTTAAAACTGGAAAGTATACTGGTTACGTAAAACATAGGCTTTGGGTTTAAATGACAAAACTGCAGCTTTTTGGTGTGTCTTTGGTCATTGCTTTTCGCAAAGACATTGGTCAGATTTAAAGACAGACCTGGGTAAGTTTATCAATAAGATTAAAACAAATGACTGCAGTGCCCAATGTCTGGATTCAATAACCATAAGATGCCCTTTCTAGTCCTGAGTCATCAGACTACATTTCTTTCTGTGTAAAGTCAAACTTACTCTACAGTTAGAAGGTGGAATTAGACCTTTGATAGTAGAGCGTACCACACAAATAACGTTTCATAACACAGAACAAAGGAACTCAGTATTTTTAAACGTTGTACTGCTTGAAATTTTCCCTCCTCTCTTTATTCCTATGTTGTCATTAACATACAAAGATAAATTTTACTTAACAAAACAGTTAAAAGCACCACCACTCTAAAGGACTGAGTGGCGCACCAACGTGTTTGTTCTCATGTATACTAAAAGTATTGATGATAAAAGGAGTAAAAATGGTGCGTTACACAGTCTGTTATTTTTAATTAGCAGAAGAAATTGGACTGCAAGGAACCATGAGAGCTCATCTAGTTCACATTCCTTGTTCAATCATATAGTAATGGTTTCAGTCTTAAATTTAATTATGGTAAAGGCAATATGGGGATGGGATGTTATTACTGTGTTTTGTAACTCCTCTGGAAGAAACTCAAAATTTATATTCCCATCTGACTAGGTCATTCCTTGCCACCCCAAGCATGAATTTGTAATCAGGCATTCTTTCTAGCCCATGTTTTTGCCAGCGTTTTTCTAATCATGGACCAAAACTCCAGTTTTTGTAGACTGTAAACAACCAAGTAGGAATTCAGAGAACAGAAAACAGTATTCTCCTCCAGTTCTGTGGGAAGGTCACAAGGCTTTCCCAGGGTTTTAATTGATGTCTAGCATAGAATATCTTAAGATGATTTTTCTAGTCCTGATCATCACCCTTTGATTTGTGTTTATGAGAAAGAAGTTACAAATTCATAAATGTATTTAAATAAATATGTTTTCTTGCTGTTTCCTTATAGACATGCTCAGTGTGTGAAAAAACTTACATAAAGTAACTGGATTTTTGTAAACATTGATCCTTGACTTAGTAATTATTTTTTTTTTCTGTGCTGTACTGGATGGATAGTCATATCCATCATGTCATAGTTGCTTCATTGTAATTTACTATTATATAATGCTTCCCAATTATGACATTACCTGTGCATTTTGGGTATGTGTTATAGAAACAATTTCTAGCACATTTTAGGGTAGTGATTTCTAATAGCCTAAGTTATTTGAGGATTAAATTTTGGTAATGTTGGGATTCTGTTGTATAGAGCAAAACATAAAAGAAAATATTCTACTATAGGGTGCTGCCCTGCCTGCCTTACCTGCACCATAGTCCTTGTGGGTTTCAGTATATTTGCTTTTTTCCAGCATGTCTTTTGTTTACAACACTATCTTAAACAAAACACCCTTAGTAATTAATCCTGGTAAAGACAAACTAGTAATCTAATTCAGCTGGAATTCTTTAAACATGTCACTAAGAATGGCATCAAAGAGAAATTGGTTTGGGGTTTTTTTGCCTTAAAAAAAAAAATTGAAAAAAAGAAGACCAAGAAACATTCTGAAACTATACAAAATTTAAAGAATGAACTAAAAAGAATCTTAAAAGCAGTGAATGGAAAGACCTGGACCGCACCCTAGTGGAATGAGGGAAATAAGCTCTGGTCAAAGGGAAGTAGAAATGACTTTTCAAGGGAAAAAAGTTAAGAGTAACTTTTATTTGGTCTAAAATGTTTGATTTCATAACTAGGAAATAATGTAACTCCTGCTTTGAATCTTCTTTACAAAAATACAGTTTGATGCTTTATGGTGCAACTGTTGGTATAAACAGAAGCAGAACTGGGATCTCTGGTGGGATGGGAATTCTCTGGGAGTGAGTGGGCTGATTCATGTTAGTGTAGCGCTACTATAGGCACTGCAGCTGTACTGATTAGTGCTAACTGAGATTTTCTTTTTTCACATATTGAATTTGTTTTTACTGGAATCTCATTACTCAATTTCTATTTCCTCCTATGGGAAATCACATGCACTGGTTTAAAATCAAACCAAACGCTGCAAGCCAAAGTCAGCCTTTTAATAAAAAACGATACAGCAACGCCTACTTTAATGAGTCTTTTCAAATAGAAATTCTTGTTGGACAGTACCACTGCATACTCACAGTTTCTTGTGACTTGTGCACAGAAGCATAGCTGAATAGATTCTTTCATATCTATTTAACCTTTATATCCTGTTTTTCATTTAGAGGTTTGATGCCTTTCTCAATCAAAATACAAAATGTAAAAACCTGCAAGTCGTTATATGAAGTTGCTTTGTCAGTTTGCATGAGATTTTTGGATTCTTCATATGTATATGAAGTTTTATACCTAGAGTGAAGTCAAGAAAGCAGTCTGAATCCACTGTGGTATGAAAACTACATATGCACTTTCTTGATGCAGTTTTCTACAGGGAACTTGCACTGCTTGGATCAATTAAAGCAGTCTGACTGGCAATTTATTTCCTTAGAATAACTTTGTATATTTTTTTCTTGGGTTATAGGGGTGGTTGTTCTGTAAGCTCACTGCTGCTATGCCATTTATTAGCTACAGCAGAAACATTCTCAATTATAATTTTAATTGAAGACTTCTGGGGAGACAGATAGGAAATTGCCTGTTATTGTAGGTCAGTTAAAGTGAAAATTGAAGGTGCTGTATGTCAGTGTGAAATGTTAAGAAGGAGCTCTGCAGGAAGGCATCTACAGCATGGAAAGCTGGCAACAGCTGCCAGGTTTCAGCCAGGGTTGTTACTCCAGAGCCATCTTGGGGCCCTCCCTCAACCCGGGAACAACTCAAATGGATAATATGGGCAAACTGTGGCGTTAGACTTGTGATTTTTCTTGGTTTCCTTGCAGGGCTCATGCATACCTTCATGACAAGAATTAGTGTAAGAAATTCTAGTTTGCTGTGCTGTTTATCTGAGCAGTCTTTGCTGTATATCAAGATTTAAATATAATTCATGCTGTAATACGGGATTCTGATCAGAGCAGTAAGAGAAATGGTGTTGGCAACTCAGGTTGAAAAACAGCAGGCTTTTTGAATGAAGCTTTGTGTTGTGCAGTTCAGCCCGCTTAATCGGTGCTTTTTTTGAGTTATCCCTTCCCTGAGACTCTAGAAAAGAAGCAGTGCTAGGATACAAATTGAAGCAACCATTTTGCCAAAGCCCTGTCTGACTATTTTGGCAGACTGCAGAACCTCGATAGAAAGTTTGGACGGTGTTAGTACAGGCTGCAATTCTGGAGCTGTTCAAGTGGAAGATTTGGTGACTTGTTGAAAATATGGGCTTAGTTTTCAATTCTTGTGAAAAAAGCCCCCAACCTGTAGTTTTAGCTTTGATTCATTAGAAAAGTTTGATAATATTTTTGAGCTGCAAGGGTGCTCCAAAATGTCTGTGACTTGCTGTTACAGATCAAGATTTCTGCTTTGCATGTTAGTAACTTCCTGAAGAGAACAGGTCATGGCCAGAGTACAGCGTGGCTCTGTTTCAAGCAGAAGTGGTGTTTTATTATGTAATGGACAAGTTAAATTCTGCCCAAAGTATTCTCAGCAAGTTATTTCTAACCTTTTCATTGCATTTATGATATATGGAAGCATCACATATGCTTACTATTTCCAGACACGTTTACTAGAAAGTCCTGCCCAGTACTGGCTGAAAATCTCTCTCTTACACTGTAGCTCAGATGGACTCTGAAATCAAAGTCTTACTTCCTTTTTGCGACCTCTTAAGAGCGGATTATTTGTGACTGACCCATCTCTCAATTTCTTATCTCCACATTGCAGTGGTTGCCAGCATGATGTGGAGTAGGCCCAGTGAGCTTGGTATCTGCAAGGAAGCTTCTGTCAAGATTTTATGATTTTTAAAAGTTTAGAAGTGAATCCTAGCTGTGAGCCTCAGTTTTATGAATCCAGATACGTCCTTCCACCTCTGTCCATGTGCACCACTTCCCTGCTTAGCATCTCTGACTGTCCCTTGTATTTGAAGTCCAGGCTCATTGGATTTGAAATTAAGAAGTAGAAGGAATAACCTTTTCTAATGACTGGACAAGTTTTTTTCTCAAGCTTCTGACCGTTTCCCTTGCTTTCCCACAGAAACTATAAATTTATTTTGCCCTTTGTGGTAGATCCATTTAAGAAACCCTTCTGATTAAATATTTTCACAAATAACATGTAAATCCTAGTGTCCTGTCTGATATTCATAGATAATAGAGATTTTACAGCTCATTAGAAATGGATATTGATTAGTTGTTCAGTCAATAACTTTGATAAGTTTTAAGTTTTCTGAGGAACAGTATGTTTCCACTGGTGGCTGGAAGTGTGATCTGACTCTGAGCCCTGCTCCAAAAGGCCATGATGCCTTGTAGTTAGCTGCTTTCATTTGGCATGTGGACACAGACAAACTCCTGATGGACTTAAAATCTTTGGATATTTCAATGTCCTCTAAGTAATGAGAAAACTTTTAACTTCCTAAGGCATAAATAGCCAGAACAAAATGCAGTAAATGCTATATATACTGTGTCCCCCTGTTTTTTATTGTTGAACTGAATCAAGTAACTTGCACCAAAAATAAGGACAAATTACAATGTTATAGAAAAACAATAATGCTAAACAATGGGAGCAGCTGTTAAAAAAAAAACAAAACAACTTTTGTTGCATCTTCCAATCAAAAACCAGAGTTAGCAAGGACCATAGTTTACCTCCTATGAAGAACAAGAGAAGCAGATATTTCCCAATCCAAAGGATGGAAAGGTGGATTAAATTCTGCACTGAAATTCTTTCCTGCCTCACCCCTTTGTACGCTTGCCCACATCAATGGATGAACGACGAAGTTTTATAGTCCCATTTGTATCACGTTCAGGTTGTCTGTTGCCTGACATTCTTCATAGACTTTTAATTGACCTAATCATGATAAATTATTTTTGCCAGATTATTTCCCTGTAATGCAGCATGTATCTTGTATCCTTCACAAGCTTGGCAGTGTGACCTTTTGGAGAATCAATATCGGTTTCCAGGCATCTGTCCTACAAAACAAGGTGGAAGGCAGCAGAGAACTTTCCGGCCCTGGAGGAGAAGAAAAAATAATATATTTTTAAAGAAGCTGCAAATATTTTCCTCTGGCTGTTTACAGTGTGTGCTTTAACGGGCTTAAACAAAGAACTTGGCCTGACTAATGTGTATTGTAGCCTACTGAATCGCCCACGTAGACAGAGCATAAAGCATAATACCTTCTTTAGCATAAGTCCCTGCACATGTTTTCCCTGAGATGTTGCTTCATTTATATTCTACCTGCACATATGAAATTGCTTCCTTTTTCAATTTTCAGATTTTTAAACATTTCTGATTCCTTTTATTCTGCTTTTTCAAATGTGTCTGTTACTCTCACTGTCTGATGAAGATTTTTATCTCCAGGAAAACCAAACCACTCCTTAAAGAAATGCTCAATTCTTATGATCCTGTGTGATTCTTACTATCTTCTCCTTTATCTTTCAGTGGCTATTTCTGAGCACAGAAATAGAAGTGTACTCTTTTTCCTTGCCCTTCTGAAGTTGGAAGTGTTGCTGAATGAGTGGGTGGGCAAACTTCTGGATATGTCCCTCCTTCTGTGAATATGACCAGCTTTGTGGGTGAAATCCTGGTGGCTCCTGTATTGACTGAAAGAGTTGGAAACTGTGTCAATCTGTGTAAGACTGTCACTCATAATTCCTTGTTATTGTCAAGAAGAGGTACAGTGAAGTGATGTGTTACAATTGTTAAGGTTAGGCTGTGGGTAAGCTATGAGATGGGTCCCAAAGCGGTCAGAATTGTCACATCACGAAAGGATGCTGGGCATAGCTCTGAATTTCCTGTTTATAAGTTCGTGAAAAAGCATGGCACATTAACTTGTAAGGCATTATGGCTTTAATGTATTTATTAGAGGAACAGTTGAATGGTTGAGAAAGGAGTAGGTAGTATGGAGCTGTTTTAAAAAAATAAGTAAATAAAAAAAATTTTTTTGCTTTATTTTTCCCAGTCTATCTGGAGTTTATTCACATGGTACAGATGTTTGCTTCACTGCTACAACTTGAAAGCAACTTCTGATGAGAGCTTGAGAGGTAACTTGGGAGGCAAAAGCTCTCATTCCCAGGAGGAGGACAGGTCCTCTGAGACAGTTCAACTGTTTTCATTAGATACCATTGCAGATCTTTATTTATCTACAGTATTTTCTTACCATGAATCATGAAAGTCTTAGATACTGATGAGGTATCTGAATAGAGACGGTGCTGTTCTTTTTGCAGAAAAGTTGACACCGCACAGAGATCCTTTCGCGTGGGTGATGTTGGAATATCACCTGCAACATTCCTGGTTTTATTTTCCTTTTTTTTTTTTTCAGTTCCATGCTGCCTTTCATTCCTTTATGTAACTGAGCCATTCTTTGAAATTCAGTCTCCTTTTTGTTGGTTTGGTTATGCTGAAATGCAGATGTAGTTGCAAAACTAACTGTTGTTTCCTTTCCTGGCTTCTCCATTCCCAGTTTACCCTGGTTTTCTAGAAATGAAATCCAGAATCTGCTGTTTCCTTGCCCAGCCTGTTGTGCAAGGTTCTCACCACGCTCGCAGACCTGTTGCTTCACTTACCCTTTTTGTGCTCCCTTTCTGGGTAGGATCATGATTTTTATGCCTGGCATCTCCCATAATAACTCATTCTCGGAGTGCTTTGTGTGCCTGTCAGTTCTTCTTGCTTTGCAAAATTCTGTGGTTCTAACAATGCTGACAGCTGACAAAGTGTCCTAGAGCACCTTCAGCTGAGATAGAAGCGACATCAGCATTTGGAAGCTAAAGCTTCACAGACTATTTTTTTTGCATGTGTTTTTGCAGACTCCTATATGTGTCCTGAGAACCCTTAAAATTACATCCTTCCAAGAAAGAGACAATCCTTAGACGTTGATCCTACAATTCCTTAGAATTCCTCTATAGTTGAAACTAAAAAGGTCATAAAGGTAAAATGTCAAGTAAAGCAATTGAGCACAATCAAAAGATAAATGCTTGGAGCAACTGAATCTCTTCCTTTCTTTTGTGAGAGGAAGGGATGTTTTTCTTCTTATTTATGTTATAGAAAAGTCCCAGAAGTCACAGAAGTGTCATTTTGGCCAAAATTAAAGCAAGCCAAGTCATATATTTTCCTAAAAAAAAATAGTGCAGCTCAGAATATTTCAGTAAAGTACTTATTTATTAACTCTTTTCCCCCAGCATAGCAGTTACTTGAGGTATGAGAAATTCTTGCCATAATTTGTTTATATTACATTTATATATATCTGGCAGCTTTTAGCCAAAGGCACTTTTAATAGTGTTGACTAAGCAGGAACATTGTTTAACTCTCTGTCCCTTGTTTCGACAGAGCTGGCAAGTGTCTGATGGTGACCAGTTCTGCAAGCATTAAGGTGCTACTGAAGCCTTAGAGCAGGGTGAGGCTGTTCGCTACGCTGCACCCACGCTAAGCAAGAATGTCGTTATTGCTTTGCTGAAGTGTGATGGGAGTGCTGGTATGGCAGGATTAGCAAATTTATTCCTTTGAGGTCCAGATCACTTTCTCAGTGCTTCTGCTGTACCACATCAAACCCAGACCATGTCATGTATAAAACAGCTCTCGAAGTTGTTCAAGTCTGTGTAGTGCCCATGTGAGAAGCTTTTTTAGTATGAGTTTACTTGCACTTGCAAAATGATCAAACCTGTACAAATGTATTATTACCATGTACTTGTATTTACACGTGGCTCGAGAGACCTGTAGTATCTTTCTTTTCTGTCTGTGTGGGATTTGGACTCCTCTTTCCCCAATGGCCACATCAACTCTTTAATAATAAGCATGCAGCCTCAACTGCTTTTTAAGAATAAAGCCATATTTGAGGAAACCTTCATTTGCAAAGCATTTTTGAACTCTAAATAGCATTGCATTTTTCAGAGTGTATTTACAAATATGGCTTGATTATATATGAATACAGTGGAACCTTGCTAAGCAGACTCCAGCTTTTTTGCTATTGCACACTGCTCTTGCTGTGAGAGATGCCAAGGGATGCAACCCCTTCACTGCGCTCGCTCCGTCCATTGGGGGCTGGATCTCCATTGCAGGGGGACTTCACTGCAGTTTGGCTCCTACCTCTAGGACACAGCCTAGTGAATGTCTCACTGTTCCAGTGGGGTCTGGTTTTCTTGAGCAAAGAGGGCAAGGCCAAGACACAACTCCTCTGTCTTCATCTGTAAGATCTCCCTGAGAGCTGAGTGACACTTGCAGAAGGTGGACACTGTTAAAAGTTAACTGTAACCCTTGAGTCGGGGAGTTGCTCTCTGTCCCCAAAGGTCAATGTGATAAAATCCTGTGATATCTTAAAATATGAATAAATTATTGGTCTAATACCTGTGTTTTGGCAAATTCGAATTGTTGTGTCTCTTTATAGTTGAGTGATATATCCTGCCATGTTAGTCACTGGCATCATGGCTGGCTACATTGCAGATCTGGGATACTGGGGTGATATCAAGTTTTACAGAGAGTTATTTCACTTGGTATGAAGGGATAGAGTGGGTTGAGTCAAACGGTTTTATTTGAGTAGTTCCATACTGAATAGTGGCTTTTTTGCTCTCGGGAGGGCTGGCTAGGTGGTGTAGTATAGGGAGCATCCCCTCCACCCCCAGAAAGCTTCCTCTGCTAAATATGTATTGCTTCTCTGGAAAATGGGGTGGTGTTGCAGGTGTGATCTGAAGTCATGTCAGATGTAATACCTTCTGTTCCAGTATTTGCCAAAGAATAATTTTTCTCTTCTTTGGAAATCTGTGGTAAAGGTGGCTTTCACCATGGTACCCGTGGGGCAGTGCAGCGTCCTTGCGTCTGTACAAGAGAGAAAGAAAGAAAACAAGTTTGCTGTATCCTCCTGGCACCTGAGAGAGAAGGATGTACAGCTATGAATAGAAATGAACAGCTGTGATCCGTGTACTCTATCACGAACACGTTTTTGTATGAAAACACTTGTTAGGAACGATGTCATTTTATTAAGGTGTGTGGGTGATGTAGCAGATACTTTAGATCTGCTCCTAGGTGGGTCATGCACAAATCTCTTCTGAAATGCTGTTTGCCTCTAGGAATAAATGGGACATGTGAACTGTGTAATTGCTTCCCAGCCATGCTGTCAGGCAGCACCCTCCGTAGACATGGAGACATGAGGCACACCTCTTTATTTCTGAGCACCCATCAACATGAATGCAAACAGGTGACACGTAAGCCTCTTGGCTGTGTGCTAAAGAGGTGGTGCTAGAAAAATACTGCTAGTGGAAGTACTATCTCCAGTGCCCTAACTGTTTCTTTAGCAGAGGTTGGGGTAAGTGGTATACTTTACTTTAAATTGATGTGCTTGAGGACTGTCTGATTAAGAGCATGTTCAGATTTACTGAATTTTACACTCTGTGTGTGTGTGTGTACACATTGTTATTTGCAGCTCAGTGGTTTGGCTTTTTTTTTTTTTTGCCTTGTGTTTTCATTTATTCATCTCTTTGTGCTGTCTTCCTTTTTCCTTCTGCCCTCCATCTGCCTTGTAGGAGCACAGGAGTTGCATGTTTTGTGCAAGGCCAGTTCAGAAAGCATATTCCCTGTCCCCATCCTGCACAGGGGAAATCCTGCATGCCAAGCCAATTTCCTTAATTTATACAGGAGCAACACTGCCATAGTCTCGAATGTTTTATCAGACAATAGGGTTGTGATATTTCTGTCCTGGAGGCAAAAATACAGGCCTGTTAACATTGATACCTGTTAACATGAAAGTAACTTGTGCTAGGAAATCCAGTGAACAAGAGCGGCATGTGCTTTGCAGAGCATCCCTTCTTGGCAAGCCACGATCTGGACGTGTGAGTATGTGGAGGCTCCAGACGGCAGCTGTACAGGCACAGCTTAAGTGATGGCTGTGGGGGTCCTGACAGCAATGGGAGAGGCCAGTGGAGTTTTCCCAGCACTTGTTCATCTGCATGCCAGGCGAAGCACAAAGCCAGAGCTGAATGGGATTTAGGGAGCGGTTTACAAAAGGCAAAATGCTGGAGGGCTTGATGTAGAGCCTAAAGCTGTGTCCATCAGTGAATTTTTTCAGCTGAGATCTTACTTGTAGAAGCAAGATTTGAGAATAATCATTCTAAAATGAATTCAGTTTTTTTTCTTTTGGTGACCAGATGAATCCTAATTGTATCATCAGTTTTCTCTGATTCTTCCTTTTCTACCTTCCACTCTCCTGATATACGTGGTATAGAAATGTGGAAGGAAAGTCTGGAAGGTGTGAAGCTATAAAGCCTAATTTTTTTAAAAAAAGCAAAATTGGAAGGAAAAAATGAGATGGATTTTTATTAACAGGATCATGACTTCTAAAAACTCCACAGCAGTTTTTCTATGACTATACTTTGCTGTGAATATATTCTTACTTCTGTTGTGTGGAGCTGGATGTGTCGGGGCACTAGGACTGCAGGTCTCGGAAGTAGAGGGTGGAGATCTCTTTTTAAATATTTGTACAGGGAGGAGGACAAGGCATGAAACTGCTATGCAAATAGCTCTTTGCATGTCTCCAAGGATAGGTTAACTGTGCAGGGTTTCACAAGAACCACTCCCTGGAGATATTTGAATAATAGATTGACATTATAGGGTGCAGTGAGAGGTGTGTGCATTTCAAAAGCCTAATGAGAAAACTTCCTTCTCAAGGAAAGCCTTTAGAAGACATTTTTATGCCCTTCCTGAGAAGGGCTTCTACCAGCCATATGGAGAATTGAGGTTTAAGTGGTCCAAGTGATGTGGTGTGTTTGTCCAAACAGGTACTCTATGAATTAGATATGACAATAGGAATACCTTTAGGTTTTACTTCCCCAAGGTCTAGCCTTGACCTTTCTGTTTTAACCACAGCTTTCACCCAGCTCTGTCCAGTGGAAGGGTGCAGCTGAACCCTAACAGTTTCTTACGGCTCCAAGTAAGAGCTATAGTGCCCTTTCTTCCTCCATCAGGTCTTGCACAAGGGCGCATGATAAGTTAGCTTTCTTACAATGTAAATTAGCAGTGGTTAGGTGGCACTATCATTTGTATCTGTTATTAAAAGTATATTCTATATACCTATAGCTAGCTAAAAATATCCCAACAAGACAAGGCAAATACAGGTGGGATAGCTTAGGAAAAGACATGAAGCTAGCTTGTCTTTGTATAATACAGTGGCCCTACGATTTGCATGTAAGCCTTTTTAAGCAACAATTAATTTTAGCGGATTGAAGCTGAAAGAATATGTAGTTGGGTAGAGGGGGAGCTTATACAGTCCTTTGCCCTTGGAGATCATCTGAGGGCAAAAGAAATACCATGTATGAGATGGAAGTTGAAATCAAATCCAGTCTTTAGTAAAAACCTCCTTGTTTGCTTTTTAAAATGTTTTTCCCTTTCTTCTAGTGCATTTCAATGAAAAGACTTTGTAGAGCTACAAGGTAGGCAATATGATTTTACTTTTTTTTTTTTTTTCCTTCCCCAACAAGGGGAATGATTAAAAAAACAAAACCTAAAACCCCCTTTTGCTGGTATGTGTGTATGTAATGGATCAGGGCTCTTAATTTCTTCTAAAAATGTTCTTATGTCAGTGTGTGACTGCCTGTTCAACTTTCTCACTTGAATATGCTGCTCCTTCAGACCTGTGTGGTGGATGCAGGCCTGCAATTGTGGTATATTTATGTAAAAAGCTCACTCATAACTATTACTTGGGGTTTTTTTGTTTCAATCTTTTACTCTATTGCAAAACTTTGTATTAAAACACAACAGTGGAAAGTGAATTAGCTGGCTGTGGTGTGGTAGTGTGTGTGAGTCACCTAAACCCCCTTTTCCTGCAAGGTTTTACTGTCATTAAGGGCATAATGTAAAATATGCCTTGGCTGGGGAAAGGGAGACTTCAAAACTGGAAATGGCAAAAAAGTGTCAGATGCTTTCCAGTGACTCTTCAGTTGAAGAGTATCTGAGTGTAAATCTGACCATTGTCTGCATTTGATCGTGGTAGGTTCGCTCATGGCTAAGTTGACTAATCATAGTTCTGCCTTGTAACCAAGAGCAGTACTAAAATAAAGTCGAAGCTTTAAAGATAGTTATGGTTTTAGCTTAATGGTGATGATTGACGCCCACGTACTTGAGATACGGAGTTTGTTCTAAACCTCAAGCTGTGAGTTGATATTCAAGAAATGAATTGGTGTTTTGCCATTGATGCAAGCTACTGCAGTGGTTGACTTGAAATGAGTAATTTTATCTAGTTCAAGCTACAGATAGTTCCAAAAATACTTATTTACAGTTGAAACAGCAGATTTTACTCTTTTTTTTTTATTTCATCATCTATTTTATGTTTTGTATTTTGGTGTCTATTTCCCTCCTTCATAAGAGGCAATTCACTGCCAGTTTTATGTTGCTTTTAGAATGGTTATTTTAGGCTTATCTTTTCATGTTCTTGTCTTTGAACATGACACAAGGCAGCTTTTTACAGTTTGTTTTGGGGGAAGACAGGCTCAGTAGGTACTCAACAGGAAAGTACTAGTGTGCTTACATCAGTCTTTTCTAGTATATGTGAAATTTGCCAGTGATTTTTGTTATACATTCTAGCTGTTACTGCACTTTGATCAGACTATACTTAATATTGTTATTTCTTCAAAGGAATAAAAGGGGGCCATGTGTACGTGTGTGTTGTTTAATCGCAATTCAGGATCAAGATTTAGTTCAAATGATTAACTAGCATCATAACGAAAACTTGAAAAACTTTGAAAATTGGTCCTCTAAACAAAACAAACTCCAACAAAAAGAAGAACATATTGCTTGAATTTTTCAAGACTGAGATACAGCTATTAATAGAACATTATTGTAATTTTTATTTAAATTCAGCGGGCAGTGGGCATCTGGAAGAAAATACTTTTTTTGCATATGTTTGTAGTGTCACAGTGAATGTGAGTTCAGAATTGCATTCCTGGGATGTTTAAGTAGCTTTTGCCAACTTCCATGCAGATTAAAAACAGTTTTGGAGTTCATTTTCAGTCTTTCCTGAAGAAGTTAAAGTTGTGTTGCCTTCTCTTTCTAGAGAGGAATGTAATAAAATTAACTACATACTTTTTCAGTCACAGCTGAATTTGATACTGATAATTGGCATAATTGAGAGTTTAAGGTGAAACCACTGTAAAAAAGTACAGAACTGGTCCTGTTGCTGGATGCTTTGTAGTTCAAGTAGTGATTTGTATTTTAAACATTTGTCAAAAGAAGCCTTGGCAGAGTTGTTGACTGACTAATCCTTTTTGCTTTGCTTTTGAAGGTGTCTCCTGAATTCTCACTATGTCTGATGGGGACTATGATTACCTCATAAAATTTCTAGCACTTGGTGATTCTGGAGTAGGAAAGACCAGCCTTCTTTACCAATATACGGATGGCAAATTTAATTCCAAATTTATCACAACGGTGGGCATTGATTTTCGGGAAAAGAGAGTGGTGAGTTTTCATAGTGTGCTACTTCAAAAGGCTATCTATCTTGGTGATGGTTAGAATCTGTTTTTTAAAAATCTGACCTGCCGATCCTTACGTGTAGGCATGCAATCAATAGTTATTGTGTACTTAATCTTGTGACAAGGAAATGGTCTCATTTTACTTGGTTATTTATATTGTTCTTGTGTGTCGTCCCTCCCCGTTTCCCCCAACGTTAGAGCTGATTCTAAACAAACACGTCTTACTGCTCAGCAAGCATTAATGAGTATCTACTCCGTGAGTTGTGCATATAGTACCTGGAGTAGCACTTTTATTGTTGAACTCCTTTCCACAAGGAAAAGATTGGGCTGTAGTAAAAATGGTTTTTCTATTTGTGAACAAGAATGACTAGTGAACAAAGCCTGTAATCTTGATTTAAAAATCTTTTAAAAACCTGTGAATGAAGTAGGGTAGCATGATGCATAGAGCTGATCTGGCTTCCTAAGCAGTTACCACTACTGGACAAGAATTGTGAAAAATGAGGTTTATTTATTTGGGGTTTTTAACCTCTGAATTGTTACTAAACTAGGCAAACGCACTTTTGATGTGTAGCTAAGCACTGCATTAATATAACCAATTGGATGCTGGTCCTTACTGCACTGAGAAATTGAGTTGGCACAAGTTTTTCTCATTCTTGTGTAGAAGTATTAAATGCCTGTCGGTGTAGTCTGATGATTTCCCAAGTGTTCAGAAATCTGGATGATGTCATGGGCATTGTGCAGACTGGCTTTGGATGGATGACATGCACCACAGTAGTGCAAGGAGTAAATACCTTAGTGAAACACGAAACTGGTCTCTTGAGTAAATTAGTATTCCTTTTGTGGGATAGTGAACATGGTGGGTTTACTTGATCAGCACATTTGGTAACTCAGGATAAGATTTAGGTTTCATAACCTGAAACATATAATCCACAAATTCAGCAAATTTATGTGTCTCTTAAGATATGTTTGTAACTGGTAATCTTAGGTACAATCACAGCTGAAGGTAAAGAAGACGACCTAACATGAAGTGTTCTGAACAAGAAATGAATCTTTTTATCTGATCCTTCCAAAGCTAACAGATGCCCTTATTTTTGTTTTCATACTGAGTTTCAGCTTTTGTTATTATTATCCAATTTCTGCTTTTTAAGCTATGATATGATAAGGTCTCTTTCAGCAATCTTTTGGCAGCTAAGAAGAGATGTCATTATCTTTATGAGTATATTCTGTTTGCTAATGAGGTTGTTAGTAGTACAAATACATTGCCAGATTGCATGATCCAATTGTTGCTTTCTTATATTTTAATTTGAACATGTTACAATATAATAGCAAAAAAAAAGAAAATCAAGATACTAAAATTAAGCTTGTCTAATGAAACTTAATGGCCACTCTAAATCTCTGTTTGGAGTCCATAGTCTACTGGATATGTCTTTTCCAGTTTCACTTTTACTCTGATTTTTAAATATTCATTTGGGTGCCTTACAAAGCAGAGAGATTGAGTTGTAGTTGGAATCTTTGCAGATTTGCTGCATTTAATGACTTTAAATGTTAGTTATTTTTTGTTCTATAGAGGCTGGACTGTTGACACTCAGTCTTGCAAATTTACCTTTTACAGGTGTATAGACCCAATGGGCCAGATGGCGTTGGTGGCAGAGGACAGAGGATACATCTTCAGCTCTGGGATACTGCAGGACAGGAAAGGTATGTTCCACCCCCCAACTAGCAAGTAAGGCAGTTGTCATCAAGCTAGGTGCCAGTGGAACTGAGTACATGAATTCTCTTTATTGATTATTACATTTTGATTGTATGACTCAAGATGGGAAAGAACACTTACTTGAATTTTAACAGTGATGGAAAGTTTCCTATGAATAGCCATTAAATTGCAACTGTAACCTACAGCTGTAGAACATTAAAACTGTAATTGTTGCTTTTTGTCTTTTGGAAACTTTTGGTTTATTTTTTCATGGCCAATGCATATAGATGCTTTTAAAGCTTTTCTTTTTTCAGTTTTCCTTAAATTTCTGTAAATATATCAAAGCCTTGGGAAAGTCAGACCGGTGAAATCACCTCAAAGGATCCTTTTCTATTTGTCTGTCAAAAGACTAGCATCCTAGTGGTTGGTAGTCTTAAAATCAAGAACTGATGTGTATAGAGTTCAAAGTCTGAATTTCATTCTTATTTTAATTTCTGAATCTTGATCAAGTCATGCTTTATAGTAGAAGACAGTCTAAAGCTCTCACACGAGTGAAATGTCTCCTTGACTTCCTTAGGTCTTGATTAGACCATAGTAATGTTATGCAGTCCCTACATCAGCAAACCAGTGATGACGAACATTTCATTCTAGTTAATTCAGTCTTAAGTTACCTCAGTTTCATGACTCTCTGCAATTATATTTTCAAAGTGACTTTTCAGATGAGCCAACTAATTTAACTATGCTGGTGTAGGTTCCGTAGCTTGACAACGGCTTTCTTCAGAGATGCCATGGGGTTTCTTCTGCTCTTTGATCTGACAAATGAGCAAAGCTTTCTGAATGTCAGGAACTGGATAAGTATGGCATTTCTTTATTTTTTCTTCTTTCTTTCTTTCTTTCTTTCTTTCTTTCTTTCTTTCTTTCTTTCTTTCTTTCTTTCTTTCTTTCTTTCTTTCTTTCTTTCTTTCTTCACATGGGCGGGGAGGGGGCTATGTTTGTAAATATGGAGTCCCACTGAGAAATAGAACTGAAAATACTCTTTTTTTTTATAGCTTTTTCAGTAAAAGAAAATAAATGTTTTATTCATAATTGTAATAGCTGCTAGTGGTGGCTTCTAGTGCTTATCTGAAATTCAGCTTTGCCTACTGAACTTGAATCTTAACCTATATAAAAGCAAGCTGAGAGAACATCATAACCCTGGCTCTGGAGATATTCAGTAATTTCAGTGTGTGAAAAGCCTATGCAAAACTCTGTTTTGACTCACCTGAAGCTTTGTCAGCAAAACTTAATGGAAGGCAAATGTTACTAGACTGGTGTATCTAGGCAAAGGAATTCCCAAACTGCATCATCCGTCAGGACAAGGAAGTATATCCTTTCCTGGCAGCTCACTGAAGATGCTTAGTGAGCATAACTCCTTACGCTACAAATACACAGCTTCCATGCTAACTTTGTAAGGCTTCTGCTCCTGTGACTTGTTCCCTGCCTTTTCCACTGGATATGTGATCGTGGACGTCCACCTGCTCTCTGGCTCCTCAGTGCAATAGCAGAAGTCCTGTGAGATAACTGAGAACATGGTTGTTTTCTGTCTTTCAAAGAGTCGTTTTCCTGAAGGACTTTGTGTCCCCTGAAATGTGATAGTGTTCTTAGTGAGCTTTATGTGTGACAATAAGTTGTGACCCCTATTCATGTTATTGCTGTTAGGTCAGCTACAAATGCATGCATATTGTGAAAACCCTGACATTGTATTATGTGGAAACAAGAGTGACCTGGAAGACCAAAGAGTGGTGAAAGAAGAAGAGGCTAAGGAACTTGCAGAAAAATACGGGTAAGTAACTTCCTTCCAGTTATTGCTGTGTTTAAAGCCAAATGAAATGTTTTCTGTAATGCCTTTTCTGTATACTGAAAGGTCACTGTGAGAATAAGCATTTTAGAATGCTTAACTGGCTGGTATGATATCTTTTTTTTTCTGTCAGAGATTAATGTTTTCTGCATTGCCTAAAAATTGATACTTAGTATTGCAATAATCTTGCACTGGAGAATGGTTAATCTTCTTTCCTTGGCAGTAAACAAAGGGAACATTCTGGAAAAGAGATAGAATTTAGCTGGAGAGGCAGGTGAATGATGGGGGTCTAATTCTTTGCTCTTGCTTGTGATGAGGCTTTCAACTGGGCACAGGAAAGCCAGGTCTCTTACAGAGTGAAATCCAAAAGAGCATTTGGTGAGGTCATGAGTGTCACATCAGATTTTAGGGAAAACAAAAATAATACCAAGCAATTATTTCCTAATTTACAAGCTGAGTTGTTTTACCAAAGTTTGTTGTAGGGTAGCCGTTGTCTCTGGCGTGGCCATGGAAACATGTGGCCTCAGTTTCTTTGAGAGCCTCAGAATGTATTCACCAGTGTTGGGAGAGTCTGCTTACAGAGTGCTGGGTTCCCACAAAAGAGCAGTTCTGGTCTAGACCACAGTTCCCCTGTTCTCTGCCCCCTCCCCATTGAATCTTCCCTCAGCTGTTCAAGCAATTTTGTTGGTACTTCACCCTAGGTGAATTCACCTAAGGTGAATTTGTAGTGATTTAGCCTCAAAGGGGTCAGCCATGTTTTCTTGCAGACATCTGCATTCTCACAGACTCCTGGGGAGTCTGAAAATCAAGTCAGACCTTCTCCTTCCCTACAGGCACAGGTCATGTGTGGACTAAAGGAACTGTGTGAAATCTTTGTTCCTATGAGATACTAATTTATCCCGTAGTACTCTTATACCCCCTTAACTCTTCCATGGGTCTCATCTCTGGACTACATTTGCATTTCAGTGTGGATCAGAAGTGCACTTTTGAAGCAAGTAATCAGATCTATTTATTGTGGGTTGATTCTTATAGTGGAGCAGCTTTCTAGCATGTGAACAGGATCCCTTCTCAATTGGAAACTAAATTAGATGATGTGCTCCAACCAGTAATCTGCATTCAGTACAAAGAAATAGATTAGAGCTGGTCCAAAGTAAAGCTCACAAAACGTGCATAGTGTGAGCACTAGGTCCCCAGTGCTAACTGCCTTGTTCTGCAGGTCTGGTCCTGTTGTACCATGCTATTTCCTATCACATAGTCACAAATCAGCTTTCCTTGACCTTGAAGAATCATTGGAGGCAAGTCAGAAGCAATCTGTCTGTTGGAGACAAGTGGGTTTAGTGCAATATTACTTTCTTACTTTTTCCTTCTCCTGTGAAAACACTTGTTTGAAGTCCATACCACACAGACAACAGCAAGCGTTTATGGTACTTTAACCAGATCGTTGTGAAGAAGCAAAAACTTTTAAACAGCAGCAGATGGCATGTGACCATTTCTTAAAGATTTGAAAGAGATGTCTTTGCATGTGACTTCTGGAAATAATTTATGAAATGTTTATCTTTGTGGCTGAAAATGCCAACTTAATTTAGGAATAGGGAGGTAAAAGTCAGAGTTATAGATCATGTCCAATCTGTAGGCGGTTACAAAGTTCTCTGCCCTGTAGAGATGAGACAGGACAGCTGCTAGCAGTCACTTACTCCTGAGGGGAGCAAGATAAATCCTGCTGCAGCCAACAGTCTTCTGATAACAGAAGTGTGAGATCGTGAATATCCTCTTTCTGTGGAAAGGCCTTACACTAGTAAGTGATGTATTTTGAAAATGATCACAGAAGACCTACACACTGAGACAGTAAGATAATATTTTTTGACCACTCATTGAATCTTGCAAGTAAAGTAAGAAATACTTAACATTATTAAGTGATTATATCAGTCACTTGGGGAGTAACACCAATGTAGCCACTCCAGCACCACCCTGTGGGGAGCACTGAGCACAGGTCAAATCCTGCAGACATACCACTGAAACATCCTGACCCACAAACATAATGAAAACTTGCTTTGTATTTTCAATACCAAGGTGCCCAGAAATTTTTGTTAACAAAGACATAGGTGGTCTGAGCGCTGAGGGGTTTTTTTATTTTTTTTTAATATGTAAGAGAGTTTATAGCTGAGGTGTCAACAGAAGAAACAGTCACCTTTTGTAATGATAAGACACATTAGGAGTCTTTACTGCCTTGCCTGCAGGGGAAGGTCCATGCTAGCATTCTCTCTTTTGCAGTGACTCCCTAGCTGATGTGGATAGAAATCAGCAAGGAGAAACTATGCACACAAGGCCATATAAAGCAGTCGCATCTCTTGTGGGGAACAGAGCTGAAAAAAACAGACCGCAGGAGCGTAACTTTGGGAACTCGTACTGGCCAGTGCCTCTATAAATTGTGGACTCCGTGATGTAAATTAAAGCTTATCTTTCTGCCCTACCTTCAGTCAGCCATTTCATTAATTTCTTTTGCATTTCAGACCACTGACCGCTTAGTGTCTTTCTGCTATGGAGTAGCAGTAACAGCGTTTGTGTGATTGCTAAGTATGTGGCAGTAGTCACGTATTGTTTTTTCTCCTATGAATATAAACTGTGTGATGTAAGTTTGTGGGTTTTGTCTTTTGCAGAATACCGTATTTTGAAACCAGTGCAGCTAATGGGAATAATGTAAGCAAAGCCATTGAAACCCTGCTTGACCTCATTATGAAGCGCATGGAACGGTGTGTGGATAAATCCTGGATCCCAGAAGGGGTAGTGCGCTCCAACGGGCACAGCTCTACAGAACAACTGAATGAGGAGCAAGAAAAAGGCAAATGTGGCTGTTAACTCAGTTACAATTTATTTTAATGTATATGCTAAAGTATAGTACAGTTGCAGCTTAACTGTTTAACTTACGGACAGATCACATTGTGCAGTTATTTAATGAGCTATATTAATTCTTGATACTAATTTTTGATTTTTTCCTCTCAAACAACATTGACCTTTGCTTGCAAGGTGTGCAGTTTATTAGTGATAGAACAAAGGTTTAATTTGGTGTAGCACTGGATATTCCTCTAATTCTCTACTTTGGAGGGAAGGAGAAGAATTTTCATTACCAAATTTAGAAATATCTCTCTGTATGGGTAATGAGAAATTGTAGGCTTCTGTAGTGAAGGATTTTCAATTGCCCTTTGAAGCTCCATTAACTACACAGACTAGCCATTTAGATTAGGTATTGTGACAGGTCTTACACTCTACTAACAGCAAGCTTACCAACATGGTTCTTGCTTTTGAACAGAAATATTTAATCGTTTCATCAATCAATAACAATCTTAAAGAGCAAATCCTGTGTTTTCCACAAAAGCCTGCAAATAGCTTTTCCTTGCTCTCTCAAAACATCAGTTTTTAGTGATGAAAACCGAAAGCAAGCTATTCTATATTGAATAAAATCTACAGAGAAGAGAGCATTTGTAGAGCACTTTGGGTATGTCATAAATTTGAACATGTAAACTACAACTGTACTATATAAAATATATCCAACACAGCCTGTGAGACCTCCTGACATCACTGGAATTTCTAGAACATGCATATACATATATTTATATGTAAATGGCATAACTGTACGTCTGTTGTTATGTTTCTTTTATGTTACCACTCATGTTTTAACAAGAATGTAGAGCAACCTAGATGTCAGCAAAATTTAATCAGATCTAGTGCTTTGCACTGAATTTGTTTTACCAAAACAGATTTGGAAAGTTTCTTCAAATTTGGATTGAAAAATGAATGATGATTGTTTTCTGGAGAGATGCAGCCAAGATACCAGTTCTATTTAGATCAGTATTTCTATAAATTTATAATGCTAATTTTATTCTGCCAGCCTTTGTGTCCTGTACATCTTGGTTGTCATATATTCATTTATGGCTTGTTCATTTCCTTTAGGTTGTATTTTAAAAAGAATATTGAGTTGCTTTTCTTTTTGTCCCCCCCCAGATCGCACAAATGTCAGTTTTGGTTTCAGTGGATCATGTTACTCTTTGATAATTTTTATTTATTCATACAACCTAAGGAACAATCAGTATTTTTTGGGCCTTTTTTCCAGACTGATTCATGAGATGTGCCTACCAAACTGTTTTCTAGCCTGGCAGAGGTTGTATAACTGTAAAGTATTGCCAATTAAAGTCATAACATGCCAAATTGAGTCTTGTTAGAGACTTTCCACAGCAGTTTGTTTACAAAACTCCAAAGCTATTACTTCTTTAGAATTGTATTTATTTATTTTAATATTCTAACTACTGCAGTTTCAGGCAAACATTGATATCAGTTGTGAACATGAATTGCAGCATAAGACATTTTTTGAAGGACCAAAAATGTTTCTAGAATAGGGGCTAGTAAAAAATAATAATTGATGTAGCCTCTGGCTATATTAATAATACAAGAATAAGTGTTAAAACTTGGTTCTTAAAATATTTTACAAAGTAATGCATAGTTCTTTAACAAACACAACATGTAAATATTAGATTTTTATCACAGCCTACACAGAATATTTTAAAAGTGCAATATAATTTGACTGCTCTGGGGCTAGGACAGAGATTAAATCAATTTATATTGAATGAACATAGGGGGGTTTTTTCTACTATACAATACCAAGATTCTAAAACGCTTGTGGACCAGAGTTACTGTGGTTTAGTCAGAGTGCCTTTTGAAGTTACCATCATGTTTCTGACCAGCAGAGTATCAAACTCTACTGTAGGACACAATACATTTCAATGTACTTCAGTGTCTGAATTTCCTTTAATGTAACTCTTTGCTTTTCAGAGGGTTGCAGTGGAACTTTGTCATGCATTAACTTTAAAGTGAGTTTTTGTGCTTGTAGCTCCATCCAGTTCTTGAAAACAGTAAGGATTATTGCAGCCAACTACTGAGCTAAGTGACTACTGAAATGGTGTAAAAATACTTCTTTATGAATACTTATGTTTAGATTGGATATTAAATACTGAAACTGTCATATTTTTGTCATGCATATTATATGTAACTATTTACTGTATAAAGAGAGTCTACATAAAATTGCTTTGGTGTCAGCCTTTGAAATGTGCCATAAGATTTATCTGTTTGAATTATTCTGTGACAAAACTTTAGTCCCTTTTTAGCTCTCATGAGAAATCACGGTAAATGTTTCAACAGTGAATTACACTATTCTTCCTAGTCTAGCACTGGTTTTAAAAACCAACCAAGCAAAGAAGAATTCTCATGTGATGAGAAACTGTTATTTCAAGAAAAGTTGTTTTCATTCAGTGTCATTTGAAGATGTTGATCTGTAATGGAACAAAGTTTTGGAAAGGATTTCCATTATGATGCTTTGTCCCAGGATTTCTTATTATAAAATAGTTAAACATTCCTCATCTGAACCTTGTCAGCGTTTGTTGAACTGAATTGCACCATTTCCTGTTGTTTCATTTCGGTATCAGTCTGTGTCCTTCTGCGCTGTCCCTATCTGTTACGGTTTTTTTAGTTCAAATGCATCTAAGTTCTCTTCTGTGGCCTAGGTACTTCTTGATGTTACCCTCTGGGACTGACCAAACCAGTCGGATGTGGGGCTGATGTGTCCTGGGTGATGCCAGAAGGAGCTCAGACCCATAGAAGAAAATAGAGGCAACACTACTGTATTCATGAGACATTCAGAAAGCTGCTAATGTGAGCATGTAGCATGGTCAGAGCAAAGGGAATAAAGCAATACATTTTGTAAAATCTACTGCTTCTACAAAGGTAAGGAGCCTGATTTTTCAGAGTAGCTGCTTCCATCAAGGGTGCTGTAGATTACCAGGTAGGTTATGATATGCTGGAAGGCACAGCTGCTTTTCAGACATTCCTTGATAGGCAAGATAAATGAGCTGAACTAAACTTCATGAAGTTTGACAAGGTTAAGTGTGACTGGTTATTCCATCTGGGTTGGAATAACCGCACGCACTAGTACTGGCTGAAAAAACGTTTTGCAGAAGAGGGGATGGGCATTCTGTTCAAAAGTAGGTTGACCAGGAGCCAGAAGTATGCTCCTGTGGCAAAGGCGGCCAACTGCATCTGGGGCTGCATTAGTAAAATGAAGCATGCAGGTTGAGAAAGTAAGTCTTCCCTTATATTCAGTAATTATAAGACCACCTCTGGAGTTCTGTGTCCTGTTTTGGACACCACAGTAGAAAAAAGACGTTGACACACTGGAGTGAGTCTGGCAGATGCCACCAAGATCAGGGGGCTGGAGCACAAGAGGTAGGAGGAAGAGAGAACTGGGTTTGCTTAGCTTTAAGAAGAGAAAGCTAAGGGAGACCTTTCTGCTCTCTTGAACTATCTCAGGGGAGAGTATACAGAAGATGGAGCCAGACCCTTCTCAGAGTGCACAGGGATAAGGAAAAGGCAACAGAGAAAAGCTAGTGTATAGAAAATTCTGACTAGACATTACAAAAAATTGTCACCATACAAGTAGTCAGAAATTGGAATAGAGGCCGAGGGAGGTTAGGGAATCTCCATCCTTGAAGACACTAAAAATTCAACTGGATGTGGCCCTGAGCCATCTCGTGTCCTGCTTTGAGCAGGACTTTGGTTTAGCTGACCTTCAGAAGTGTCTTCCAGCTGACATGATTATACACTCTATGAACCTGATCCTACAAGTGCACATGCCTGACAGTTGTCAGTTCTTTTATATGACTGTATATGACAGTTTATATGAACTGTGTATGACCGTTCTATTGGGAAACTTGGGCAAGTACATAAATATTTGCAGACGAGAGATTTGTTAAGAGTTTTAGGTATTGAGATGTTTGGTGAAACAATTCTTGCTGTGGTAATCTGTGTCAAAAATCAAACAAATGAGCCACTCGGTTTGCTGCAAAACCTCTTCTTTAAGCCAGGCTGTTTTTCAGCTGGATACCTAATTCTGCCTATGAATAATAATGGAGTAGAAGTACATACTCTTTTTTGATTATTAATCTGGATTCTGGGTCTAGCCACCTCCAATCTATTTTGCCTTATAGATCAGGAATAAGCACTTCAAATCCACAACATAATGCCTTGTATTTGAAGAGGAGATTAGCGCCTTGATATGAAAAAAGGAGGGGGGAAAAAATCCAGTTGTAAATGCTTGTATTATCACTGTACTCTCACGTCCCATCTGTCTGCTAGAGGCGTTGGTGACAGTCTGTAATCCACAGTGTTTAAAATGTAGAAGCCACCAAAGACTTCACAATACAGTACTCTGCCAGGAGAAAGCAGTGAAATAAATACAGCCCATGAGGGAAAAAAAGTCACATGAGCAGGAAACTCAAAGTGATCAAAGTGGAAAAGAAGGATTGCAATTGCATATGCCAAAGCACAGCAGCCCTAGACCTAAGCAAACTTGTTTGCTATTTGGTTTTGCCTCTAGCTGTAAACTTGGTGTCTTCATAGCTTCCCTCATAAAATAGCTTTGTGTGTGTGTCTACTGTTTCCTCTTATCAGCTGGGTTGCCATCTTCTGTCACAGCCACAGAGCCTTCCCTCCGGCGTGCAGCATGAGGCTAACTAATATCCTATGCAGTCCTATCTTGCTCTGTCTCTCAGCCAGTTTGGAGCTCTTCTTCCTTGGGGCTGGGGGTGAGTACTAGTCACCAGTCATATGCTGTAGCCTGTGTCTCCTGCAATAGGATGTGGCTGGGGTCTGGTTTTCAGAAAGATTGGAGACAAGTTCTGTGCTGATAAGGTTACTGACTCTAGTGTACTAAAGCATTTTTTTTTCTTCCTTCCATCTTCCTTAAGATAGCCACAAGCTGACTGCCTTTTTTGTTCTTCTAGAAATCTGAAAGCAAAAACTGCCCTAAAAGCACATGCAATTCAGCACGCAGATTTTTCACCAAATTCTCAGATAGTTAACTTCTTTTAAATGGAGAAGCAGGAATTGTGGTGGTAAAGTCTTTTATGGTGAGGAAGATTTCAGACTCTGAGGTGGAAAGGCATCCTAAGATTGAAGAACAGAGGTAAAACCCTCTCCAATTCCAAATAATTTAGGAAGGTACAGGGCCTACTGTTTAGGTCCTTTCACAATTAACAGGTAACTGTCAGAGGGGGAACAGCAGGAGTAATAGGTTCCTTAGAATATTGTGGCAGAGACCGCATCAGAAACAGAGGCTGTGTCTGGTCTCCTCAGCCACACTTGGGAAAAGCTCTTTGTTTTTCAGGTAGGCTTTATGTGATCCTGCTTACAGGACTCCTGGGGGTATTGCTTTATTTGGGGCTGCTGGTTTCTTTGCAGGGTAGGTTGCTCAGATGCCTATAGCATGCAGCAGAGGAGCATGACTGCTGTCACGTTGCAAGGCTGTTCATCGTGGGTGTGAGGAGAGGCTTCCACGGCCCCTGATAAAATTGGAAGTCCCATTTTCCAGTGAGCAACTTGTGAAGAGGTATTGTGCTGGCATGTTGCACCTCTTGGTGCAACACCAGCTGCTTGGGGACCTGGGGCTGGGCTGGCCGCTGGCTCTCCTGCCAGGTTGCCGAACACCCATTGCCAGAGTAAGTTTTAGAATCATAGCATAGTTTGGGTGGGAAGGGACCTTTAAAGATCATCTAGTCCAACCCCCCTGCAATGAGCAGGGACATCTTCAGCTACATCGGGTTGCTCAGAGCCCCGTCCAACCTGACCTTGAATGCTTCCAGGGATGGGGCACCTACCACCTCTCTGGGAAACCCGTGCCAGTGTTTCACCACTCTCATTGTAAAGAATTTATTCCTTGTATCTAGTCTAAATCTCCCCCTTGTAGTTGAAAGCCATCACCCCTTGTCCTATCACAACATGCCCTGCTAAAAAGTCCCTCCCCATCTTTCCTGTAGCCCCCTTTAGGTACTGGAAGGGGCTATAAGGTCTTCCTGGAGCTTTCTCTTCTCCAGGCTTAACAACCCCAGCTCTCTTAGCCTGTCTTCGTAGCAGGGGTGCTCCAGCCCTCTAAGCATCTTCTGGAATGGCTCCAATAGGCCCATGTCCTTATGTCAGGGGCTGCAGAGCTGGATGCAGCACTGCAGGGGAGTCTCACCGGATTCTCCGCTCTACCAGAGCAGAGGGGGGAATCCCCTCCCTCGCCCAGCTGGCCGCGCTGCTGGGGATGCAGCTCCGGTTGTCCAACACCCGGTATGCTGCTGGCTTGACAGGGCTATGATGGGAATGGCCTGGCGGCTCTGGGGGAGGGGGGGGTTGTGCCCGGGCCTGCTGAGGAAGCAGCCTGCGGTTGTCCTGGCCAGCGTTACGGCTGTCGCCCTGTCACCCCCACTAACTCCTGTCAGGCGGGCTGCGAACCCGGAGGCGGCTCGTGCTTGTTTCGAGCCCGCTGCCTGTGCCGGGGCAGTTGCAGTTTGTCAGACAGCCCTGCAGCCGCCGGGGTCCGGTGACACCGCAAACCAAGTCGCGTTAACCCCCCCCTCACCGTCACCTCCCCGCGGCGGGCCCGGGCCGGCCGGCCAACGTCCGCGCATGCGCCCGCGCCCGTTCCCGCGGCGCCTTGGCGCCTCGCGGCCGGCAGGGGGCGCCGCGTCCCCCTCTGCCAGGCGCCACCGCGCCGCTTCCGGTCAGCTGATCGCGTCCTTCCGGCGTCGCGGCGGGGCCCGGCCATGCGGATTGAGAAGTGCTACTTCTGCTCGGGGCCCATCTACCCGGGCCACGGCGTCATGTTCGTGCGCAACGACTGCAAGGTACCGACCGACCGCCGCCGGGAGGGCCCGGCTGGGCGACTGCCGCCGCCGGGGCCTGCTCCCCGTCGCGGCCTGGCCCAGCGAGGGTGTGCTCGCGGCCGGGCGCTTTTGGCCTGCGCCGGAGGGGGCCCAAAGGTGCCCGCCCCGCGCTCGCCCCCCGCCCGCCCCCCGCCGGCGGTGTCCGCTGACAGGCGCTGCCGACGCCCGAGGTCTCCCCGAGGCTGGTGCCGCTGTCCCGGGCCGGGGTGCCGCCGCCTGCGCTCCTGCCAAGCTTCCCCCTGGGCATGTGGGGGGTCTGGGGGTGATGTACTTTAAATTCGGGCAAGAGGGCGGCGGCAGGCGGCGTTTCCCTCGCCCTGCCGGCGCCCACGGCCGTTTGGTGGGGCCATGCTGTACTTTGGCAACTGCTGTGGCTGTCGGGAAGAGTGTGGGCTGAATTACTTGTTTTTACTGGGAAATTGTATGCCTCTCAGGACAATTAAAAACTTCCGTCCTTTAATTTTCTGATTTTAAAGAATAATGGCAGGTGATTCTAAAGCTTTGAACAAGCTAGATCACAGACACTAAAAGCTGTGTACTAAAGCTAATGCTTTATGTCTGTCTCTTGGTACTCTACTAAAACTTGTAACTCGCTCAGATATCTGATGTGACTTGCCCAATTGAGGCTGTCATAACAGGACATGCATAGCACTTTGGGCTTTACATTATGGTGACAGTTTTGTACATAAAATGTTGTGTATAGTTTCCCAGCCTCTGCTGTACTCCTTAGCAGTCCTATAGGGCATTGGAGACCCCCATGTGAAACGAAGCTTTCATTAATAGCTTCCTTCCTGTGCTCAGATGTCAAAATAAATACTGGCTCAACTGTATTGCTCATCTGAGTCACATCTTTTGGGAATTTAGAGGTAGATGTAGATTGACACAGTTCCGTTTACTAGAAAATGGCCACGAGGTGTCTTGCGCTTAAAAAAAAATAATTAAATAATTAAGTAGCACAACGGCAGGTTAGTTGAGAACAGAGATTTGCCTGAGTTAGGGTGAAAACATGTGACAGAAGAATGTTAAAAAAAATACTGTTTGAAGATGATTACCTTTACTAGAAGTTTCATATTTTCTATTAATTTTCAAAAACTCATGAATAACAAGTGTAATTTTGAGTTTTCTCAAGTAAAGTTCCAGCTCTGCTCTGGATACTGGACGGCCAGGATAGTTCAAAGTGATGCACAAATTTAGGGTGGATTAAGAACAATAGGATGTAAATAGGGTTATGATGATGTGTTGCCCTTCATCCCCCCATCTTACTGCCATCTTGCAGCATACTCTTTGACTGGAAAACGTCTGTTGGGTTTGGGGCAGTTTGGGATAGGCGGTTGTTCTTTAGCTTGGCTGTGCTGCGTGTCCCTAATAAAAGGGAAATTTCAAGCATTTTTAATGGGCCTGAAAGCATCACCTGGATGAACATAAGGTGCTTCCATGGCTAGCAGTGGCAGGTGCCCTAAATGAGTTTAGTGTTCTGTAGAATATGTAGAAAATGGAAGGGCAGGGGGGAAAAAGGTCAGTTAGAAGAAGGTCAGTTAGGATGTTTTGGCATATGCTTTAACAGCTTTCAGTAGATTCAGTCCAGGACTTAACTAATGTGCTTAGGACTCCTGTTGCAGGGTAATCTTTAATGCTTAAAGCTACATTCCAGAAGATAGACTTTTTGTGTGTGTGTGTACTGCATTGAAAAATGTTATATGAGAGGTGTGAGGGTTTTTTGTTGTTGTCGGGATGGCACTGTGTCTAAAAAATGCTGACAAGTATAGAGAATTGTTTATTCACAGTACAGGTTTGGTTTTATAGTTATTTTTGCAGATGATAATTCTCACAACTTCGGTATATTTTATTTATAATCAGCTTAATTATAAGCATTTGTGCATGTTCCTGACAGCTGTGAAAATTATTTTATAATGAAAAAACAAGAATAGTACTTGAAATTCTGTTTGTTCATAGCTATATTTGAGCTAAAAATATTGAAATTTGAAAGATCAATGTAATTTTCAATGTATTATTAGAGAAACTTCAGTGTTTGATATCATGCTTACAATAGGGCAGGAATAATATGATTTGACTGTAAGTTTATTTCCCTCCCCTCCCTTCTTCTTTAAGATATTTAGATTCTGCAAATCAAAATGCCACAGAAACTTCAAAAAGAAGCGAAATCCCAGAAAGATGAGGTGGACCAAAGCATTCCGGAAAGCAGCTGGCAAAGAATTGACAGTGGTAAGAAGTTGAACTGGTTCACACTTTACATTAGCTCACTGAAATGGCAAAAACCTAGTCTCTTCCAGTTGCAAACAGGTTAGGTTAGCTAGCTTAATGCATTATCATTTAATTAGATGGGCATGAGGGATGGAGTACGTAAGTGGAGAAAAGAGGGAATGTGAAAGAGGATGTGAGATATTTCTGGAGAGTGGGCTATTCATTTAGACACATAAGATAGTCACCCTTTGAAGTCTCCTTAAAGCATACAATGTGTAGGAAAAGTCCTTGCATAGATAGGAATGTTTCAGAAACAGCATGTGAGATCTTAAAATGGTTCGAAACAATTTCAAGACAAAGTTACTTCAGTGGTAAAAATACTGAATGCTCACGTTTGGTGGGACAGTCCTTAAATAATTCAAGAATTGCTGTTACTTAACTACCTGTTTTTTGAGAGAATACTAACAACTTAGTAAGTGTTTTGACCTGGTGATTTGCTGCTTTCTGTGGCTCTTCCAAGGAGAAGAATGTGATTTTATTTTTTAATGTGACTTTGAGAAGCCATGAGTCATTGCTATCTTCTATAGTTGTATTTCTTGCTTTCAAGTTCTTTCTGGCTAAGCTGAATTACCTTTTTGAAAGTAGCTAAGGTCTTAATTTAAAATTTCTTTATACATGTCTCAATAGGTGATAATATGCTCCAATTTTGAGATATATCTATGTATGCTAAGAATTAAAACAATATATAAACATAGTGCTTTGTTGTAGTTTACGTGGTATCTATTCTTACATAAGCCAGCTTTGGGGAGAGTGTCTAAGTAGGCTTGTAACAATGGGAAATACTGTAGTTTGTAAGAAGGTGACAATTCTTTCTGCTTTAAACAGGTACATTGGGTAGAGGTTAAATATATTTACTTGTTTTCCTGGATTTCAGTTCTTTTCTGAAGGACTTTCTTACCCTCTCACTCAGAATGACTGACGAGTCGGTCATTCTGTCCCCTCATGTTTGGAATTGAAAAGTTCTGTTGGCCAGTATGAGGCAGCTCTAGTTTATCTCTGTGTGTAGGTTAGAAGAGTGTGGCGCTTTGAACATCTGTACTCTTATGAGTAACATCTTACTCTTATGAGTAACATCTTTGAACATCTGTACTCTTATGAGTCTTATGAGACTTCTTTTTGCTGTTTGTGGTGTGTTCTCATGATACAAACCAATGCCGTATATTTTAAATAGGTAAAAGCTGACTCAGGTTAGGTAACTAAACTAACTGTGGTGAATTTATACCATGCTGTGTCACGTTTGGGTAAAAATGAATTTTAGGTAATTTTTTGTTTTTAAGAATGACACGTAAATGTTAGCATATGGTGTGCTCTACAGCTTATATTTTGGATATTTTGCTTGATGCTATCCCAGTGTGAAAACTAACATTTGTGTGCCAACGGAGCGTGGCTTGTGAGTGTGTATGTGCCTTCTCTTGCTATTCTGTGCAGTTGCTGTCATTGAAGCTGTCTTTAGCTCATGTGAAAATTAGCACCTGGTCTAATAACTCAGCTTAACCACTACAAAAAAGAATCTGCGGGCAGGGAAAAGTCCTCAGATAAAAGTTGATATAAAGCTAAATATGCATAGAAAAAAAATATGGGGAAATTGTTTTTCTATCTTAAACTCTTGGGGGAAAAAAAACAACAAAAAGAAAAACCTCCCACTGCCCCAAACACCCCACGACATCAATTGAAGTATTTCACAATTTTGAATGGTTTTATATTGTTTCAATATTCTTAAAATGAAATAGTCTTTCTTTTTTGAACCTTTTCAAAATTACAGGCTGTTGAGTAGAACTTATTTGACCTGCATTAAATGCTTTTGACTCTACATGTTTTCAATTTTGCCTTCCACCTGTCTACTCTGTATTTCCTACTCCACATTGGTCTTCTTTGTTCCTTTTGTCTTGCTAAAAAGAAAACAGCCAAGGGAGATGTTTCAGTAAATAATTCTCTCCAGACAAATCACCGTGGTTTCTGACACTTTGAGGTCAAACACTCCACTCTATTTCCTTCTAGCTTAGTAAATCTCTAAAGGTTGTTAAAGTATAGGAACTGAGTTTCTGAAAGGGGGAAAAATTGTGTAAAATATTAAGATATATGAGTGCTATAGTAAGAACATATTGATCTAAATATGCTTCTGTGTATAATCTATATTTACTTTTTCTGAATATAGGATAATTCGTTTGAGTTTGAAAAACGTAGAAATGAACCAGTGAAATACCAGAGAGAGTTGTGGAACAAGACTGGTGAGTCATTTTAGAAAAAACAAAAGATGAACTGTGGGCTGTGATCTTTTACTCTAGATGAATGTTATCAGAAGATTTCTTATAGTTCTGACACTTTGTAGTGATTGTGTTTGAAGTAACTGGAATCATGACCAGATTCTTATGTGTGGAGGAGGTTTGAGTTGTGAACAGGTATGGAGCTTTACTTGATTTTATTTTTTTTCAGAAACTGGTTAGGAAACGAAGTGCAACATTCCTCTATTTTTGAATTATTATCTTCAAAAAGCCTTAGTGGTTATCCAGCTTTTTAAGAGGCTCTTAGTGTAAGCCTTTTATACTGATGGAGTTGCTTCTTTGTTCCTGCTCATTCCACTTCAGTTTAATAAATCAATTGCTATAAAGTGGAAGAGTTACTTATGTCATGAAATCAGATGCAAGTTATTGCCGCCTTCTTTGTGGGATTCATTCAAGTAGAATGAGAGTCTTCTGTTGTGATGGCTTATTGTAGAAAATATATATAGGCATGAAAGTGGAAGCATAAAGAAGTTTTAAAATATAGTTCATCATAGTTGGTACACAGAATATTCCTCTACTCTGCTCTTTGAAGAAGGAATAACTTCCTCTATATAGTATAAGAGTGGCCTCTGGTACCGAGCTATTACGGGATACTGGTAGTGTTGGTCTGCAAAATCGCATGTATTTTCAACTGTAGGTACGTAAGCACACTTAAAACAACTTCTGCTTTATTTCAGTTGATGCAATGAAGAGAGTGGAGGAAATAAAGCAAAAACGCCAAGCCAGATTTATTATGAACAGGTGAGGAGAAGTATTTGTGTTATGGGAGCTCTCACAAGTCTGTATCACAGTCCATTTTTCCAGAGAAATGATGATCAAAAGTTTTAAATGGTTATTTGCTTTGTACACACACATTCATCCAAGCGATAGGGTAAAATATTTTCAGTGGGCTCTACTGTGCTACCAAACTACTATGCCTTATTGGCTGTCTAGTGAAATGTAGCTTTTGGACGCTCAATGATAATAGTTATATTTCCTTGTTTGTAATATGGAGTCTTAGACTTAAAAAAATTTCTGGTAAGAACTGATATAATGCTGGCGTTTTTTTCTGGTTTTGCACCCAGTATATGCTTGAATTGGTTTTCAAATACTTTTTACCTTTATTTCCTTATAATCATAGTTACTTACTGCTTATGTACCTTTAACTAAAGATGTGTGTCATGCATTAAAACGAAAACATACATCTCCTCTTTGAGGGTAATTAAATTTAATTCCCCTCCCCCAGATTAAAGAAGAGCAAAGAGTTGCAGAAGGCAGAAGACATCAAAGAAGTCAAACAGAACATCCACCTTCTTCGTGCCCCACATGCAGGTAAGAACTTGCTTTACCTGGTTTGCTTAGGTTAACTTGTGTATACAATTTTATGATTAATATTGATTTTTTGGGGGGTATGAGTAATTCTACAGATAAATAATCCTGTGCATTTCTCTTAAAATTAATTTGTCTATTGAATGTGGAGAATAGCTCTTGCTACCAAATGGAAGCCGTGTCTTTGTTCTGAATCGAACATACCTTTTATTTGCCTAGTCCTGCATTCATCCTTCCATTTCCTTATTTGAGGATTTTAAACTGCACTCAATACCTGGTACTCTCTGAACTGCACGTTTGTTAACCAATACGTTTATTTAAGTCTTCCCTTTGAATTGATTATTTGAACTCAACAGACTCTGCCACCGACTGAAATAAAATGCAGTTGTTAAACTTTACTTTTAGAATCTGTTAGCTAATTGTGAGTTGGGGTTTTTTTTGTAGTTCGCTGTGTATAACGAAACGTGCATGAAAATGCTGTTTCTTTAGTGTAAGCCTAACATTTTAAAAAATATGGTAATTTAACATTTTCACTCAAATCTGTGCCTAGTTCAGATATAATAATATATATTGTTTGTTAGTGAACTGAGTTTTTGTGTTGGAGAAACCTGTTTCTCCTAAATAATTTTCTGGTTTCTAAACTCTTTATTACAAGTATTAGCTTATGTTAGATGATGTTGATAAAAATGGATTGTAAAGATGATTTGTTTTTTAAAATACAGTTAATGGAAATGAGTAATGCTGAGAAGTTACAAACATTTCCATTACTTACTATTTTATAAAAATTACCATTGATTTTGTCTCTGCAAATGTAGGTGTGACATATTATTAGACATTAACTAGAATTCTGCGCTATGGGTTTTTTTTTTTCAGCTTGTGTTAGCTACAGTCTAAGATTGTATATATGTGAAACAAGGTTTTGTCAATATATATTTAAACTTTGGTTTAATCTGACCCTTGTTTTTTGAGGGAAGAAGACACAAAAGGATCTGAATTGAAAAGATTAAATCTGAGTGTTCATTTCTTTTGTCTGGCTTTGCTTATGTTAAATGAATGATGCACAATAGCACGTCCTACATCTGTTAGTCAAACAACAGCTACCTCTTCAGCGTTTTGCAATTCCTGCCTGGCCTTAAAGAGAGCAGAATCCAATGTCAGTCCCAGATTTATTTTTGTTTGGTTTGGTTTTGGTAGCATTGCTGAGAGTTAACACTATTGCCATCCAACACATTCAGGAGGGCTTAAATCTTCCTGTAAGGCCATTCATCTGTTAAAAGTAATGCATTTTTGCAGTCCTTTTGCAGGGTTCTGCCAGGTATTGCCAGATACATCAAAGTTCATCATAGTAGATGAAAGCATACGTTGACTGCACTCAAGATCATGCATAAAAACAGCATCAGCTTTTCTGTTAAAACAATTCTTCAGTAGTTTTAGGTGGTGATGGAAGTTAGCAATAAATACTTGCAAGCTTGATGGGTTTACTCCCAAAAAACTCTATAAGCAATATATTTAGGCTGTTTGACTTAGAATAGACACATATATTGTTCAAAGAAAAACAGTTATTTAGGTTGAGAGAGACATCTTTAATTTATTTTTTTCTTTGCTTTGAAGGCACACCAAAGCAGCTGGAGGACAAAATGGTACAGAAGTTACAAGAGGATGTGGCTATGGAAGAAGACTCTTAAAATGCTTTTATTTTCTATTTATATTTCTTCAGCAGTTATAGTTCCTTACTGCCTCACCTGACATCATTCAGAACTGTGCTTACAGTTGAAGAAAAATATATTTTAATGAATAGTGGTCATTTACAGTGTGAATGATTTTCGGTTTTATAAAAAATAAGATGGATACTGGCTTGGGCAGTACTTACAATCATGTAATTTGAGCAAACCTTGTCAGCAGGAAGGAGGATAAGGCATATTGTTTGAGATACTATGTGCTCCTTGGAAAGTTGCACTTTCTGGATAACTTTTCCGTAATAATTCAAGGAATAAAAAATGTTGGTCCTGAGCTTTTCCTACTTTGTCTGTTGTTCTTTTGTAGTGGTAAAAGCAGATAAAAATCTATCTTAGTGGTTACAAGGTGGAGCAGGATGTATTCTTTTTTGTCAGTCCAGTGCAGTCCAGACTTATTTTCACTCTTGTTATTCGGAAAATTTTTCAGTTTGTTATGAATGCATGTAGTGTTTGTTTTATCTCCTTTTTAAGTCAGCTTCCCCAGGATTACGTTGCAGTTGACACCTAAGCCTGGCAAAGCTAACATTGGACATTCTTCTGTTTGGAAAATGGTAGAGGTGATAGCATGCAGTCTGAAGATGGACCTGCCATTCCCCCGACCTACTGAAACTCAAATCTGACATGTAATCGTGCTGACTGAGATGCTCAAAAAATCACTGTTTTTACCTAACACTCAAGATTATTTCAATAGAAAAGAAGATCGTTTCAAAGCATAGACATTTTGCATACTGTGGTGGGATTTATCTTTATTCAGTGTGTCATCAGTACTGAGATAAATACTCTGCTCAGAGAAGCCTTTCAAATGCATCTAAAATAGTATTTGCTTTCTTGTCAGTGCTAGTTATCCTGAAAAATCATAATTTGTAGTACTATTCCAAGCTTCAATATGTGCTGTATCAAGCACTGGAAAACCTCCTCCTGCCTACTACCTACATGTGTATTGTGTAGTCAGAAAAGTCACATTTGAACATATGAAACAGGGCAATGTGGAGTGTGTGAAATAAACAGGTATTGTACTCAGTTTTTCATCTCGTGATTTATTAATCATGTTTAGATATTTAGAAAACTTTGATGAGTGAGATAAAAATAATTCTAGTAATAAAATTATGTAATTCCTTCATATTTTAATTAAAATTTTGCTATAGTTTAAAATTTGCTGATAAGATGATAGCTGATAAGTATTTTAGGTGTACAGTATTAGTATTTCCCCTCTAAACTTTAATATAAATAAACATCTGAAAAGCCTATGGTAAGTTGACCGGAAAACGTGTCAGTGGGGTAAAATCACTAAGCTGCTGCAGTATAATCCTTGGACATAGTGAAAGGAGACCTTCACAGAATGTTAATTAGTATGTTTATGTGTAGCTGAACAAGTTGACTCAGTATTTCAGCTCGGGAAATGTATTTCTTGCATGGCTCATTTTACCATAGTATTTGATGTCCTTAATCCTTGAAATAGGATGCTTTATCTAAAAATCTTATTACAGATTTTTCTTTTACTGAGTTTTAAAGATACGGTGTTCAGTGACTGCCAAGTTTTGACTTTCTCCAAAAATAGTAAAGTAAATCTGTGCAAAGCAGAGAAAGGTGATGAATTATCCCGTTGGATGTTATGCAGTATTTATATACAATTTTTTACTTCATGTGAGGTTTTCTTAGTATTAAATAATTTATATTACATAGTATCTGTAGTTTTTCTGTCTGCATCTTTAAATGAACTGCAGTCCTTAACTTCTTTGTGTGCTCTATAAAAGTGTCTCTGTGGGATTTTTAACCCTTTCCTATAAAGGTCTGTAAGTGAAACACTCATTTTGCAGCAGCTGAGAAGAGCCATTTGAGGAATACACTACAACCATAAATGCTGAACATCCTGCCAGTTCTATGAGTTGCTTAGTCTGTGTACCTCGTTACAGCCTGTGCAATAGTATAATTGCAAGTAAGGGGTATTTGAAAGTTAATACTGAAGTTGTCCATCATTGTGTAGGCGTACTATTTTCCTGAGAAGCAGAGACTTTTTGCCTGCCTGCTGTTGTGTACCTTGTGAATACATAGGAGGTAGTTGGGTTCAAACATTTGTCATAAGCACCCGTTCTGAAGGTGCCCTTGAGATTTTCTCGTTTTCTTTCTTTTTTTTTTTTTTTTTATTATTTAATTGCTGTGGTGTCCTGTTCTCTTGTCTGTGTCAGCTAGAGCAGGATGCTGCTGAGACAGCACATGGTGAGGGGGGAACAACTGAAGCTGAAGAACACCACGGGGCTGGTGATCCTCTGTCCCCGTCTCTGTGTGCAGAGACCTTCCCGAGGAGCTGCTGAGCTGCAGAGGAATGGAGGGTTTTTCTTTGTCTTTTAGGGGGCTGTCTGTCAAACCACATCTCTGACAGGAATTGTTCTTACTGAAAGACATTTTGGTGAAGAGAGATTTTCTTCGCTTGCTTGGGATGAAAATTTTCAATAAGACAAAGCTGACTGGAAATTCCTTTGAATTCTGGATTTTGTTTACAAGACTTGGAGAGAAAATGTCCAGCTGAGCAGATGGGGAGCCCATGTCTGCCTCCTGCCTGTGGCGCTGAGCAGCGCCCAGCCCTCTGGGGAGGCAGAACCTGCCATCGGTTCCCCCTTCAATAGCAATTTGGAGAGGTGGTATTTAACGAGCAGCACATCGTTACTCATTAGAGATCTCTGGTTTTGTGTCGTATGTGCAAATCACCGATCTTGTCTGTGGTGAGATTTATTAGGAGTGGAGCACAAGGCACCGTGAGTACAGTCTGTTACAAGACTGATGATGATGTGTCTGTTTGATTTGATATTTAATCATAAAAATTATTTATGAATAACTGATAGTGCTTACTTCCAGTATACAGCCCGTCTTCCCTGGCACTTACTAGATCCAACAAACTTGCCCTTTTTTGTTTGTACTTGATGTGATTGGGGGCCTTTCTTCACAACAAAGTATGATGGGATCAATCAGAATAAATGTGATACTCCAAGAAATGTCTTTCAGTTTTAGTTGCTGTCATCTTTTCTTACAAAACAAAACCAGATGTATGTTTCTGTTTTTTTACAGAATGACTGTGCAAAAGGTGGAAATGTGGATTTTTAATAGTGATTTATGAAGTGACTTTTCTCATATTTCCCCTTTTCCTTTTTAATCCATCACTTTAATGACTTCAAGTTAAGCACCGGCTTTGTTTTCAGGAGAAGGTTAACTTCCTGCTAACACATTGTAGCTGCTGCCTCACCTTGTGCCACAGAGCCTGGAGCAGGCCTGCAACCCTGTGAGCTTACAGCACTCCCATGAGGCCCCAGAGATGCCTGCTAGATCTTTTATCAAATTTCATCCTTTTTTGGTATGTGATTGTCATCTTAACTGTCCCAAACCCCACTGCTCGGGGTGCTGTGTGGGGAACTGTTCCTGTCAGGCCTTGGAAGCCTGCGGCCCACCCATGGTTGCCATCTTAGAAACAAAGGCGCCTTCCTGAGGTAAAACAGGCCCTGGAGAGCTCAGGTCCTTTTGCTGAGGCCATTTCCACATTTTCATACAAAGTAAGACCTGGAGATAACTTCTTTTTGCCTTTGGTC